>OX637864.1:35760338-36360338 GCA_951802705.1 Netelia virgata | reverse complement strand
CATATATATATATATAGCAGTACACCCAAATCAATCAGAACGAACATACAGTTTATCATCTATAGGTTTGATATACCGGGGATGTAACAAATGTGTAACGGAACCGGATACGAACAGTGTACGCTTGGGGAATTTAATGCCATATAATATACGTCTACGAACGAGGGTAGTTTAAAACAAAAAAATACTTTTTTTTTATTTCATTCTTCGTCGAAATTCGTTTTATTTTTTGACAAGAATAAAAAACGACTGTTTTTTTTTCATAAGTACAACAGTGCAGTTTCGACGAGGAACGAACGCCGTTAAGCGTCTTCTTTTGAAACAGTCTTTTGAACATATAAACAAAAAAATGTGTATCGAGTTGCACAGTTCATTCGACTAGACAAAATCAACAATCTATTAATAGGAGGGTACACTCATCGCTCACGTTTGCGTAAACATTTCGAATTCCACACGCGCTATCGGGAGTACTCGAGAATAATTACATCAGAAAAACAAAAAAAAACATGTAAATAATAATGCCTTGTAAGAATTTATTCTTGTCGGGCAAACTCGTTTCCCCTCGTAACATATATATATATTTACGACTAGAGAATAAACTCGATCAACGGAATACTATTTTCTTAGCCCACTTGCGTAAAAAACATAATTGTTTATTCACGATTTTTTCTTTCATAATATGCTTTTTTTATATTTTATAAAAAAATTAAACCGTGACGCCAAATTGCTCACCACTTTGTATTTATCATTCATACGCTAATTCCATGTTGAGTGTTCGTTCCGTCCAGGCACGAAGGTCGTAGGAGCACGAAAATTTGAAAAAAAGCCAAAAACAAAAATAATTTTTAAATAAAATAATAAAAAAACGAAATTCCATGGGTTTTCGTACGAGCTCATCGTGTCATGACGTTCTACTACCGGAAATGCAATTTCAGCTGGAAGCTCGGCAATCGCGCGGTTCAATCTCTCGCCCAGTTAATTTCACGATATTTCGAACGAGAGAGTGTTTCTCGTTGCCCGCTTCTCCTTCGTAGTATACGCGTCGAAACGGTCAATCTATGTGTTTTCCGGTTATCGAACTTTCGCGCCCGTGTACACACACACGCCCCAGCGTACTGTCGATCAGTTTCACACGGTGCGAAAGCAGACCACGATCGAGTTGCAATTATTTATAATCAATGTTCAACACGTACGAGATTCGCAATCAGGCGTGCCAAAGGGAAAAAGAAAAACTCTTCTCAAAGAATTTCGTATACACACACACACCCAGGTGCATGACATATATCCATTCTCACGGATTATTATCATTATCGTTATTGCGCAAAGATTAATTTGCGTCGAAAAAAAGAAATTTGTTTGAACGAAAATAAATTCGATCGAGCCAAAAAAATTGTTACCGCACTTAATCAATTTTACGTGAATCAAAGAAATCCGTTTTTTCTTCGATATACGCCGTAGTCACGTTGCAACGACGAACGTTTTGAATATTGGGACGAACATATCGTGGTTATATTGCGATATTTAAATAATAATTTGCAACAAATTATCGTTTCATTTTGCAACACATTTTTCATACGTCGGGATTAAAATGAGGTTCTTTAAAAATAATTTAAAAACATCCCTTACCGACATAATACTAGAAAAACAATTGAATTTACTATCTTTTTTGTTTTGTTTGTTTCTAAGCGAACGATAATACGCGATATCGCGAGCTGAACTTTGGCTCTAACTCGTTTGAAAGATAAAAATGATCCATAAAATATAAACATCGACGTGACGGGGTGAAAAGGTGAATGCGGTGAAGATAGGGCTTTGCGAAGGGTTGACGCAAATAATAACAATTTGATGCAATAATGTATCAAGGTAGGGGTTTTTTTTGTGCGAGAGGATACACGATAATACGTTTCTTCAATATCAAATATGTATATACGTAGCGTCGAGAAGAGGGTCGGAGGTACTCACCCTGTGCCTCATACTTACTGGAAAAGTTCCGCGTCGCTATCATCGTCGTCAAGATCGCGCCCTGTCGACACAAACGTACAACAAACGCGTTTCGCTTTAACAATTCACAAGAAAATTCTTTATCGAAGTGTTATTGATTAAATTACGTTAGTCAAATAAAAAGTAATTAAATAAAACCAAATGAATTTTAAAAAAATAATAAAACGAACGACGTAAAAGACCTCGGAGATTGTAGATTGTTGCTGTCTGCAGAGGATAAACTTATTTTTCAGTGTTTTCATGACGTGGCGCGAGGCTCAAAAATAATGGAAATAAAAATCGGAAGAGATTTTCGTACATCGGCTCGTTTTGTCGCGAGCCGAAGAGACAACTGATCGATACCGGTGTCGCGACTGGCGAAGAATCCGAAGCCAACTGTCTTTCCTTTCGTATATGTCGTACTCTGACCGTGGCACGTACAGTATTGTCAATAATTTCAGCGAGTGTACGTATATCGATATATATATATATATATATAAACGCGCGTATATATAGATCGACGAGTATTATAGCGTATTACAAACGCAATAACGAATCTATACCGATCGAGCATACGACAAGGCCATTCTCGGTTATAATACAAAGTATTTCATTTCTCTTACCTTTAACTTGCGCCTGGCATTGAATTTCTTCAAGCAGTCGACAGTCTCTTGCCTGTGGACCGCTGCTGCCACGCGCTCACGGTTCTGCAAACGAAAAGAAAAAAGTGATCGATCAATATGTCGTCTCTTCAATACCGGATACGAGAATAATTTTCATTAATTTGTTTCTTTTTTTCTCCCAAAATTGGAAGAATAAAGTTTTCATCGATTTCTCTGGAATATGATTTTTTTTTTTTAATTAGATCTTGTAATTTGATATAGGAAAGCTTTTTTATTTTTTGTCTTCTTTCGTTCTGTTTAAAAGATAAATATTTTGTACGTACGCAGATCCATGGGTGCCTTAGTGCTTCACCCGCTGTTATGCGCCTCGCAGGATTTACCGTGAGCATCTGATTAATGAGATTGCGGGCTTCGGGCGTTACTGTGTCCCACTCGGGACTTGGATACTACAATCATTTTTGTTTACGTTAATCGAAAAAGAAGAGAAAAAAACGTACAGGTACATCGCGAGACGGTGATCGATAAGTCGTCGAGTAATTTTGAAAAATTATAATAAAAATTTATGCGATTCGGCTGAAATAAATTTGTTTTTAATTAACGAGTCGTTTAATAAAACAAAAAGAATAATTCATTATTCAATTTTTATATGATTTATTGACTTTTTTTTGTTCACTCACGTCGTACGCTCCGGACTTGATCTGTCCGTATAACCGATGTTGGTCTTCATCCCAGAATGGAGGATAACCGACTAGTAGGATGTAGAGAATAACACCACAAGCCCAAATGTCAACTGGCTTGCCGTATGGCTCTTTCTTGAGAACCTCGGGACTCAGATAACCAGGTGTTCCGGCGAAACCTTCAAATCATCAGAATGGTTATGTACGCAGTCGTCCGACGTGTTTCATGAAAATTCGTATTAATTTAATCACTTTAATTCACGAATTAATTTTTCATTTTTACGTCCATCTTGAGAAATTTCGAAAAACAAAAATATTTAGCAAAAATCAAAGCCATTGTGAACCGAGCGTCACGTCACATTGAATCTCAAACGTTTCACAAAAATACGTTTTACTGAAACAATTAATTTTTGACAAATATGACATAAATATTTTCTAATAAAAATACGTTCTTTTCCCCAATATTCAATAAGAGAGGATAAGACGGAGATTTTTCGCTCTCGTATATATAAAATAAATGTGTACCGTTTCTATTATAAATTATATGTGTATATTTTCAGCGAAGAGCAATTTCTCGAGTTTTTCTTGGAAAAACTACTTTTCGAGGAAGCTTCGTGAAAACTTCGTTGTCCAGGGGAGATTCGATGGTCGCGGAAGCGTTGATTGGAAGGAATTGTACGAACCCATAGGTCACAATCATCGTTGCAACGAAAAGTCTTTGCTCCCTTTCTTTCTCATTCGTTTTTACTATTTTTCTGTTTTTTCGCGAAGCCATATAAAGTTCACAGACCGAAATGAAATAGAGAAGGAGAGAAAGAAAATGAGAGAGAGATTCATTTCGAGGAGTCGAACTTACCGTACCACGCCTGTGCCTCGCCCTGCATCTCGATCGCCAGACCAAAATCCGCGAGCTTAACAGCAGCTCCCTTGGCTTTGCTAGCGAGCAGCAAATTTTCCGGCTGTCGATAATTATGGAAACAAAATTCGTTCCTATATTATTCGAACCCAACAATTCGTAAGAAAATAAAAAACGCTAATATTTGATTCAATTTATTAAATCGACAAATTCGACGAAATTTTGTTTTTCGTTGGTTTAATAATAATGCAATATTTTCCTTTTATGTAAACTGTAAAGACTGTAAAGATTGGATTTTCATGTACACAAAAAAAATATTTTATCAATGCCTCGAGAAAATAAAAGTGAAAGTATGACGAAAAGAGCTCGATGGGTTGAATCGGCTTTTGAAAGACTCGAAAACGAGTTGTTACAAATGTTATTGGGAGGGAGTTAGTAGCATTAAAACATGATTATTCGACGTCTCAACGTTGCAACGGTCGTTAATTCTCATCTATACGATGAATACGAGTGAGACGTCGAGATGAAATAAAAATACAAAGACATACGGCGAGTTTATTATTCGATGGGTAAAGTTGTAGAAGGAACAACAGAGCAGAATTACGTTTTATAACGAGCGAAAAACTCGGTATTAATTTTCAAACTCGACGAAGCTATACGTAACTCTACGGATGTTATGAAAATATTTCTCAGACGACAAGTTCACGATACAAACAGTTTCACGAGCTTTTTCCTTTCTCTTTTTTGAGACACGGAAACAACGATAATGATAATAATGATAATTTTATTGTTGGCTGTCACGAGTCACGTGAATAATGGAGAAGAGTATGAAAAGAGAGTGATAAATATTTCAACAGACCTTGAGATCCCTATGCACGATTCCATTGTGATGGCAGTGATGGACACTCTCGAGAATTTGTTGTATACAGTGGGATGCGTCTGCCTCGCTGTAGAATTCACGGGCAACTATATCCTCGAAGAGTTCGCCGCCGGTGACTCTGCGAAACGCCAAAAAAATCAAAGGTATTTGATATTTTCTTAAAAAAATTAAAAAACCAAAAAACAATGTTTCAACTACCGATCGAACTTACGAAAGAAAAAATAATTCGATCAATCTCGAATTCAATTTGTTTAATCGCTCGAATTTAAAGAATTGAAACAATAATTCGATCAATCTCGAATTCAATTTGTTTAATCCCTCGAATTGAAAGTTCCCCACTTCTTTCTTTTATTATATTTATTATTTATTTCTCGTTTCATGTTATATTTACAAATTCTCTTTCATTTGCGACCGATCGAGATTCTTTTTTTCGTGGGAAAAAAAAAACCAACCGTGACAATTTTTCAACGCGAATATCACAATAAATAAAAACGATAAATAAATCGTTGCGTCGTACGTACGATCGATCGATTACGAAATGATCTGCGACGGTGAGACGATGAATCGTTGGAGCAAAAGTGAAGTGGAAAAAAAAACATTAAAATAAAGCATGTCTCCGAGAACCGAAGAGAGACGTAATCCATAAATTTCCATCGAATGAGAATGCAAGAAAGGAGCCGAAGGAATCGTTTAAGTACAGAGTGATTTATATCATTGAATCATTGAATGTTGACATCGAGTCGAGTATAAAATGTGGGGAGGGGAGGGGGGGGGGGAATAAAAAGTGAGAGATAGAGAATAGAATTGACGATCGTGAGTGACCTGCCGTTGCTCTTTGGTTCGATCTCCCTTTTTCCTTCTCTTCGCGTCCGATTGTCACAATTCTACCGCAAGAGGCAGAATCGAGCTTAAAATCACGACGTAGGTATGAATTTGATTAAACCGTTACGAATCGAGATGAGGTCAAAAAACAAACAGAAAGAAAGAGAGCGAAAGAGTTCACTTTTTCGCTGATTATTTATCGATTGGGGTGTGTCGCATCGGCGAGAGAGAAAAATTCCGATATGTACATTTGGATTGGAAACAAATGAAAGATTAAAAAATAAACGGTAAAAAAACATCGCGATGTTGCGGCTTTGATCAGAGAATGTAAATGATACACGATCGATCGTAATAATCGCGATGGATAATGCAATGGATAAAAACGACCGATTGCAAAAGATATTTCCTATATCGACGACGTGAGACGAAATAACAAAAATTAATATTTCTTCATCCATCGAGGATATAATTTTTTCTACTCACAGGTCAAAGACGAGGTAGTGGCAGTTTTCTTCTTGTATACTTTCGTGTAAACGCACTGTAACAAAGAAACGACGAGAAAAAATGAATAAATTTCTGCTTGAACAAATGTCGATAATCAAATTTATTTCTTAATATTTTTGTTTTGTTTAAACCAATTTTCGTCCCTGCGTTCGTTATACCATTTGGTCATAAAGTTGCACGTCTATCTGTTAATATGCGAGCCTGTATATAAATATACGCTCGTACTTAGAGAAAGGACAGGGAGTGGAAGAAAGAGGGGGAGAGAGCGGGAGAGAGAGAGAGAGAGAGAGAGAGAGAGAGAGAGAGAGAGAGAGAGAGAGAGAGAGAGAGAGAGAGAGAGAGAGAGAGAGAGAGAGAGAGAGAGAGAGAGAGAGAGAGAGAGAGAGAGAGAGAGAGAGAGAGAGAGAGAGAGAGAGAGAAGGGACTGTACACAGCACGGAATGTAACAATTCTTGCGTCGAATTTCCACGACGATATTGCGCTTTCCAATTAAATTAGCCGAGTAATTGCCGGCATACGAGTTACGAGAGCGAGAGAACGCCTCGGGGCCTCTCAGAACACATACAACGACCCATCTCTCTCATCGCATAGCCGCACAGACGCCTGGTTGCTGTACAATAGATGGAGAGCAAGTTCTCTCGTACATATATGTATGTATCAGGCAGCTCTCGGCGCCTCTCGTTCTCTCGTCCATATACGTCTATCCACATCGGGGCCTTATCGACAAGCTCGAGCAAGGCGCCTTCGCGGACGTAATCGTACGAATATCGTAATCGTATATAATATTTTACATCGATAAAAATGTTTTTCCACCGAACGAATTATTTCGTTACTTATTCATCGTGAAAATGTATTTATTAATTTCGAGCCCAATTTCAATACGATTCGGATAATATTCGATCGTGCGTTTATCGAATTTTTAAATAAATTTGTTAAATTTTTATTAAACGTACACCAAATTAACGATGAATTTTGAACAATCGTTTGTCAAATTATACGAAATAGTAGTTCAGTGTTGAATTTTAAAAAATGATTTCTTCACACTGTGGATACGAAGAGGTTTCGCGGGTTTCCGTTAGATGGCTACGATTCGCGCAAACGCTGTCGCAACCCATCCACATTATATATAGGTAAGAAAATTGTTTTTTCATGCTTTTAAAGAGATTCTATTTATGTGAGAAATCTATGTTAAACATCGAAAGTAACCGACGCGTCGGATTGATTCGATACATCGAATAATAAACATTGATGTTTTCGATGCATCGATGTATATCGAGCAACCCTAATATAGAATTTGTCAACTATATATGGGGATATGTTCGATGCATTAGCCAAATAATTTATTGAGATCAAAATATAACAATACGTAATTTCACAAGTCTAAACCCAACAGGCTTGATCCGACTAAAATCAGGCCAAGCGTTACGTGGCTGATCAGGGGTTGGCTCCAAGCCTGATTAATTTCCTACTCGTGTAGTATTCGACATTTTGAGAAATTACACCTCAACATCGATTCAACCTGGAACATTTCTGTTCTAAAAAAAAATAAATATATCGTTACGAACGAGCTGTCGAAAACTCCACGTGGATTGTATAATAAAGAAAACTTCTGTTGCAGCTGCTCATCGCGCACGCTGGTGCCTCGTGCGCGTTCGCAAACTTTTTCATTTGCACAAGTCGATGCGTTCTGCTGAAAACACAATTCCACACGCTCCGAAAACACCACCGGTGCTTTGATAGAACAATTTTATACACGAAGTAGGAAATATTTATAAAATAATTCTCGTCACGTTCTATAAAGTGAAATATCGTTTCCTTCGTTTACCCTTGTGTGGGTTCTCGTAGTATAAGTGATTGCGAAAAGGTGTTCTCGAGAAATCTCGATGACGAGGGTGTCTCTTCGGTTCTCGACAAAAAATATATATATATATATATATATATATTGACTAAGAAATCCTTCGTGCACATAGGAATTCGAGCGATCGGGAACCTACCCTTCCTCGTATCCCATAAGCCCCCGCTGCTTCCTCTGTACCTAAGTTGGGTTGCCGAATCGTCAAATTTAAAGACGGTCCTCCGATAAGCCAAGTCCGTGAAATTGTCCGATATCAAATTCGACCCTACGCAAATTATTTACTTCCTCATAATTCTCCTCGGGACCCTACGAATCCATTGAAAAATTTATAACTTGCCGAGAGAGTTCAGTTTTTGCATCGAATCGGCCTGAGCGAAAAAATCTGAAAACAAATTAACCCCGACTGCTCGACGTTAATTACAAACTAACGAACTGATTGCTGTATCCTATCGTTTCGTGAATATACTTTTTGAGAAGTTAATAATCACGGGGAAAAAGACGGATTTTTAAAAATGTACAACTTGGAAAACTACCGATCGTAGCCGAAATCGTTTCAGAAGCTTTTGGACGTTTGACGAAATGAAATAAAAAATGTCAAGCGATAAAACAGAAAGCCACGATAAATTAGTGGGTATTTCGTATTCACAAAGTTTTAATTATGTTTTCAGTTTTTAATAATTTATTGTCATAAACAAAATGTAAAACAAGATGTAAATATGGCAGACGCGTAACTCATTTCATGTTCCTGAACAGTTATATGTACCTATATATATATATACATGAATATAGAGTTGGTCGTCGTTCGTCGCCCGATAAGGACTCGAAGGCACTTACGAAGTCGTCATGTAACTCTTTCCCCTCCGGACGACGAGAATTCGATATAGAAGACCTCTCGAATTCGAGTCTCTCACTCACTTTGATTTCAGAGAAAGAGCAGACGCGGTGGGAGCCCACAAGTGCCTCTGGGTCAAGAGGCAAAGACGAAGAAAAAAAAAACGTTCCGGAGGGCTACGACGATGAGAGAACACAAGTAGAGGACAGAAAAAAAAGTATTAGGGGTTCCACGAGTCTCCTTACTTATCGAATTAATTTATATTGATTCCAAGGAGAAAGGGAAGAGTGCGCGGGTATTTGGGGCTGCGAAATACAGCTATACAAATGAACGACGATCGGTATTCCGATTGCGAGAGGGACAAGGAAGAAAAGAATACCTGCACATTCGAGGCCTTTTCAGTTTTCGTATCGACGCAATCAAATCGATGTAGAGATCGATTTTTTGTTTATATACTATATTATTATTATTATTGTTATTGTCATTTTGTAAACTAGATAAAGTCTTCAAGAATGTTTCATATTCGACCAAAAAATAACGTCGGTCGATGTAAAAATATTATGCAAATATATTTATTTTTGCATTAAGTATTTACATTTTAACGTTCTTATTGTTTGGTCGAATATGAAATATTCTAGAAGAATTTATCGATACCTAAGAGGAGAATAAAATTGATGTACGTCGGAAAAGTATTAAAATGTTCCCAGATATCGTAATACTAATTAACACAGTGTATTCGCGTCAGTAGTAATCAAAATTATTCTACTTGTACGCTCTGCTAGTAGTTACTTCAATGTGTGTCACGAAAGTGACACCTCAATTTTCGAATAATTCGTCAATATCGGTATAATTATTTTTCGCCTATTTTTACTAGTTATTAGTAAAAATAGGCGAGTTATTAGTAAAGTTAGGCCCTCGACCAGGTTATCGTCTAAATCCTCAATGACTTGACTAAACGTATATTGATACCTATTTGTCAGTTGTACAATTGGTGCCCATGGCACAGGTAAGATATAACCTTGTGTACACATCTAAAAATTGAGACTATTTGAAGTATCGCATTTTTCTCCTTCCTACATGAAAATCAATGCAAGATAATAATAAATATCGATGGTAAAACTGAGATCTTAAACACTTACATTCCGATCGAATCTTAACAGGTATTTCGTCGACCTGAATCGTAAAAAATCAAGCTGTGCCTGCTGTTCGTTGTTTTCGTGACGATTTTAGAGATTTCGTTTGCCAAACCAGGAAATCGCAATCCGGTATGTCGAACAACAGTGTGTTTCTATTCAGGGTAGAAAAAATCACATTTCGTGCCGTTGATTGCAAACAAACAAACGAATTTTTATTCGGGCAGAATACTCAACGTTTTCTACTCGGTGTAACTTCGACCCTCGTATTTTTCCGTTCGATCGATCGATCTCGTTGATTATTGATTTCGTAGCCACCGTCTATTAACGACGAACACCAATTATAAATGGAAGGTCAACAGTCGCTCGACATTTAGTCTTTACTTCGTTATATGTCGGCTATATGTAATAATATACAATAGACTATACCAACCCTAAATCCGATTAAAAACGCGATAGTAGTGAAATCGAGTATTTTTAAAAATCAAACTTTCCATTTTTAATTTACGTATTTACATATTTTCGGTCAAACGTTTCGGCAAAAAATCCTATCGTTGTCCATTTGATCAGAAATAAACGAAATTAATCACGATATTATTTGGTTGCCCGATGCAAGATTTGTACAAATGGCTATCGTCCCTATGCGTCTAGATTGCAAACTCCACAAACTCGAAACCGACACGAGTTATTAATATTAACAAAAATTCTATATCGCCTTACTGTATAATCGAGGAAAGAAAAGTAACGCGAATCCGATCCTCTCTCCAACGTGTCAAAAAACGTATCTATAAATAATTAATTAATTAAACAATAATAATAATATTAATTAATTAATAATTTCCATAATGCATTACAAATATCTCAAAATTATAAGAAATTTTTCGTCTACGAATCTTATCAACTTTCTTGAATTGGGTCGATATTATCGTCGATAGGAAAAATTGTTCGGTCCAATAGTCAATTCTTCTGTAGTTTACAACAACGATAAAATATATCAAGGATTATCGATCGAGCAGTCGAGGCGAGGGACCGACAAACGTCGGAATGGACTCAAGGGTGCTGAAGAAATAAAACGGGGGGTAAGAAATATCGAGATGAAAGATGTAGGAACAAATTCATAGGATCGAAGTAGGGAAAACCCTGGTGGACGAGGAGCTCGCCAAGGTGTGGCTCCAGCAGCAGCAGCAGCAGCAGCAGCAGCAGCAGCAGCAGTAGCAGCAGCAGTAGCAGCAGCAGCAGAAGCACCAGCAGCACGGCAGTAGTAGCAGCCAGTAGCAGCACGGCCGGATCGATAGTTCCCTGCTTTACGCTCGTATTCCCGTGACCTGGTGCTTCTTCGCCACACCGCACTAACGGCGAGATGGAACAACGACAAAATATTCGTAATGTCTTCTCATTTTTTCTCGACGCTCTACCCCTATCTCGTCCCCGCGGCCATTTTAAAACCCTCGGGTATTAAACAAAATTAATATAAAAAAATAACAAGAAGCCATCACACTCGTAGCGAGCACAAATTTTATTAACTGGACAGCGAAACATTTTCCAAACAACGCGTAGGTACTGCGAAATAATATTAAATTGTACAGTAAAAAAATCATATAAAAGTGTAAAACGTATCGACAGTTTGACTCGTTAAAACGAAATCGAGTTCTACGTGATTTATTTTTATTTTTATTTTTTTCAATCCAGAAAAATATCCAAGAATCTCCTCGCGTTTGTTCTCCGTCGAAGATTCATCTCGAGAAAATTTTGTTTTTATGCGATGGGATACGTTGATAAATTTTTCATAGAGGGTTTTTTTCCCCATAGAAATGTCTCATCCTCGAGGGTTCAAAATCGTATCAACGATATATGTCCACGAAGCGCAGAACTTTTCACATTATCATATAGATATCGTACATATGTGCCTATACATACATATATATATATATATATATATATAAGATCGTCTCGGGAATGAGGAATAGGGATGGCTTTTGTAAGGGTGGCTTTGGATTTATTGGGACTTATAGCCCTTCGTTGAATCTCTTTCAGACGTTATATACGCTATATATATATATATATATATAAGATTTTCCCATTTTTTTACAATTTCTCTACCTGATCTTATACGATACTCATCTTTCGAAATCCACCTTCTCGTACGATTCACCTTTCATATCGTTCGATTCCATTAATATATTATATTACGCACGGTGTAAAATATAATATATATATAGAGAGCGAGTCCTAGAGGTTGGTACGACTCGAGAGCTTTTCACCCCGAACAGCCATGGAACACCCGATCTACCCAACTAGCTGCATTTTACCCCGACGTACTCTAGCATCTCTTAACGGCACATTCTTAATTCAATATTAATTCGATTCGAAACATCATTTTCGTTAAATCGTTCACGAGAATTAATTATTTCGTTTTTTATTTTTTTATTCGTTTTTTCAAATTCAACGATATCCGATTATTTAGTTACACCGTTCGAATACTTTGTCATATGTCCTATCTTGCCACGAAATCGACTATCCAATATCGATGCCACAAGGGGGAGACACGAGAATCCCTGAGAGATTTGTACCTATGTATTTCGGTTTCTAGCTTTATCGCTCGGAAATGTCTGCTGTTCGCGTGACAACGCGTTATTAAGCATAAAATTCCTAACAATAAATCGCACGTATTATTATGTATACACGTACACATATAACACGTGCCATTTATTATCAGACATATGTCTATATATATATATACGTACAATCGGAAGAGAGGTTTGGAGAATAAGGGGTACGTGCCTAGTGACACGCTTCTCGAAGCGAAGATTGTGAAAAAAAAACCGTGAAAAGCTCCGCAACGATGATCGGCGAGAGAGCAGTGAGAAGCAGATTGCGAGAGAAACCAGGGAGAAGAGAGGCATTGAGGAAATATATATACGTATGGTCTGGCGGAACTAGGAGAACAGAGGGAAAGAGCACGAGAGAAAGAGAGAGAGAGAGAGAGAGAGAAGGTCGGAACGAGAGCGAGCGACGCGTTATCGATCCTCGCGAGGCCACACCTCGATGCGTTAAGGTCACGGATATACCTGCAGATATAGAATGTATTCCGGTATGGAACGTACGTGTGTGTGTGTGTGTGTGTGTGTGTGCGTGTGTGCGTATCTATATAGAACGTATACGATAAAAAAGAGCCCCGTTATCGACGATATCGAATTTTTCACATTCTTACGTCTTCGCGACTTTTTTTATTTTTTCACGTCGTTCAGTCGTCAACTCGGTGTCGAAATTTCGATGCAATTTTTCTTTACGAAGAGATTTGTATTCGCAGGAGAATCTTCCAGACGACGCCGATTGACGTCAGAGACGATATCTCTCTCTCTCTCTCTCTCTCTCTCTTTCCCTCTCTGTGTTCGAGCGCGTGTCTGTGTGTGTGTGTGTGTGTGTGTGCGAGTGTAGATACGGTGAGAATAGCGTAATTGGATTCAGCGGTAGGTCCGATATGCGATCGTCACGAATTATTATTCGCAAAGTGTCCTCGTATTTTTCTTCACCCTCGTAGGCACATCGATTTATAAATATCAATGTATGAGAATACTTAAAAAATACTTGGTATATTTAAATATATAAAAATTGATCTACGCAGCGAATAATTCGTTAGCCGTGATTAAAGTAATTAATGAATTAATCAATCGTAATACAGTAATTAGCGAAGGCGTATGAAAATGAGTAGGCCCAGGTGCGACGAGAACTTTTGCTTCGTTCCTCGATCATAAACGAGAACAACCGCGAGAAGCACGCGGCTACCGCGTAAATCGGTCGCCTTTTAAACTCAACTGTCGATACTTAGAATTTTTCGCGCAAGTACGCGATCGTTATTTTTACGAAAAGGGTCAAATCTCGTATTTATTCCTCGCAGCCGTCGCTGTATACGTACGTTTTATGTTTTAACGAAAATTTATTGATTTTTCCCTCTTGCACGAAAAGCTTGAATAAAAAATAAGAACGATGAAAAAAGAAAAAAAAAAAAGCACGAAGTTTACCCGGGGAAGATTTTTTTCTGTCGTGCCATTAAAGAAACAACACCCTAAGGATTTTGTGGGTATTTTCCGGAGCAGCAATTTTATTGGTAATTACGTCAGGAGATAAGAGAGAAGAGGCGATTACGTTTTGTCCCTTTATATTACGTCAGACATATATATACATATATAATGTGTATGTGTCTGTGTCTGTGTGAAAAGTGATGGAAAGCTTTTCTGAGGAAAAGCACGATCTTGGGATCAACTCACTACCCCAGCGATATCTCAAGAGGCTACCCCGGGGTCGCGATATCGAGGCGTTACCACACGTATACCATCTCCCTCCCCCCCCCCGCCCCTTGTGTTACACAAACGAGAGGTTGCCGTGTTCGCAACTCGCACACGTTTAATAATCGAACGAGCCAAGTTCCCGGGAGACATTCTTCGAAGCTTACGTGTGGTACTCATATCGTTCAATGTTGTATTACAGGTGGACGAGACCGTGGAGACATTAACGATATATATGTATGAGGGATACCGAGACACGATGGGACGACATCGAGCGAATATTCTCGCTGTAACATTGTCAAAAGCTTAAGTTTATCGCTCGTCGTACGAACAATAAAATTTCTATCGTTTTCGCCCTTAAAGTTTCACCGTCTCTTCTTTTGTGTTGTTGTTAATATTAATAAGAGTCAAGAAGGGCGGTTTTGTCGTAGACTTTTCGAAAAATATAAAAAATTTGTAAAACAATGGAGTTGATATAAATAAACCAGGCTGGGTTGATTAAATGAATGTGAAATTTTAATGATAAATAATTTTAAGCCTCCTGGCTGAGTTTAAACGTGTTGCGAGATGAATAGAATACTCTAGTTGTGACAGGGGAAGGTAGGTAGAACAAGAAAGGGAGAGAAAGAGAGGGGGAGGGGGTTAGAGAGAGGGAGGAACGGAAAGAGAGACAAGAACGTCGAAGCAACGGACAAGAAGGTGAACGGAGAGGCCTCAAGGGGATGTCGCTCGGCCTCGATGGCAAGAGGTAAGATGATTACTACCCATGTCGACGCTCGACTCTTGTTACTCACCAACTCCATAACCACACGCGAGCACGATCTATACGGCTACACCACGCGAGCATTTCTTTCTCTCTTTCTCTCTTTCTCTCACTCTCTCACTCACCGTGAAATTCTCCAACCGTGCGACATCGAGAAAAAGTTTTATCCGTGTTGTGACAGAGTTAACGAGAAAAAAGAAAAAAAGTATGAAAGCATAGTAGTTGCTTGCGAAATGACTTTTTTTAAATTTTCATTGTTTTTTTTTTAATCGTTCAATCAATGGTTGATTAAACATTATTGATCAACATTCGGCTAAAAATAACATATTGTTCGAACGAACGAGCGTGAAGAATAATTGGATAAATTATGAAATAGAATATTGAGATCGAGCAATATTATCGAAAAAAAATTCTGAATGTTAAAAAAAAGCGACGATTTCGTACTTTTTCGTTGCTGGGACGAATGACGAGACGCCAAACTTGATTCGTAACAACTCTGTGTATGGTGAGGTATAAACCACTTAAATCTACATAAATATATATACATATATATATAATATTTAATGCGAAACGATGTACGAGCCGCGAAGGCGATCCTGCAGACTTGCGGTCGCGGTTAACGGTACACGGGGAACGCGTGTGTAGTTAGTACGATATCAGAGTACACGCGACTGCGTGAAAGCTCGGTAATATTACAGAGAGCTGGCTTCGGGATTAAGGATCACACATACATTTGGCCTCAGGAGACAAGACGAACTGTCTGACGAGCTGTAAATCGTGCGGTGGAATACTTCGTACTATGAAAATTTTCCTTTCAGGATTTCGTGAATTCCAGGGAATATTATAATACACGTAGAATATAATTCCGCGGTTTTGAATATTCTAGACGATTCACTTGATTCGTACGTAAACGTATTCTCGTAACAAACTATACGATCGAAATCAAATTTATTTTTAAAAAGAACTTTATGAAATTTCACAGACGTGAAAGTGTGATGAAAAAATTAAAATACAAAATCGCTTTATGACAAAATCGTTTCGTTAATAGAAGACAAAAAGACAAAATCAACGAAACTTTGGAAAAAGAAACGAAGAGTTTTGAAAAACGAGTATCGAATCGAAGTGTCAAAATATTGTTTTGATTCGAGTGGAAAAAATAGTGGGCTCATCTGGCCGTGGCGAGAAGAGGAAAGCAAATTGAACGAGCCAGAAGCAGATATTGGACGATATATATTTATTATATACACTGTATGTACCTATATATATATATATATATTTATGGAGAAAATCTCTGGTATTGATCTACCAGTTGGCGTGATACGGCAAAGAAGGAAGGAAAGAGAGAGAGGCAGACAGACAGACACACAGAGACAGAGATAGAGAGAGAGAGACAGAGAGACCGAGTGAGGAAGGCGAAAATTGTTTCTCTCTCTACAGGGCATTGTCTTCGCGGCTGGAGATTCGAAGACTAGAGGAGAGAAGAGAGGGTTTCGATTGTATATATAGATGTATACACCTGGATTACCGTGGAGAACGGGAGAAACCTCGGCGAGAGGCAGGCGCGTACGGGAGGGAGGCTGAGAGGGATTCTCTCGAGATATCCCGCAATACCATTCCACGAGAGAATATACGAATGCGCTCGTAGAGCCATGTATTTTTCCTTCTCGCGCTTACGTATCCGCCCCGTAAATGCTCGGCTCTGATCAATTCAATCGACGCGGCAATAAATAGAAATTTGCTGCGTCGAATTTTATGAGGGGGGAAAGAAACACGAGAGAAAGAGAGAAGAGAATTCGCGACCGAGAGAAAGAGGAAAAACGATTGAAAATGAAATAAAAAGACAGACAGTGAAAGAATCGTTGGTAACGAAATTAGAAACAAAAAATAATTTTTCGAAAATTTCAAAGTGGTGAAAAAATTCGTTGAAATGTTGTTAATTTTGTTCGTGAAACGTTGGACGAGAAATAAATAATATTTTGATAAAAGTTACAAAATTATTATTATAAAAAAATGAAGAAACTCGCGAAATGATAAAAACTCGATAATAAAGTCATTGGATAAGAATAATCGTCGATGCTGGTTCGAGATCGATTTTTTTCCGTCTCGACGAATAAATCCGTTAGTGGTCGACCGCAGTTTTTTCATTCTTCGCTACTTCTCTTTTTCGTTATCAATAGCCGCGAAACAAAACAACAGCAACAAAAACTGTGGATAATCTCGGTCCTGAGCGAGTCTCGGTCGGGGAGAAGAAAGTAGAGAGAAGAAAAGAAACGGAGAGACAAAGAATGGGACTATATCGATTGGCAAGAGACCAACTTCGACGTCGCCTTTTCGTGATAAGGGCCCGGGAGATGGCAAGAAAGAGACGGAGAGATGGTCTCGTCAGCCTCTCGAGAATGCCCAACGGGCGGCCTCCGAGGTCGCGCGACCACCGGTGCCACAATTGGCGTGCGTCGTTTCTGCACTGCCGGAATATTCGACATACCGGTCAAGGACGAATCGACTATTTCTTCTCCCATGCAACAAATGCTAATACGTATATTTTCACATATAAAATAGAAAAAAACGACAGCAATAATAATAATAATGACAACAATAAACATTAATAAATCGCGGATTAAAAAATTATCATCGTCGCTGGGTCGACTAAACAAAAATACAACGTTCTAATCGATGAATAATTTTACGTAACAAGTTCGAACAATTCAAACTCAAGTTCTTCACGCGAGGGGCAAAATTTGTTCGCGCATAAATTACAAAAAAAAAAACACGTACGCAGGATTCGCGACGAAAAGAGAAACTCGTGTGAACGATGATAAATTGGAAATACGTACGGGAGGTTTACGAATGAAGGAACGAGGGGGGAGAAAGAAATACGGTGAGACGAAGAGAAGAGTATCTCTCGGTGGAAAGAGGAAAGTCGGCAGCAGTCTGCGAAAAGGAGACGTTTTTGTTAACGAAACGAACGAAACTGTACGACGAGTTTATGAAGTCTGTGTCGTAATAATCCGTCGTCTCCGTCGAGAGTGCAACAAGAGCGTTAGCTTTTTTTCTAAGCGAGTAAACGATGTCTCGTGCACGATCGAGCGTCCTGAGATTGGCAAAAAGTACACGAAATGAGCAGGAAACGAGGCAAAAATCGCGAATGTCCGAGAAAACGTCGAGAAGTTAAACGTTACGAAGGACAAACGTGTTATGAATGAGGCGAGATAAACGTGCCAAGCATCTCAAAGATCCTCCGGATTCCACTTGGAAAAAGATACTCGCGAGGAAAATACTCCACTTGGCTTTTAGAGAAATTGTTGGAATTTACAACGATTCTGAAGAGTCGGACCAACGCGACGAAAATATTTTAAAAAAAAAAGAAAAAAAGGGGCTTCGCCATGAACAATGGGAATTGACGAAGAAATTCTTTTCAATTCGAACGATTTGACGTTTGATAATTCAATCAACTTCTTCGTTTAAAGATTGTTTTTATAGAGTTTGTATAAATTATTATTATAAATTTGTTATTTTATGAAAATAATTGAATAATACATAATAAATAATAATAGTAATAATAATCTACAAAAGTTCTTTAAAAACGACAAATCATCGTTCCAGAAACTGTTATCGTTTATAATTGAGAACAATTATTGGAATAATAATGAGTAATTTCTCTTTTATAAAATAGTCATAACGTTCGTAATTATTTTGTTAATTATATAACGCGTTTGTCGTGATTAAATTTCTGTCCCTTTTTTTTTTAACAATGTGAATCGATCAATTTCGTGTTCGATATCGTGAAACGGAGCCGAGGATAGCATTGATCGACAGTCGAGTCCGATGAGAGGCATAGAAGAATCTCCGGGACTTCGACAAAGGGTTCCGTAACGATACAACGATCCGTTAGAAGAGCCAATTAGAGCCGGGTAAATAAACCTGTAATGAGACTCTTTCGAGTTCACGATCATTCTTTTCTTGCACGCGTCATCGTCTCGGACGAAGACAGAGAGTTAGAGAGAGAGAGAGAGAGAGAGAGAGAGAATGAGAATGGACGATGGCATAAAGTTACGTGAAAAATAACAAGATGGAGTGAAAATTGAGTTACGACAATTCTGCAAGCGCAACGCGAAAAACTCTTCTTGTCTGTCAACGTTAAAAGTTTCCATCCTCGACAAACGTAAATTCATCCATCTTGTAAAACGCATCCGAGAAACAAATCATTCCAAACCTCGTTAAAAAGGGGGGGGGGAAGGAAAATAAAAATGTCGAAACAAAAACGCGAACCCACAAAACTCTAACCAACTCCGTGACACCGCTATTTTTTTGATTTCCCACGGGACGATTGGAAACGAGGACAAGGCGTTCGGAGAATCGAAATCTATCGTGGTATCTAATCCATTATTGCGGGCTTCTCTCGAAGTTGTGTTCGCGGAAGGCCTCGTGGCGCCCTCCAGCGACGATTGGTAGATACTAATTTCGCGAAGGTAATCGATATTCGAGAACGGTCGATATCGAAGATAATGATAGCTGGTTAAATGAATCCTAATAATGAATTATGTAGAGACGTTACCGTTCAGCAACGATCACTGCATAACATAGAAACGTTTAACAATTAGTGTCTAGAGACTGAAAAAGGTCTCGATATATTATACTCGTCTCGTTTCTATTATAAGTTTCCAATTTTATATACACATTTACGATCCCGATAAATCGTATCGAAACGATTAAATATAAAAAGTCGTTGATTACGAAATCGAGATAAAAAAAAAAGGAAAATTTTACAAATAAATAATAAATCTAATAATTATTTACATTTTTTGGGAATTTTGTAATTTGATGAATTTTTGTAATGTTTTTAGAATATTTTGTAAACGGCACTGACGCAATGTAGAACGGTCGGTGATGAAATGTATAGGTATTTACATTAGATAACGGAAGTGACTCCGTTCCATCATCCGAACAGAAGCGCACAGGTGGCCGTGAATCGTATCTACACATAGGCAGTAGGTAAGGCTGTAACTAATGAGCCGGGTAGGCCACGCTCGCTTAACATTCGCCTAAGCTATGTGAAACTCTGTGCCGAGTACATGGGCAATGTCATAGTCAGTAATCCTTCGCACAGCGGTCCATCGTCGAGACAAGAATACACACGAGATCGTGGGGACACTTCGATATAAACGCTTCGAGTGGATCAATGATTTAACAAAATAGACATTTTCTTTCCAACTACCTTAGTTTACATTAATTTCTATTTCGATTTCTCAAAATATAAATAATCGATTTAAAAAACAGACGCGTCAAAGATTACGATTTTATTGAAATGGCCGGATATATTTGATACCTTTGTGCTGATAAAAATTGAACGAAAAGATCGTTTTCTTGGTTAAAGAAATAATTATCGAATCGAATTTGTTATAACTTCTGTCTAATTTTTCAAGTTATTCAGATTCTCAATTATTACCGTAAGAAAAATAAGGTTTTTTTCATGAAGTTTTTTAATTCAGTTAATGATTTTTTGGGCTCGATTAAAGATATATTATTTCACGTACATTTCAAATACAGAAACAAGAAAAAACAATAATTAAAACTATTGTTTTACTTTTTATTTTTTCAATACAAATTTACTCGAATCTATTTTAATGTATGTGGAATAATATCTTTTTAATTGAGTCCAAAAAAAGCACTCGGCGAATTAAAAACAAATTCATGAAAAAAAGGTTATTTTTCTTACCGCCACAGTGGGATCCTGCCTTAACGTCGCTTCCGGTAGCGCTGAACGACACCCTCGATCAAAGGATCTATCTTCGTGAATCTTACCCCCGCTCTGTCGGAGTCGCCCCTCTGTTGGCAGAGGACTTTGGTTCTGGGCTACGTTACAAAAGCTTCTTCGAAAGCTTCGAAGGGGACGTTTCGAGTTAAGGGTTCTCTCCCTCTCGAATCAATCGAAATTTCGGAATGCCGAACAACTTACTGTCCATCTCGCTGCGTATACGTTGTACCACTCATCTACGTATATATTTATAGCGATAAGAAAAAGGAGAAGGAAACACCCTGAAACTTTCGAACGTAGTGGATCGAAAACTTTTGGGAAGCATCAAAGTCGAGAGTTTGAACGAAGGATATATACATATAACTATATAGAATGAACAAAGATGGCGGTACTTGAAAGTTTTCAGTGTGAGAGGAACCACCATCGTGATCAAACTTGAGAAGGAGCTGAGAGGAAACCGCGGAATGGTCCTCCTCTGTCTTTTCCCCTATTTCTGACGTCTCTATGGGAATATCGAGGGAAACATTTGTACGTATAAGATAAGATCTGACAAATCAAATCTTCGAAAGTCAGATAATATGAAAGCTTTCTTTTTTCCCATCTCATATTCTCGTTCGTTCGTTCCTATCACGATCTATCCAATTCTTCAGAACGATGGTCGATGATCTTTCGACATGAGAGAATTCGAATAATTTCGAATATCGATCGTTGAGCGAGTTTAATGATAAAACGAATTGCAGGTCGGACGATGTTTAATTGTTACCTTTTTTTTCTTTTCGAGTAAATAGAATATTTCTTAACGAGGATACGATTTAAAAAAAAATTCACCTTAATATCAAATTTGAATTTACTAGATTATACGCAAAGGAAAACTTGAGTTCTATAACCTCGAGATTCGTGAAAATATATATTTTGTCAAATTATCCCAAAAAAATTCAACGCGATCTTTTCTTCGCGGTTATGAAAAATCTGGGTCATCGAAAATCGTTCTATAGAAATGCGCGAGATGTATAAGGATATGCGGAGTGGTGTCGGTTAAGAGACGAGACCTTATTCTTAGCCCATTTTGTGGTGTTCGTGTGTCACGAAAGAAAAAAAAAAAAAAAAAAAAAAGAAGAAGAAGAAAAAAAAATAGAAAAAATGCGAAAGTCAGCCACTACTGATCGCAAGAATCTCCGAAGCTTTCGCTATTCATCTCGACACAACGGAATACGCCCTATATGTTGTTGCCAGTCGTGGTGTGTAGATGCTTGGGAACTTTTGGCACACGTTGTAATGATCCAGCTTTGTAGAACTCGCGACGCCTACACGCGATCCTCTCAAGTCCCCCTGACCGATATTCGAGAACATTTTTCTCTCGTCTCTTTCATTCTCGCATTTCTTCTTTTCATTCCCTCCATCGGAGAAAAAAAAATCTCGTTTCGTAGCATCGTTCCATACCAAGGAAAGTAAACGTCTCGATTAAAAAAAGAAAAGAAATCACCCAAAAATAGCTTCCCAAAAATAAAATAGTTTTTTCTTCTTTTTTTTCCAACATCGTGAAAATACAAATTTACGTACAATTGTATCTAATTTCATTGCCATTATTTCGAGTTATATCTCTCGGAATATGAATGCTAACGTTTTTTTTTTTTACTAAAGCTCGAGTATGACAAAAAGAAACGAACTTTTTGAAAAATGGTAAAGAAAAATGGAACGTCGTTATAAGTTTTTGTCTCGAAATTTTCAAACCTCCCACCACTTTGCTTCTTGGCTAATTTTTTTTTCCAGCTAGGAAAATAAGCTCTGTGGAAAGTGCGAGAACGACTCTGCCTTAGAGAAAAGCTCGTCGTCGTCTCGGCGCATATCCGCAGTGCAGTGTTTTGCAATGACTCCACCCCACCCTATGTACATATATATCTATCTATGTTATGCATATATATATATATATGTATATATGTATACATAACGACACGCGAACGCAAAAGAGAGAAAATTTTCTCTTGACGACTCTCGTTGCTCGTCCAACGACGAGCTCCGAGAGAGGAAGAGAGAGAGAGAGAGAGAGAAAAAGAGAGAAACAAAATTCGCGAGATTGCGTATGAGCAGCATGAGATAGGTGGACCGCAAAACTAGAAGCTCAAACCGGACTAATTATTGTCATGTGTGATAGCGATCTTTCTCTCTCCCTCTCTCTCTCTCTCTTTTTTCTCTTTTTCTCGTTCTTTTTTTGTCAGTGTCGAACGAGAAAAACAGATTTGAATTTTAAAGGAGGATCATCGTCGACGTAAGATTAATATATCAGGTTTCAGTTGTAATTGAAGGGACGACGCAATCGGTATTAAATTTTCGTGTTTCTTTTTTTCTATTGCTTTTGTTTTTGTTGAAGAATATCGCGGTTATACAAATAATCGTGAGAATAAAAATACTAATAATTCTTTCAATCGACTCACCAATATTTGGATGTTGCAGTTTCCTACATATTCGTGCTTCGCGTTCGAGTTTCTGGAAATCTGAAAGCACAAAAGATCGTCGAAATTTAGAATAATGGCGATACGAATTTTAGGAGTGGGGCGAGGGCGAATTTCGCGGAAGGAACGAGTAGGTACTATAAGTGAAACGAGGACGAAGCGAACTTATTTCTATTCAAAACGGGACGCCAAGGAAATTCAATAATGTAGCGAGACGTATATATTGTATATAAAGATATATAAGTATAGTAACAAGGCGTGAAAGCACATTGGTTATTCCAATCAAGATCTTTCCCATTACCGAAGTAACTTGGAATATTTTCACCGGGTTATTCTATTAGAGCGTAGGCAACTTTGGCGTGTTCCAATCTATACAGCAAAGGTGAAAAGCCTTTGGCGAAAAGTTTTTCACCCGCGAAAACTTCGCTCTATGAAAAATCAATTACAAAATTTCGAACACTAACCCAAAGTGACTCTCGAGGTCGATCTCGTAATTTTTCATTCAACGCCAGACCAAAGTCTCTGATCTCGAATATCCATACGAAATTGATTCATGCAATCCCCATAAATTATACTTCGATACAAAAATTCATTCGATTAGCCTTGAATCTTTGATCACGTGAAATCGATAATCATAAAAAACAGTGCGTACTTTTTTTAAATCGAATAATTAATTGTTCGTTAAAACGCAACGAATTTTGCCTTCAACGTATGTCACGTGTCAATATTACGTTGAACAAAAAGTAATTGCGTTTTTTTTCTAACGAATCGATACACGCGTTCATGCATTAGAAACGCGATTGCGTTCTGACCAACCCAAGATGTATTTGTATCATGTTAATGATACATGATGTATGTATATATATATATATATGAATCGTATGTACGATATCGCGTGAATAATAAAATGAATGAGTCGCCTGAGACTTACCACCGCAAATATTCATTAAAAGGGTTAAGAAATGAAAATCTATGAAAGAGATAAAGAGAGAGAGAGAGAGAGAGAGAGAGAGAGAGAGAGAGAGAGAGAGAGAGAAAGAGATAGAAAGTTTAATACAGCGAGAGTCACGGGTTTGTCCGTTAGTATCACAAGAGTATCGTAAAACTAAAGTCATACGCGGTCTTAAATTAATCCTATATTTACCGTTCGATAGCGTCAACGCGACGAAGGGGAGCGACAGAGACAGAATGGAAATATCGAGCTAGAGCCAAGTTGAAACCTTTCATGGTGTATGAATCATCGTGTTTGCCTCCGTATTTGCTGTATTAAACGTGACCGTGTGTATCCTACAGCCTGTCGAGGTAGAACGGTGCTTGATACGAGCGTAAGGACAACAGCCTAAATGTAGACAGGGAGAGCGAGTGGGGGAGAGAGAGAGAGAGAGAGAGAGAGAGAGAAATAACTTGAGGATAAACATCGCGAGCCATTAGCATAGGCACTGTGTTCCACCTGCGAATAATTTACGTTTCAACGATGTCACGCACGTTACGCCGTGGCTCACGAGAGAGCCGGAAGTGCCATACTCGTATGCAACAGAATATAATAATTATGATAATTAATTATTTCCACGTCACGAATTCGTTGCTTATGACTTTATGTGTGCTGTGATAAAAAAAAATAATAATTTTACGCTCAAATATGCGATGACTGTTGTTATTATTATTATTATTATTATTATTATTATTATTATTATTGTTATTATTATTATTATTTGGTAGTCTCAAGTTTTTTAAACGACTTCGGAATGTGTGCCAGTTCTTTCCGGATTAAGGCACATGATCGTTTATGTTCCGTCGAGATGGTTTGATATTTCCAGAACTCATTTAAATTTATCACGAGTGGTATATATTTCGTGATTTTTTCGTGCTCTTTTTGTATAACGTTGGTGTCATTGGGTTTGGGATTGATCTGTGTCGATCGTTCTGTCTCAATACCTACAGTATGTTATTCTAGTCTTCGAGTATGTTTTTCGGGCTATGTCTGTAGTATTTTGTAGAGCTTTCCATGGGTTTGTAGTAACGTACGAATTCGTGGCTGTTGTTATTGTTGCTGTTATTATTATTATCATTATTGTTAGAAAACGAACAAAATTTCCATGTGAGTATACAATACGATTATTGCAATAATAATAACAACAACACATGTAATAATAACTTTTGGCCAAATTTATTTTGACTCGAGTTAAAAGTGATCTATGGCGAAAAAATAATAAATTTAACGATTACGCGATTTCCGCATGATTTTTTGGCAAATTGTTGTTCACTACTAATTTGAAAATTATATTTGACATCGAGAGACTGTCTCTCGATACGTCCGATATAACTTTTTGTACGAAGATTTACGAGCGAGGATACGAAGCTGCGGTAAAAAAATAAGTTAAGAAATAATTAGCGGGGATGGAAAGAAAGTGGGGCGAAAGTGTTACGAAGATTGATGATTAGAAAATTGTATGGCAGGCACTCGCGGCTTTTCCTCTCGATCTTTCTCACGTGCAGAAATGCATCGAGAGAGCAAGTGTCTGTGTGTACAGTGCACACGAAACGATAGAACGACAAAACAGCGAGAGTGCACCGTTTGCAACCGTCAAAGCGCGTTCTCAACATTTACCTTTTCATTTGCCATCCCTCTCTCTCTCTCTCTCTCTCCCTCTCGCTTCACGCGAACCAATCCACCGTTATACCTTGCAATTATTATCGCATTAAGAATCCACGGACGTCATAATTTCCTCGACGAAGCGTACAGGGTTCGCGGCTCAACGTGATAAAACGACAGCGCGTTTATCGAATGACTTTCAACGTCGAGGCGACATCCGCGTCTCGATGCATGAACGAGGTGTAAAAATCGAATAACCCTTATTGTTAGTAGCGTTCGATCTTGTCCTCGATGAAATAAAAATGGGAAAATAAAGCGGCGTGACAATATATAAAAATAAAATGTCACGATCGTGAAATAAAACGACGACAGTTTTCAAATGTAAAAGAAAACAAAATTTCGAAAATTTGTATGTCGACGAAAAAAGAAAAATGAAAACAAAACATTTATCTTCGAATGAAAAATGGAATTTGTAATTATGCGAATGGAAACGAGTGATGTTTGATAGATCGTGATATTTGGCAATAATGCGAATGAATGTAATAGCGACGAGGCACATGTGTCCGAAACAGGTTCAACGAACCGGCTAATTGAGAGAGGGTGGAAGAGAATGAGAGTGATGGTGAGACCCAGGCGAGCGAGAAAAAAATCAAAGGTTAAAGGGAAATGGAGAAAAGAGCGAGTGAGAGAGAGAGAGAGAGAGAAAGATCGACAGAAGTATAATACTTCCAGTTGGTCGCGCTCATGGACTGCCTGTATTCACCAGCGAAAAAGCTGAAAGCATAAATAGGTTTTCCGGCTCACACGCCGGCAGCGAGAGGGCTCGCCGTCTAGCCGCATTCATTCATCCGTCTAATAAACGAAAAAGCTCTCTCGCTTCGTGTAGTGCGATGCAGTAATAGTAGTCCACTCTGTGGGTCTATATATATATATATATATGTATATATACATGCACGGTACAAGGTTCGTGTAGCTAGGACGCCACGCGGCCTCGCTTTCTCATAAGAAGGACGTGGGTGTCCAATAATAGTCACGAGAGTCCGATAACAGAAACACGCCGTGTGGTCAAACCACCCTTTTTACAGCCCTTACTACTCGATCTACTCCATTTTTGATAGATGACAACAGTCGTGAGATATTTCGATAATATGGAGAAAACAAAAAGAAGAAAAGACATGTCGCCATCGACGAGTTCAAAAATTGCCCAGCGTTTCAACTTCGATCTGGATCATGGGTTTTGAGATTTGTTTCGATAGAAATCGTACGAAATCCTCTTTCGTGTATAATCAATAAATACGGTTATTTATTTACTTGTTTATTGGTTTATTTTGCTTTTATTCGTATCACTGGAGTCGCGACGAAGAGAGATCTGTTTTAACTCGATCCATTACTGACGTTCTTATTACACGCGTACGGCTGCAATAGTTGGCATCGTTAACCATTTTTCCGAGGCTGCAAAACGAGCGAGCTTTCGTGGTATCGCGACCACCGGTGGTCCTGGGGACACGACGTGGCACCACTTCGCTTTTATTACCAGCCATTTACTCGAACGAACGTACGAACGTTATATGTTCCAAGCAAACTAAATTTTTAGTTTACTCTAACGAAGCTGCTATTTACGGCTTACCCTGCACGATAATGTCCTTGTAAAAAATTGAGGAATTGAAAACTTTTAGTCGACTTCTATAATTCCATTAGTTTAGAACGTAATATTTAAGCTTGAAAATGACAGGGCTCTTAATTGCATAATTTTTGTAATTAGTCCTATAACCGAAAATATTTATGACAATTTTGTTTCTTTCGAACTGAAAGCTAAAGATCGTTTTAGTATTTACAAATGAGGAAGAGTATCGTCCGGTATAACAAATTTCATTACACTCCCACGTATTTCCGACGTTTAATCATTTTCATCCTATCGAAGAGGTTTTTTTTTCAACTAGAGTCAGTGTAACAGACGACGAGCGCTTCGGAAATGCGATCCGCATTTTCTCTGGCACTGAGCTACGATAGCGTTAAAATTTTGATGGTATCTAAAGAATTATGGCAAAAAGTGGCTAAGAGTTTTTTTTTCCAAAATTGAATTTCAGTCGATTTTCGTCCTTTTTTTTGAATGAATAACTTTTTCGATGTTTCTGAAATTTGGAATATTGTTTATTTATATTTTGAACTGCTACGAGAATTTTTTTTTTTTTTTATGGAAAATGGCCGATTTATTAGGCAGTCTTCGGGGAAGAACGCAACGCGAGTTGTTTATCGGTGGGACTCATTGTTTATTAATGTTATAATTAGTCGGTGAATCTACAAAAATTGAAAAAAAGACAAATTCCGGATTGAGATGCTTTATTTTAAAAAACTTTGCCATTTTTACTACATTTTCCAATGGTTTTCGCCTCGAAAAAATTATTATTTAAAAAAAAAATTCAAAACAAGTAGGTTCACATAGAAACTAATGGTATGGAAAAGATGTGTGCAAAATTTCAGCGTGATTGATGCGCAACTTTTTCTGTTATCTACCCCATCGATTTGAAAAACATAGTTTTGAGAAAAACGCGTTTAAAGTTCTCACAGCGCGCGAACGTTCAATATAAGAGGGTCACGTTTACACGTTCTAACATAAGAAATACTTAGAAGTAAGTTTTATAATTTTAACATATTATACTAACATTTTATGAAACAAAAAAAATTGTTTTTTTGAAAATTCTATTCATTCGGCCTTAATGACCGTCCGACAATACGTATTTTCATTTATTTATTTATTTTACTAAATTTTAAACTGAGCACAGCCCCACAAACTAGGTAAGAGGGTAAGTGTATAAGGGAAACGGGAATTACCAGGGAGTCGAGAATCTCGCCCTTTCCAGAAACGAAAAAAACGTACTAGAGAGCCGAGCAAGGCGAGAAAACTGCAGCAGTCTTTTGCTTCTCTTTCTCTGGTTCTTGTGTCACCCAGGGGGGTTGTTTTTGCAAAGTGGCCATTTTCCGAGAGGGTAGTTTCGTCGCCCCCCCCCCGCCATGCGCGTGTCGGTGTATCCATGTCTGTGCCTGAGTACACTTTAGGTACGACGTGGAACCGCGGAGCGATAATTACGTTCGCAGGTTGCTACCCCTCTGCAGGGCATTAACTATACTTGTATTTATATACATAAAAATATATATATATATATGTGTGTGTGTATATATATATGCACGTGCATACGTGTACGTGTTTCTGTTGAATGTACGAGCGATTGAATTTTGCGCTTGTGGAAGTGCCTCTCGAATTCGCCCCATGTTTGTCTCTATGTGCTTGACGATGAGTCTGTTGATTCTATGGACCATTCCGTGTCCACCCGACAATATTTATTTATCATTCCATTAATTATTTATCGGTAATTTTGTTCTTCAAATAAACGTTCAAAAATGCGATTAAAATTGCAATTAAATCAATTAAATTGTACGAATAAAATGGAACAAACGAATTATTTCCCGATTTCTATAATATTTATCGAACAAAATAAGTTTTTTCGTTCTTCTTTGTACACTTTATCGAATGATTTTCTTTAAATATTGCATAAAATTCTCTGTGTGCAACGAGTGTATTATCTTGCGTATAGAGCTTGCAATCTTACGATCTTTCTGGAATATATCCCGCGGGGTATTAGCAAAAGGGTCGTTTACTTGAAACTCAAGTTCCTCTATTTATACGAGAATATATATATTTGTGTATATGTATATGTATTTATGTATGTTTGTACGTATGTATGAGTGAAATTTGCTCCACCCAGGCACCTTTAAGTAGGTACAACGGATACGTAAAACGCGAGAGCGAGAACTCTGCGTGCATGTACCTACCCCGAGAGCCTTTTACAACCAAATCGAGAACCAGAATCGCGGAGTTACCCAATCTCTGCGTGCACGTACTATGCAGTTATCGTGATCTAAATAAAGAGTCCGTATATATCGAAATAAGTAAAATCCACTGTTAATTTTGTTCACAATAATAATTACATTTCAATATCATAAATTCTGATGAATAAAATTCTCGTTTGATAAAAATTCAAAAAAGAAAATTATTTCTCACGTGTGATTCATCACATTCAAGTTTCTCATTGTAATTCGATTTATTCAAATCTCATTTTACTTTTCAATTAATTAATTTCATTTTTTAAAACAAAACCACGTTTCCACTCGATAAAAGTAGAAATAATTTGCGTATAATGAAACAATAAGGATGATTTAAGAAAAGAGCGATAATAAAATTTCGCTCGAAGAAGATCGAAGGAAAAGACACATATTTATAACGAGAGAAAAATTTGAAACGGTCGAGCTGAAAGCTGCGAGAGTAAATTCAGCCAAAAATAAGCTTGGAAAGAGTCGCCACGAGCGAGTCGAGCGAAAACATCGGACGGGATAAACTTTTTGGTCGCACCGCTCGGTTGACGAACCGAAATAACGTCCGAGAGAACGATCCGCGAATTGATATCTCGCGTATGTCCGAACGGGCCATCGAACGTGTCAACTCTGAGTTTATCCATGAGAGATAGGTGAGGGGTCGTAGATAATCAACGGTAAAAGAAAATATCGTCGCTGTGGTAATAAGAGGTGGGGTGAAAAGGCCGTATCATCGTACGCACAGGCACATATATATCCTTTATATATTTATATATATAAAGGACGAATATAGCACGTTTACAAACTCTTGGAACTAGCTCGACCCTCTCCCATCCATCCTCATGGCTTCTGGTATAAGCAGTGCCTCGCACCCGTTCGCCTAACAAGCGACCCTTGTTTGAGCTAAACTCGTTATCAACCAACTCCACCAACCAGACATAGCTGCGTTAACATAACGTTATATAGCACACATCTATATATATATATATACGTATATAGATATATATTTGAAGTTTTAGGTTCTACATCCATTCCCAAGTGTACGTATGCGCACGTGGTATATATATATATACACAGTATTATCAAACTGTGTGTTGCAACCCCACAAAACCTAATGCGTAATGCCTACACACACATATATATAGTTATATAGGATTGAGGTATATACGTGTGTGAGTGAGCGTCGGTATACGAATATATAGTACGGTAAGCAGGCTCTTGAAACTCGTGCTCAGCAAATTTTCAACCCTTCACCCTTGCCATTATGGCGTGAAAATACACACGGTTTTGCAATGCATGTGTATATGTGTCTATGTAGCTATGTGTCTGTGTATACGTGTGTTTATGTGTGCACAAATAATTCACGGTCGGTGTACACAACGTGATAAAAATAACCGAGGGTGGAAACCGAGTTTCCTTGGACAGGGGCGATATTTTGAAAAAAAAAAGAAGAAGAAGAAGAAGAAGAAGAAAGGAAAATGGGGTACAGGTGGGATGCTCGCATTTATTTATAAGGCATCGAATTATCATTATTATTATTATTAGGTATATAGAGAATATTAATTATTATGGGAATGATTTGGAATAAATGATAAAAATAAAAATTGTGAGATAAAAACGGTAAATGTTGGAATAATTGTTATTAATTATTTAACGATAATGAATTTTTGTTTAATTAGTCGTTCATATTTCCATCGAAGGGTTACCTATTTCGATTTATCGTTCGACGCGAGTACCTATAGACGTTGTGCTCTCGTATTTAGAACCCTCGTCAAAATTCGGATCGCGTCTTGCAAAACAAAACAAAAAATAAATAAAACTTACTTTCCAAGCCGAGGAGCACCCTTTCGGAAAATTCATCTTTTTTTCTTCTTTTGTTTTCTTACCCTCCCGTTGAACGACATCGTTCACTCACTGGACTAATGTAATGTTATAGTCGCGTATGTATATATATATATACGAGGGGAGAGTGAACGCGTGATAAGAAAAAGATAATGGAGAAAATTTTGCGAACTTCAGGAAAGGTCGTTGTTGCTGTAAAAACGAGAAATAAAAAATTGACGACGATGTTGCGCGACCCGAGGGGACTAAAAAGATGAGCTATGTAGGACAAAACCGGTGTGGATTCGTGGAGGAAAAGGCGCAGGGGCTGAGGTTAAAACTCGAAGGGGAGCAAGAGGACACGAGGAGTTATCACAACGCGAGCAAGCGTGTTACTTTTTCTTCGTTCACTTTTTACTCCCCTACTTTTTTTTCAACGCTTCTCCAAGGGGACCCTTCCGAGAGCCTCCTCATCGCTCTTTCATCCCCTATTTTTATTCTCACTCACTCTCTCTCTCTCTCTCTCTATCTCTCCCTCTCTCCATCTCACTCTTTCTTGTTCTTGCGAAGAATACACGGAAGTAAAAGGATCGACAAGGACTCGCGACGTGCCGAGGAAAAAAGAAATATCTTGAAGAGGATGGCACGAAATGTGTACAGAAAGGAAGGAAGATGCGGAGAGGGAAAGAGAAAAGAGTTTCAATAAATTATGAATTCAAAGGAGACGCTGAATCCGTTAATACAACGTGAAAAAGGATCGTCTACTCGATCAGTTATTCAGAGCTCAAAATAAAATGAGCTGCCCTCAATTTAGTATCATTCTAAGATAGAGAAGAGGGGCCTGCCCTTGGGAAGACCACAGACAAGCACTTTATTTATTTATTTTTGTTAATGTCTTTTTCGAATCCGCGACACGAATGTTGCCATTTGTAGGACCGTGAAGATTTTTACGAATATACTTCAAGGTTGACGAAGAATGACCTTGAGTACAGAATTAAACAACGCCGCCGATTAAAAAGCCAATGAATCGAGAAGGGTACATAAAATTACCATTTATTTTGCATAACCCTCCGTTGGTTTATTTATAAAAATATGTGAAGACCCTACGCGTCGTTTTTGAGATTAAATTACGATTTGACGTACGTCGGTAACGCGTTTAATATTCAGTAACGCGAATCCCGCTTTCGAAAAAGCCGATCGTTCGATTTATGATTTTTGGAAACAACGAACAATTTTTTATTCTCTCTTGAAAATCGTTAATCCACAAACAAACAAAAAAACAAATGAAGAAATTAAATGTTGAAAATAATTAACCGTAAAATTCGAATACTTATTCCGAATTTAATTAAACATATAGTAATTATCGCATAAATTTCCCAAATACGATTAAAATAAATCTTACAAAAAGGTCAATATTTAGCGAAATATGATTAACGAAATAAAATGTTTATTCAGCGTCCGTGTCTATTAATGTTATCCCTGAAATTATCGGCAATGCCACGCGTGCCCCTGTTTTCTTCGTTATTAAAACCCCGCCCCCTCGCTCATACTCTTTCCCGTAATAAATTTTCCATCCCGGATAAACACACGAGACCGAGGAACGCGTAGCGTCGCTAACCTATAGTTATGGGCTTGCACAGCGGCGCATCGATGGAATTTATTCATATACGAGCACCGGTAACCCGATACGCGTACATATACATATACATATATATATATAATGTATACGTGTGTAGGTATATATATATATAACAGAGGGCGAGGTCGTCGAGGGTAGTTTAACGTGGACAGAGTGCACAGGAGTACGGACAAGAGAGAGGGAGAGGGAGGGAGCCGGCGAGAGAGAGAGAGAGAGAGAGAGATAGAGAGAGAGGAAGGTCGAACTGAGAGAACACACCAGGTCGAACGGGCATTGGGGCAAGGTCGTCTCATCGCAACTCAGAGTGCGAGAGGGAGGAGAGACGGCGAGGCGCTTTGGTCTACCGGCGTAAAGAGAGCTGCGGAGAATAACGCGACTATAGGAGGGAGAGACGAGATGAACCTGACAAGCACACAGAAAGGACCAAGAGAAGGACGCAAACCTTTTTCCTCGATGACAACGAAGATCGTGTCATCGTCGTTCTCGTGGCTCGTTTCCTCTTCTATTGATTTCCATTTCTCGCTGGATGAGTATTAGCTCATAAGCCGACCGAAAGAACGCGCGAGAACGTAGCGAATCTCGATATCCCGGAACGGAAGCGAGGAAAAGGATGGATCGAGAGTGAGGATAAAATTAATTTACGAACGATGGGAATTTATTTTCTCTTACGTATCAAAGTTTGATACTACAATTTGTCAAGAAATTATATTTATGAAAAATATTATTATTTGTTTACTTATATAGTATGTAAATTTAAATGTAGTTTATTTAAAAATATCACGATGACTTTCGAGAAAACGCGAAAAATCGATCGTTCAACGGGTCGTAACTTCGTTCATGTTTTTCTGACAGAAAATTGCTCGAATACTTTTTGAAAGCCTGCACGGACATCTACAAAAATCACCCGAGAATCAACCAGTTATTTCCAAGTTTTGTGGCAATGGCAAACGTTTTAAAATGTGAGCCTCGGGAGGATGAAACAATTTTTTTTTCTCATAAATTGTTTCTATCGAATATAATTTTAACGAAAATTTCCGGTAAAATATGAAAATTATAGTCACTACTCCAAATACTGAGGATTAATAGGGGAAAACCCGAATAAAATTGAGTTAAAATCCCGTTTTTTTAATTTTGGCGTATAAATTGTTGTGGGAGAGAAAAGCGACTATGAAAACCGCACTGTGGAAAATTTACGATGAAAATATAGCCACGAGAAAAGTTCTTTTCGGATTGCGTTTTTGGATCAAAATTTTGCGCGTTTTGCAGGAAGATAAAATACAAATTTTAGTCCGAGTAAATTTCCAAAGCAGGTTATTTTTTTCCGTCAAAATCTCAAAAAATAGTGATAGAAGAACGGAAAAAACGGAAAGTCACGTTCGAGCTTCAGAAACGATTTAAATTCCCCTAAATGCAAAATATCGTCACTTTAATGGGTTTCGTAAAAATCATGAAAACTCTACTTTTCGAGGAGTTCTATCTCCGTTCCTCTTTCGTCCGATGAGAAAATAGTCTATCAACTTTTTTATTTCCCGCAACGATCGAAACAAAAAATGGTCTCCGCGGCGAATATTTAAAAATAGCGATTATTCTGTTCGAAGGGCGTAAATTTCTTTCTTCTCAAAAACAATTTCCGAAGGATATCATTTCATAGTCCTTGCCAACTAACAGATCGAAATTCAAGAAAACCTTGAACTTCCAGGATATCTGGCCTTTTGACCTAAAAATTCAGATAAGCTAGAAAAATAACTATGACATTCGTGTTTTGCGAGGAATTTCCGACAAGAATAAACCCTCCAAAAGTCATTTTTCGAGACTTATTTTTTCTTAACTTTGTCGCTGCCAAAAAAGTGTGTTTTCCAGGATAGCTAAAATTCAATATTAGCCTCAGCGTATTCTAAACGGGCATAAACGATCGGAAAAATAACTTGATCTGCTCTAAAACCACTGACGATGATAATTAGTAGCAAAAATAAAAAGTCTTGAGAAAAAAAAATGTAGATCAGAGGGTGCGAAGCGAGTCTGGAGAAATTTAAAGTGACAGAATGGAATTCATAAATGCGAACGTCGAGCTGAAAAGCATCGGAACTACCGACGAAAGGAACCGTGAGAAAGATAGGAAACGAGACCAAGAGCGATTGGGGTGAGGGGTGCAGGGAGAGGGGTAGGGGGAGGGGGCAGAGAAAAACCGTCAAGAGTTGAAAATAGAAGTCAATTTCTATACATCGTTTCGAGAATGCAAGATTGATTTCGACGAGCAAGAGTGTATCGAGGAGTAAGAGGAAGGGGGGCAAAAAGGGGGGAGAAAAAAAAAGTCAACGAAATAAAATCCCGAAACGAAGAAATAAATTTGTGCTCGGAAATTCCTTGGGATCGCTTCGCGGGTCAATGGCGAGCGGAAACGAGCGAGGAATGTGGAAAATAGCTTCGCAATCTTCATCCCCCGTGCTTTCACGGATTTATATGTGCACTATGAGAATCTCGAGTTCGAAGAAACGGAAGGGAACGGGAAAAACGTCGACTCGTTTTGTTACACTTCCGGTTCTCGTGAGCGAATCTCACGAGTCGGAGAGGGCGCGAGTGTGTGGGTGTGTGTGTGAGAGAGAGAGAGAGTGAGAGAGGTAGAGAGAAACGTATAAAGACACGCCAAGAAACTTTTTGTCAATCACGGTGCGGTTTGCATTTTTCTCTTTTTACTCCCTCTAGCTCTATTCTTATATATATTTATATATATAGAGGTATGTTCCCTCTTAAACCAGCGTAACTGTTACTACATTGACACATTGTCAAGGAAGAGGGGTGGGGGTTGAAACCACGTACGAGGCCCTCGAAGACTTCCCGTGGCTTTCGCACGCTCGCGGGGCGCGTGACCCCGACATCGGCACCACAAATTCCAGACGCGATCGAGAGACCCCCTCCCTTCACCCCCTCAGCCGTTTGTCCGGCTTGCCCCACACGCGCCCGACACGCCACCCGTAAAGATCGGCACACGGATCGCAACTTGAAACGCTGATGAACGACACGAGGGTGGAAATTCGAGACGGAGGAAAAAAAAACCTCCCTTTCGCCCAATTTCTTTTTTTAACCTGGAAAAAATTATTTCTTCCAAAATCTTTAGAAATACTTCATAATGACCTTGACAATTTTCAACGAGCCTCGAAAATCCGTCAAAAGTACGTAACCCTCTTGCCCCATCTTTAAAATTCTTAACGATCCTTGAAATTCCAATCCGAAAATTCCAAAGTCTCGACGAGACGGAGTGCTAAATATAGAGATTTGCTTAGAAGACCTTTCATATTTTGTATAATAGGGCGATAGCGAGGGTGTGTCTTAGGCCGTCTTCGGGTTCCCTTCCTACTCGTTTCTATCGTGAATTCTAGATCGCTATAACCCACTAATTCAATTAATTCGGTAATGCGATGCCGTTTATCGGATAAGCTACTTTTACTTCGTCTCTTGCGTCGCTGACGCCCCCTCCCCCACATCTCTCTCTCACCCTCGCAAGCGCACTATTTTAATTGATGCGATTATAACGCTACTGAGGCTTCGTTCGGTCAATCCTAGCGATATCATTTTCGGCGAACGATTTCGCTCGAAATGAATTCGCATCCGTACGAACATTCTCATTATTCATAACAAATATTTGATAAATTTTTTTAAACGGAGGAAGGAAAGAAAATTTTGAAAAAGGAAAACGAAATTTTCAATATCGAAGGATTTTGCCGTAAATTCGAAATAAGAAGGGATAAATTAATTGGAACGTGTAAAGGAGAAGATTTTTGTGAAAAGAACGAGACGTTTCGAGATTCTCACGGAAGAAACGCGACGGTAAACGCGCGCGATGTCGCGGTCGTCGGGAATCGCGCGCTCGCGCGTCTCCCGAAGAGCGCGCCTCGCGCCGTCAGGCTTTTTGGTCACGATGGAATTTTGGCATTTTGACAACGGCGTCGAGACGCGCTCCCTCGTTGTTTTTAGACGCGCACAACGGCGACGCGAGACGCGCCTCGCCCGAGGCTGAGAGAGAAAACCGCGCGCGAAAATCTCTTTCTCGTGGGCTCGCTCGAGCGCTTTCGGCAGATCGGGGATCGCCTTTACGGTTTCGCTCTAATATTTCTCTCTCTCTCTCTCTCTCTCTCTCTCTCTTTCTCGAGCACTCTGTTTTTCCCCTTAAAGAGACCCACGAATAGAACGAGTCCGTGGAAAATGCGATCGCGACACGCGAGACTTTAAAGCGAAACGACGTACGTTAAGAGGTAGTGATACGGGCGACGTGCACTTCGAAAATTTGATCAGCAATCATACGAGCACTAAACAACCGATCGGGTTAAAAATTGGCAGGTACACAGAGAATAATGGCATAAAGTTGCTCTTGGTATTTTGTTCCCCGAAGTTTTGAAAATAGGGTCACAGGCGACGAGCGATTCGAAAACGCCATCCGTAGTTTCTCCGGCACCGAGCGTTAAATTTTTGCGGGTATCTAGAGAATTATGGCAAGAATTTTGTAAAAACAATACCAAGAGCCACTTTTTACCATAATTTTCTGTGTACCCGCGAATTTTTAACCCGATCGGTTGTTTAATGCTCGTATGATCGCTGATCAAATTTTCGAAGTGCACGTCGCCCGTATCACTGTCTCTTAAGGGCAACGTCGAGGTGGCGACACGAAAAAAAATCGCTTTTTTTATCTTTCAATTTATTTGTCTCCAAGTTTAATATTTAGATAAATAACGTTCGCGGTCGCGTTTAAGTATTAATGAGTCGGGAGAAGCCGCGATATCGCGCGTTCCTTTTTTTCGGGCAAGAATAATTCGCAGACGCCCGCAGTAAAAAATTTAAACGGGCTTTTCTCAACATTTTTCAATCTTGCACAAAAGAATGTGCACGTTTTTTTTTTTTTGTTAAGTGAAAATCTTCAGAAACTAATTATTTTTTAAAACGAAAAAAAAACATAGGCCGCGTCGAGAAAACTCTAAAGGGTTTCGTAATAACGCGGTAAATACGTAACAAATCCTGTTCAGTGAAAGAAACGCGAACGTAGTTCGCAAAAAAAAGAACGTCGGTCAATCATTTACGACTCACCTCTCTGCGTGAGCTTTTTCGTATTGATGACCTTGGCCGCGAACTCGAGTCCCGTGCTCTTTTGGACACATCGACGCACAACCGAGAAGGCGCCCCTGAAAAAATACAAGACGAAAACAACGTAGTAAAAATCGTTTAAAAATCCCAACCTAACCTTAAAACGAGCAGAAAAATTATTTCACTCGATCGTTACGGCAATAATTCTCGATATCTCGATTGCTCGTAGAAATCGATGAAGAACGAGAGAGAGAGAGAGCAAGAGAGGAAGAGAGAGAGAGAGAGAGAGAGAGAGAGAGAGAGAGAGAGAGAGAGAGAGAGAGAGAGAGAGAGAGAGAGAGAGAGAGAGAGAGAGAACGCAAGGCAGAGTTGGTAGATTTACAAAGTCAAGTTTAACGAGCCGTGCGTACAGGCGCCATGATCATTAATAACCTCTTGTCATGTTAGTCGCGTCTATCGCTACTCGAGTACTTGTAGAGACATGAAGAGGTCTCTCTCTCTCTCTCTCTCTCTCTCTCTCTAACACACATACACAAACACATATTATAGGAGGTATATTGAATTTTCGACTCGAGGGCATAGTAATAATCGGTCATAATAGTAGGCAAGAGAAACGTCGTAATATACAAGTATAACAAAAGTGATGACTCGAAGGGTGCATTGCCTCTAGCCATCCGGAAACTAAACTTTGGCGATTATCCTGGCGCAACTAGCGCCATCTCTTGGTATTAAATCGTGAGCGCAGCCGTTGGCAGTGTCACGCTTTCAAACTGCCAGACTGTATGTTTCTATCTGTGTGCCTCGGTTCTCGCAATACTCACATATATGTATATATTTCTATTAAACATGGGAAAAGATGGAGGAAACTCGGTTAGAAACAGCGAGCCCGGACCGAAACCCAGACGAAGAATAGTTCCAGTCGAGAATCAAGCGTGGCAAACGTACGAGGTCCTCGGAAACTTTGAATCGCGAGGCAAACACCGAGATAGAATGGAAAATCACACGACGATTACCAGCCGAGAACTTCTCGTACTCGTGCAACGACTAATTTATTCATTAATGTACGCGCTCAGTTTTCCGTAAATTAACTAACGAACTTCGTAAGATCGAATTTTCATATTTTTGTTTTCGTTGGTTATGACGACGACGATAAAACGGGAGATTCGTCGTGACGCATTTATTGACGAAGGGCGGGCATCCATTTTTTTTTATTTATTTCACGCGCTGTTCGTGTTTTACCTTTTATGTATCTACGGCCTTCGATCACTTTCGTATCCGGCTTGATCAACCGTGATATCATTGTCGGTATTACTAGCTAGGGTGGAAAAAAGAAACATATATATATTGTTGTGCCCATGAAGCTCATCAAGGGGATGATAAAAATACTGGACCTCTAACGGACCATCGATAATTCGTTGCTTTTCATCCCGGGCTCCCCGTCCTCATTCGCTGATAATATCGACGAGCTGCGAAAAAAAAACAACTATGCAAACCGTGCAGATAGTCAAAGAGTCGCACAACGATCAATCCCCCTGTCTCTCACTCACCGAGCGAAACAAGGTCGTGTGTTGATATACCGGACGTTTTTTCTTTTGTTTTTTTTTTCCATCATCATCATTCTCGTACAATATTGTGTTAAACGCACGATCGAGTTCGTCAGTATGTCGCGAATTAATCCGCCAATTAATAATCGTGACAACAATGAGAACTAATAATTTATAGGTCGGTGGGGATGATTTTATAATTACAGGAATTGTCGCCACCCCGTGGGAACCGATAGAGCTTTTGTCTTACTCGCGCGATGTATCGAGGGTTGGGAATTGGCACGAGCTTCGGTCTAACAATGTCGAATAAATTTTCTCAAATTAATCAAAAACTATAATCAACGAAAGAATTACTATTTTTATAAAAACAAAAGATCGCGTCGTTTTAACTTTGTAAAATTATATAAACAAAAAATTATAATTGTAAAATGATTTTTAATAAAGTTTCTTTCATGAATTCATGAAAAGTTCGTTGAGAAAACGTCTTCCCTTATATATTTTGACTGCTTCAACGACTTCATCAGTCCTTGCACTTCCGCAATCTTTCGCGAGAATCCCAAAGGCATAGGGACTTTTAAAAAACGATCTAATGACGCAAGCCTCCCGCTCGTTTAATTCCTCGACTGTCCAGTGACGTCAGTGACCTATTCTGACGCAACTCTCTCTCTCTCTCTCTCTCTCTCTCTCTCTCTCTCTCTCTCTCTCTCTCTCTCTCTCTCTCTCTCTCTCTCTCTCTCTCTCTCTCTCTCTCTCTCTCTCTCTCTCACCGCCCCTCATCGCATCGTGAATAAGTCACTTTTCTGTCTGCCTTTTTCTTTTTCCTCCCTCTACAAACGCCGTCACGAATGTCCGGATTTATTTCCATTTCTCGACTTTCTAGCCTTCTCGACAGGTGGAAAGAAGAAGAGGAAAGAAAAAAAGAGGATTGAGAATGCATCTCTTGCCCGTCCAGCAGGGTGGGCGAAGAAAAGTCTTTCAAGCTTCAACTTCTTCCCATTTCCTTTTCTTTCATTCCGTCGTCGGGAAGGAGAGAAGAGGAAATGTGACAAAGAGAGAAAACGCAAAGAATGATAAAAGAATATTCAGGGAGAAGAGGAAATTCGCATACGAGGCAAATTCGCGCGAATGACCGAGGAGAGAGGACAAGAACGCGTGTGAAACTCGAATTGCGAGGCAAACTACCGCGAGGAAGGTAACCGTTATGACAGAAGAACGAGGAAAAAGAAAGGAAAATCGATAAAGAAGAAAAAGAAGAAGAAACAAAATCTACGACTTGATATTCTCTTTCTTTCTATTCGAGGAAAGGGATTTTTGGTTTCAGGATAAAGGACCGGAGGCGTTTATCGTCGGGACTTTCTATTTGCTCGAGGTGAGGGGCTCGAGGTTCGCTGGTTCCCTCGACACTAGCGACCGAAGAATGGGAGAAGGAGAGATGAAGAAAAAACCGAAAGAACGAAAAGAGAACGAGAGAGAGAGAGAGAGAGAGAGAGAGAGAGAGAGAGAGCGCGCTTATTGGTCCGTGTGGCGTTTCCCATGCTCGACTTGTCCCTCTGTGAACTCCATCTGTCACGATTGAGCGAGCTTGCAAGAACCGTTTCTCAAAAAAAAGCATGCGTGCTCTCTGGGATCACGCGAGGAATTTTCGATTTTTTTTTGTTAAGGATGAGAGAGAAGTTGGTCTTTTTACAGACAAAGAGGGAATGAAAATAAACGTGCAAAGGCAAGGGAACCGGTACGTGCGTTCGTGTAGCCGGAATAGTTGGGGGGAGGGGAAGAGGGTTAAAGGGTTGCCGAGAGCAGAGAACGTGAGAGGATTACGCGAATCGTGGGAGAGACGAAAAGACCCGAGCAGGCAACCCCGAGGATATATATAGGGATCCTAGTGAAACGTGTTTCCGTCGTAAGCTCTCGCACCCCTCAACCCCCCCTCTACCCTTAAACTCATCCTTCACGCTACGAAACTTTTCCCTATTCTGCTATCTCTTCATCGTTGCTTCTATACGTATGTGTGTGTGTTTATGTGTGTGTGTGTGTGCGCATTAGCCAGTAGGATAAGAGTTCGAGGTACGAGCGCGCTTGTGTTTCTCCAACGATCCACGAACCATACATATGCTTTATTCTCTCCATTATTCTATTTTTCACTTATATGGGACGGCGCGATTGTGAAACACGTACGATTGACTTATTGCACCACGACCCAGTATAAAAGAGGGAGAATAGAAGACTCGAAATTATTTTTATCGAACCATTTCAATTATATGACGACTAAAATTAAAAAAAAAAATATTTTTAATAGAAATTATTAATCGAACGCTAAGCTATTTTATCAATTTTTATTTGTGATATGGAACGATCTTATCGATTTTTATAAATTGTAATTTGCATTAATTGTTCGACGGAACGATGGAGATAACATTATTCGAAATTTTGTCTGTGAAAAGCGACGACGATGGGAACACGGTCAGCGTCCGACTCCGGTGATCACCAAAGTTAAGCAGCATTTAATTGTGCCAATACTTGGTGCGGTGACCGCTCAGCCGGTGAATCGCTGTTAACTGGAGTTAATTCTTCCGACGTTTAATGTTTATATTTTCTTCTGTAGAAATTGGACAAATTGCGATACAACGTATAGAGAAGAGAGTCGTATTCAGACGCATCCGGAAAGTTAAGTTAGGTGACCGAGTCGCGGCTAGTTAAGGGCTAGGCGAGCAGGGAATAAAAAAGGGACTGGTCGTAACAAAAAAAAACACCAAAAGAGTACCCTTTGAAAGCGATGAATAAATAAAACAAATAAATAATCAAAATAAAACAAATAATAATCAAAAATAATAAAATAAAATACTTCCGGAAATAATCAAAAAATCGTTGAAAAATCTGGAAAAAAATCGTTGTCGGGAATCTTAAATGTATGGGGGGGTAAGACACGTCGACGCGAATTTTCGTACGTTCGCAAAGTACGTGAGAATTTTGTCGGTTTTACAGGCTCTCGTGTCATAGTCAGTGGGCAACAGTGAGCCAAAATATCCAGCCCGCGCGAAGTAGTAAAGTCGATTAGGACGATACGAAGTAACACTCGCGCTATATATATATATTAACCCGTATACGTGCGAGATATATCCGGATGATAGTGGAGAAAAATTCGATGAGAGTGTACGTAAATAAAATATGTCGGAAAAGTAGCTAGGCGATGCTGCACGAGTCTCATAAAGATGATGATAATGTTGTTGGATGTTGTACACGGAGAATAATAATACAGGCAAATAGCCGAATGGTATATACGTGTTTAGAGTCGACAGCGAGACACGATTCGTAGACGTGACACAATAGTGGAGAGCTTCCAACGGACGTCGAGGGAGTAGCGAGGGTGAGTCGAGACAGAATGAAATTGGAAATTACGCGAGGTGAGATACACGGGCAGCCCGTGGAAGAAGCATCGTGCTCTGTCCCTGCGCCTCGGAGAGTAATTTACTATATATATATACATATATATATATATATATAAGAATGTGTTTGTGAATGTAACGTATTGAGGATTCTAGCGAACGAATATTCTACCGATTTACCGTTTGCAACTTCCGGTCTGAGTTTTTTTTTATCAGCCTAGCAGAAAACGAGACGAATAATTCGAAACATTTATCATCGGTCTTGAAAAAAAAAATCGTCCCAACAAAAATGTCATAGAGTAAGAAAACGGTGAAACGAACTATATACCTATCTAATAATACTGAGGAAAAACTTAAATTTCGGTGGATGAGCATCCTTTTTAACGGTAATATTATCAAAAAGATCGTATAATTTTGAAGAAGACTAGAAAAATTACGAAAGGCTGAAACGAAGATTGTAAGAACATTAATTTCAATAGTAATTTTTAAAAAAGCATAAATTCAATCAAACTCGCGATACGAATTCAATCAAGGAGTAGGTACGAAGAGCAAAAGTGATGTGGTTACTGTTGCAAAACTTTCGCGTTTGTCAAAAAGGTAGGGAGAAGCGGAGAGAATAAAAAGAAAAATTGTAAAAAAAAAGAGCACGGAGAAGACCTCTCGGAGGGTCGTAACAAAAGTGTATACTGTGGACAATAGTGTTCTATCAGCATCAACTACACACACACACACACACACACACACACACACACACACACACACACACACACACACATATATATATATATATATATGGTGCTAAACACTGCGCGAAGAAAGGAAGCTGAGACAGGGAAAATTCATTCGCGACCCGAATTCGCAGAGTTGCCCACATTTTCTCTTTGCTCTTTTCGTTGTATAGTCACTGATGTTGTTATATGGTACTCTGCACACTGAAAATTCTTGAAGCAGCGTAGCGAAGCCGAAAAGCGGTAGAGAATGCGACAGCAACGAAGAGTGGCTCTCTTTCTTTCTTTCTTTCTTTCTTTCTTTCTTTCTTTCTTTCTTCTTTCTTCTTTCTTTATATGTACATATCAATATGTATGTGTCTGTGTATTGCAGAGCTTTTGGTACGCGGTATGCGTTATTGTAGCCTCGTAAAGACCTAGAGTGCTTTCATGTAGAACTAGGAAATGCCCTGAGATACGATAAGAGAGAAAGAGAGAAAGAGAGAAAGAGAGAGAGAGAGAGAGAGAGAGAGAGGGAGGGAGGGAAAGAAAGAGAGAGAGAGGGAGGGAAAGAAAGAGAGAGAAAGAGAGAGACCGGAATAACGAGAAAGAGCAACGCTCGAGAAAAGGAAACGTACTTCCGGTGTGAGTGTAGAGACATCTCGTTGAAACGATAAATGACAAGAAGCAAGGAAAGCCCGGAAAACAGGACACGCAGGACGACTACAACACAGTACGAGTGCAAGAGAGGCTTTTTTATTTGGATTTTTTCAAAAAAATTTCATCCGTCTCTTCGTTCGTAAGAAAATTAAAAACGAAATAAACAAAAAAAATAAAATATACGAAACTGGTATTTACTTTTTAATGTTTGTCGATAAATCAACGATTCTCTGTTCACAAATAAAAATACAAGAGTCGTGGGAGACTTTTGACCCTAGCTTCATTTTTTTCCCTGTTCTTTTTCCGCCTACCACGCATACCGATAGGACTGCAAGAGAAAAGACGGATAGTTGGTGATAAATAAAATACGAGAAGGATGCGTGAAAAGGGCTTTTTCATCTATCTTATTCGTTTTTCTCGATGCCATCGGTCAGTCGAAGCAATAAAATAAACGTTTGTATTCCCCGAGTGTCAAAGATTCGAGGACCAGGGAAAAACTGGGTCTCCCTCTCTCTCTCTCTCTCTCGCTCGCTTTTTCCCCTCTTACATATATCGGGTTCTTGCCGCAGAACTCTCGTAGTAGACGCATAAATTCCCTGGCTGGGCGCAAATCAAGCGCACTTAATGCATTCAGGCCAAAACGATAAACTCGCTGCGACGTCGACGTACCTAAAACGTTCTCGTGGTAGTAGCGAGTCACGTCGTGGTAGTCGCGTGTGTCGTTCCACGTCCCTTTCTCTCTCTCTCTCTCTCTCTCTCTCTCTCTCTCTCTCACACACACACACTCTCTCTCATTCTCTCTCCATACATGCTCCTGTTTCGCGATCGATACACGTGACATACCGTCTCTCTCTCTCTCCCTCCCCCTCTATGTCCTTTATATCCGGGTTTTATACGTGCCTATACTCTCGAGGATTCGAGAATAGTGCACCTATATAGATGTCTGTGCATGTATATACGTGTGTGTACTTTGGTCCTAGATATACGTGTAGCCCTACCTACCTCGTATTTTCGGTGAAACTGACGAATGAGAAATTCTCACTGCAGGTCGTCCGAAATTCAAGAGAAATATTATTTTTGACGATTATTTTATTACGAAATGATGATCGAATTTAAGAATAATTGTCTATTATTATTTTTAAAAAAAAGTAAAGAAACAAAATATTATTTTTTAATTCATAGACTCGTCAGCTTCACCGTACAAATTCGTGCTTCGAACGGACTTATCGCAGTAAAATCGCGAATGGAGGACAGGATCCTTAGAAAAATGGAAAACGGATATACAAATGGCCGAGAGACGAGAGGCGGATAGGACTAGTCCAGTAGGGCGAGACAACCTCCGAATGTGTTACCTACAGCTATTATGGGTTATGTGTTGCAACGCTTTAAATATACGTATACAGGGTAAGAGTAGTCCACTGGAGATCGATACTGACGTCCTTCTGGCTTTGACGAACGTTGGTGTAAAAGAGGCCAGAGCAGGGAGGACATCGTACAATAGAACTTCGAATACGTGAGAAAATAAAATGATTCAAATTTAAAAAATATATGAACAATAATCTCAAAATACATTTTCTAATCGAACCGATAAAAATGATTTTATCGAACAAAAATTGTTTCAAATAACGTTCACTATTTTCACTGTATTTCGTAGAAAATGTAAAAAAAAGAAAAAAAAAAGAACATTTACAACATTAAATATAAGAATGAATGAATTATCGACTTTTTTGAGTTTTGTCTGCCCGGTTTCCTTCGTAATGAGCGTAGTTAGAAATTTTCCATCTTCGGTCTACAATCGTTGCCCGATACGTTTCAAGGAGCGAAGTCAAATTTCGCTTCTTCGCAAATACTCCGCTCGCCATGTTTGCTAATATTCTTACATTTACCTTGCACGACAGTGAGATCGTGTGTACTCCCGAGCCCCTCAACTGGATCAGCCCTATCTATAAATATCTTGCTACAATAGAGGGTATCCTGTATTACACACAGACACACACACACACACACCTACACACATACGCATAGTCTCGAACGGGTACGTAATAATGAAAGGCAATGGACTATTCTACAATTTGTGAGCCGAAACGACGAGCATCATCCCTTCTCTCTCTCTCTCTCTCTCTCTCTGTCTCACACACACACCCACTACACTTTATCCCTCTTTTGTACTTTCCACTTTGAATGCAAAGTTATGCAGGAACAACTTAATTTACATTCACTTCTCTTACCGACACACAAACAGTCGTCGAAGCTATTCAGCTTTTCAACTGTGCTATTCGCCTGACTTATATCGCATTAACGATCGGTTAATAAACTTTTCCATATCTTCTGTAAATGGACGCGTCATTATACCCAAACTCGACAAGAAATTCCGAACTTAACGATGAAACGCTCGGAAATCATTACGTTTTTTATATATTCATCTTGGTTGTAATCAATTAACCCCTTGTCCTACTGGCTAACTCTCGATTGCTCGAGCCACAAGAAATAAGAAAGTCGGTCACGCGTCGAGCCATTTAGCTGTTTAGCCGTGTGCTCCAACTTGGGCAAAATGTATGCGTCTCACCACGAGTGAGACTCGGGTTGTTTACGTTTGATCCGAACGACTCAGGCTCGTGCTTATTTTTTTTGGCCCAAATTTCTTAGCACATTTATCGAAAATATTAATGACAATCAATGAATCCCGAGCGGTAATTGATAATTAAAATATCTAAATATTGATATTTTTTAATTAGCCAATACGCGATTTGTAATTTATTATTTGGTGAATTGAAATTGTACGAAAATTCATTTTTACTCGGTAGTTTTTTTTTTATCTTGGTAATATATTATACACGACGGACGAGCTAAGAGAAGATCCTCCCAGCGGTTACGACGGTATGAAAGGGGCCCAGGTTGCAAGGCCGGAGATAAAGGAAGTCACAAAGGCCATTTTATCCTCTCCGTTCGACGGAGGAAAGGTGGGTGCCACATCCTTATTGCAGTGAACGTCACGGTGAAGAAAAGTGAAGAGAGGTGAGGAGATGCGCGGATGCCCCAATTTCCTGGCCTACTCTACGTGCTTAGTGCTTACCACCATGAAAGTAGAAAAAAAAAAACAAAGAAAAAAGATAGGAGACAAAGTTGCGGTGATGAATTTTTTTTTCTCTTGTGTTTCACACCCCAGAGTTCCTTGTAGCGACGTCAGCGAATAAATATTAATCCAACAACGTACTGCGATGGTCGAGGGTAGAAATGATAATAAAGGGAATGAATATAGAACTATTGTAATTTATTGATGAACTGCGAATGTGATGAGAGGAGAAGTGCACTAGAATGATCGATGAAAGGAAGTTGTAGCGTGTGAGCTGTTGAAGTGTTGGCGATGAACTGAAGCGTCTCGCGACGTTCTCGGGGTCTGTGAGTCTAGGCCCTTTGTCTTGGGCCTGGACGAAGTGGTCAAACGCACGTGCCGCGTGAAGCGTCTCGCGTTGACCGTGAGACGCTGACTCAGGCTGATAAGGGCGCAGGAGTGAGCGCGTATGTGTGACAGTGTGAGTCTAGTGTAGGACTAGCGTGTGGGAATAGATTGATATGAGGTGTGTGAGAGGGTCGTATGAATGAGGGGTATGGTGAACTATGAGAATATTATGATAATACCACGTTACAGTACAAAAAATATAAAATAAATAAAATAATTAAAATAAATAAAATAAATAAAATAAATACAATAAATAAAATAAATAAAATAAATAAAATAAATAAAATAAATAAAATAAATAAAATAAATGCAATAAATAAAATAAATAAAATAAATAAAATAAATAAAATAAATAAAATAAATAAAATAAATAAAATAAATAAAATAAATGCAATAAATAAAATAAATAAAATAAATGCAATAAATAAAATAAATAAAATAAATAAAATAAATAAAATAAATAAAATAAATAAAATAAATAAAATAAATAAAATAAATAAAATAAATAAAATAAATAAAATAAATAAAATAAATAAAATAAATAAAATAAATAAAATAAATAAAATAAATAAAATAAATAAAATAAATAAAATAAATACAATAAATAAAATAAATAAAATAAATACAATAAATAAAATAAATAAAATAAATAAAATAAATAAAATAAATAAAATAAATAAAATAAATAAAATAAATAAAATAAATACAATAAATAAAATAAATAAAATAAATAAAATTCAACAAATGAAATTATCACTAAAGCTACATTATATTATAAAAGTTATATTTTAACCCCTTACCGAATACGAAGAAATATGTGTGTGTGTGCGTGTGTGTGTGGGTCTGTCTGTGGATTTATTGATGATGTTTTATCTACTCCGATTATTTGTATTGGGACCAGGGAACAGGAGTGTTCGAATGAAACGAGACCGGGTTTCTGAAACCGTTGGCCCACCGTCGCATACGCATCGACCGCTCGAGGAGCCGTTGGTCACTTTTTGGTACAACAATCCTTTTTAACACACAATTATACTAAAACTTGGCCGTTCCAACTCTGACAATACTGGACACATGGCAAAATAAACAGATAATCCGTACCAGGTAGTCTCTCGACGCTTCGAAAATTCTTTCGGAAAATTTTCCAGGTTAACAACAATATGCTTTTCTCTTTTAACTAGGACTACGAGGCTAAAAGACAAACTACCGCTGCGCTGTAAAACCCTACAATACTGAACAAAAATTAGAAACTATAGCAACCATATATGGCTGCTTGAAAACTTTTGTATTCCATCTCCTTAATAATTCATGCAATGACAAGTTAACGTAAAAATGCAAAAAAGTAATAAAACAATTCTAAAAAGTAAAGTAAATATGAAAAATACAGTAATGAAAGAGAAATAAAGTTGACCCAATTTCTAATGTCCGAACAACCGTGCCGACGCACTAGCCGACGCAATCCATTACTCGAGCTGTCCACTGCCCCTCACATAGCTCTATATACATATATACAATCTACAGGTCGATAGGGAGTCCTGACATTCGTGAATAACATGCCTCCTCGACCTTTGCGAAAATAGGTATGCATGTATAACGAGATTGCGTTCTATAGGAAATAGGAGAGGAGTCGCTCGTCCTTCCGGCCTGCGAACCGGGTCCTATGTATACGGGGGACCAGCAGGACGAGCGAAGTTAGGACGAGGCGACATCTGAAAGACGTTTTCACGAGTAAAGCTGCGAAGCACCAGCAGCTTCGTATCCTTGACAACCTTTCGAGATATTTCGTTTGGTTCGCTCTCCGCCGCAACTTGAAGAGTCACGCTATCGTAACAGTATTTTTCGACAGATACATCAAGTACCATCAACGGTTATTTGATTATAGTAATGCGAAGTAGGGAGTTATAAATATTGCTATTGGGGAAAACGGCGCGAGGAGAAACTTGGTAAAGTGATTGTGAAATATTGGAGGTTGACCTAGATAAGAATTTTCGTACGGATGAAATAATTATAGTAACTATTACACTGCTTATAATTTACGATCGTGTCTACTATCAATTATCGTAATTAATTGATTACAGTCGCGATAATAAACGATAACATAGATAAGATAATAATAATGAGTAAATAAAATAATTAATAGCGATTATAATTTTAACGACTTGTTGTTTATTTTATCATTTTTCATTTATTAGTTATAATAATTTTTCTTTTCTTTTTTACTTATCAGTCATCTAAAATCATGGTTATACTTTACGTGTAATTGTCTAACGGGTAATCTCTGTGCGTTCTTTATTCTCCAAGTTTTCAGCAAACATTATTTTCTCCATTTTTTTACCTCCACCACCACCACCACCACCACCACCACCACCACCACCACAACCACTACGCACTCAGCCACCCCTTTCACCAAGCGCGGCCATTCTGTTCTGTTCGTTCTTTCTCTTTTTTTTCTCCCTCGTTCGTTCTTTTCTCTGCGGAGAAAAAAACAAACTCACGGGCCTTTGTCAGCTGGGAACAGCGGCCCTTCCCGTGGCATACACATACATACTCACACACACATATATATATATATATATATATATATATATATATGTATACGTGTATAGGTAAAGCGCGGGCGAGAGTGAGAGGGAGAGAAACAGAGAAACAGAAAACAATGATCGTAAAGCATACACAACAACACGACGATATATGCAAAGAGGGAACGAATGCGAACGAGCAAGCGCCAGTTTACCGGTGGTCCACGAGTGTATACAAGCGTGTAATATGGGCACCAAAGTGAATCAGACAAAAAAGAAAACCAAGAGTAAAAGTCGAAGAGAGAGAGAGAGAGAGTCGGTGTGTGGCATTAAAAAAAATGAAAGGCCGGCACTGACGAGTGTACGGAGAGCGATTTTTCAGAGACGCAAAAAAACAATCTCGGTACAAAAAAGAAGATAAAAAAAGGCACGAATAGGTCTTTCGGGCGTTACTTCGCGTTTTCTTAACGTCCATGGCCGTAGGAGCCAAAGGGGAAGAAAAAAGCAACGTAAAGAAAGGGGGAAATGTGCTATTCATGATTTTCAAACATTTTGTATCGGATACTTTTTTTAACTTCTTTTTCCTAACAATAAGGCTGGCATGTACGAAAAATTGAAAAGAATTTAAATTTCATAATATTACGACATTTGGCAGAAATTATTTTTCCGCGTTATTATTATTGTTAGTATTGTTATTATTATTAATATTATCTCAAAAATCATAGTTTCCGATACAACCCCAGACCATCGCGAAACGTGAATTTTTTTTTTTTAATAAAAATTTCTCAGTGTTTAGTTTTCGGAGGGCGCGCGATAAATTCTTGTTCTTCAACGTACACGCGTTAAATAGAGCGAACAGAGAGAGAGCTTACGTTCGTGGCAATCTGTTAGTCTCTCGCGGCTTATTTTATTTATATATATATATTTTATTTGGGCTTATATCTTCTACTAGAGGAAGGGAAAGAAAAAGCACGAGAGGAAAGCAGAAGACAAGATGAATTTGCGGGAAGATAACGGGATAGCAAACGTAACGTGGCGAAATGTCGTAAAGACTCGCTCGAACAACGAACAAGAAAAAGATCTCGGTCAATATACCGAGGGTTAGAGAGAGAGAGAGAGAGAGAGAGAGAATGAGAGAGAGAGACAGAAAGCGAGCTGCTTCCGTGCGGTGTACCGAGGGTGAAAATTAAAAGCACTCTCTCGAGTTTTGCTTCCCCTTTCCCTCGCCCCGCACGATTTACGCCAACACTTTATTAGAAATTTTTAATGCTCGTCACGTGACTCGTAGAGTTGCCAAATTAATAAAGCGAAGAGTGTGGGGGGGGGGGGGGGGGCTAAATCGCGACCGCTTGCCACCGAAGCTCGAAATATTCTCGTCCCACGAGACTTTTCGACACAGTTTTTTTATTTCCTCGTTCGAATATTCAAGATTGTTTAACTTTCGAGGTTGAACAATCGTTCGCTTTTTCGCACTTTCGCACTCGCGATGGGAGGTACACTCGTGTATACGCCGTGTGCTATTATGTATTACGTTCACGTACACGAGAGCGAGGGCTCTTTCGTGTATGAACCGATGATCGATCGCTCCTGGTTTCGTGAACCGCCGCGAGAATTTAATTAAAAGTTTCGTTAAAGGGACAGGGACACCCCGGTAGCAGAGAAAATTATATATATATCCACTTATACAATATATATACCATATATATATTTATAAATAATTCGTAGTTGATAGTTAACCATATGTAGCTTCATAAGTTGTACTGACGAATCCTGCAACATACGTCTAGATATTTTACATCGGAAGTGAATAGGACGTGCCCTTAACAGGCTGATGAAGTGAAGGGCGGGGGGCTCTGATCACCAGGACACCGCCTTATTCGTATCGAACGGATACGAGGAATACCGTTATAAAGCCAGCCAGAAATCTGTCGACTTTAGTAAAACAAAAAAAAATTGATTAACTTTAACCCCGTATGGTTTTGGAGCCTGTGGACTTTGCAATGCTTTAAAATTTGATCGATTGGCGAAAAAAAATGATATCGACGAGTAAACAATGGATTAACGCGAAGAAATAACGTTTTATTGCGCATTTGATAATTGATTTAAAATTATTTATGAATCATCAACGATAGGTACGATAATTGCATTGTTTTTTGTTTTGTTTTTTTTTTCGTTTCATCAATCAACTCTTTCGATACCACAAAGCGAAAAACGTTGCAACAGACGGCAAACAAATTAACGGTTTTTCCAACGAAACGAACGAAAAATTGCTATCAAAATAGGAACAAGCATTGAGCGTGAGAAGTGAACAAAAGTCGAATGGTAACAGAGGAAGTCGGGAATGAAAAAAATGTGAGTTAGGTATGAAAAGAAAGAGAGAGAAAAAAAAGAGAGAGAAAGAGAGAGAGAAAAGAAGAGGAGCTCAATTGAGAGCCAGAGGGGTCGCTTTTAGCCGAGGGGTTGGGAGAACGAGGGTAGCGCGGAGCAATGCGCCGGTCGATACTCCTCCGCAAAGCCCCAGCCCCTGCCCCCTGTCCTCTTCATCCCTTCTCGCAACGAGAGGGAGAAAGGGGGAGAAAGAGAGAGAGAGAGAGACAGGGAGAGAAGAGAGAAGAGAGAGAGAGAGAGAGAGAGAGAGAGAGAGAGAGAGAGAGAGAGAGAGAAAGATGAGAACCGCACAAAGCGTGGCGGTGATCGCGGTGATGGTTGCGCACGCGGACACAGCCCTGATCTACCTATAACCGGAAGTGCGACGCTTTCGTCAAAGAGAGGGGCAAGGGGGGGAGGGGGCGAACCGCCGGAAACGATCGTCAACCCCGTACAGCACGAAAATCGTCCCTCGTTTATTCCTCTATTCAAGTTTCAACCTATATAACGCGGATTTTCTCTCTTGCTCTCTCATTCTCTCTAACTGTCTTTCTGTACGACGAACTAGATCGGAAAATGAAATTTCGCATGTAAAACCGATGATGAGCGTGTCACAGAAGCCTGAATAATGCACCTCTACTTTCAACCTCTGCCTCTTACCCTCTCCCTCGATCTTTACATCTGTCTTTGTTCCCACTCAGTCGCAGATTCTAATTCTCCCTCTTTATCTCGTTCTACCCGATAATTCGACACTCTCTCTCTCAAAGAATTTAGTATTCATAAAAATAACGAATAATTGCGACGAGTGGGTTGACAAAAATTTCGAGGCGAAACTGAGAACGTTTTATTGTCACTATTTCGTTTAATTTTATTACTGCAATTATGTAAATTATGTAATACTGTCGGACGTTTTTCTTTTTCTAATGACAGGACAGAGTTTTCATGAATTTTAATGAAACTACTCGTATAATTCGAAAATAAAATGAGAACGATTGTTATCATTTCATTTTCATTTTTGTATTCTTCGAATTTTAATATTAGAACGTTTAATAAATTGTTTCTTCGTGAAAATTTAAAATAATTAGCTTTATTTAAAATAATTAGCAAAAAACGTTTTCGAACGTTTCAAAACTGTTATGTTATTAATTCATAATGATTGTACAAATTCAGGTTGTCCCTTATCTATCTGTTTCCTTTTGTTCTCCCTGGCCCGCTTTGTTTAGCTTTCTACGAGAGCCCGACAAATTGTACTACAACACAACGGTACAAATACCATCGTACGAAAATGCAAAAGCCCCTTGAACACTCGGTCGCGCGTTGCGATATACACACACGTACCCATACACCCATACACACACAAATAGATATATGTATATATATATATATATGACAGCCGACGCTCGCACTAATGCCACGTGACACTTGAAGGTAATCCGATATGTGCAGCCGCTAATTAGTCACGTGGGTGAGTGCAGGGAGATGGGGGTGGGGGGTCTTTCCGTCACTGGGTCGAGTTTATGTTTGTCTTTCATCCACCCATCCTCTCTCTCTCTCTCTCTCTCTCTCTCTCTCTCTCTCTCTCTCTCTCTCTCTCTCTCTCTCTCTCTCTCTCTCTCTCTCTCTCTCTCCCTCTCTCTCTAAACAGTTGTTTCAGTGAGTTTTCACTGTACGCTACCGAAAAATGGAAGTTTGGAGAAACGCAAATTTTCGGATCGTACACAACATTAATTTCGGGATGATGAAATTATTTTGAAATTAACGAGAAAATGTTTCGTCAATCGGTTGGCGGAGGCATCGAGAGAATTTATTCGCGAGAATAATGGAAAACTTATTGATTCGTATGGATGATTTGCCGGACGGACTTTATTCTCGTAATAAATGATTGCGTTTTGATTTAAACGGCAAAGATTTATTCTTATCGTTCCAACTATCGTTATTTAAATTTATTTTTCATAATAATAGAAATAAAATCCAAGAATGATATTTTATTCTCTCTTTCGATTTTCTATCTTTGTTCTGAGAAAATAAAAACAGAAGAAAATAGAATAAACGTGTATAAACCAAGGATAAAAATGAATCATCGTCGGTAAAAAAAAATCTTTTCGCTCGCCGATCTCGTAACGGTTAATTCATCGCCTCTGGCGAAATAAGCGGAGACCAGAGATCGAAGAAAAGTAGTTACGATAACCGTAACGAAATGATCGAATAAACCGTTTTATTGTCTACTCTGCGAGAGATGGTCTTTTGTTCGACCAGCGAGAGGAAGAGAGAGAGACAAAGAGAGAGAGAGAAAGAGCGTGAAAGAGAGGCAGAAAGGAGAGGTAAGAGAACAAGAGAGAATAAAACGAGATAAATCCAATAATCGTTAGCGTTCGGCGTGATTGGCTCTTTTTGTTCGTTGTTTCTGAACGAGGACTCCCCATAGTAGTCGGTGGGCACTAGCCCGTTCTCATCAGGTGATCGAAGACGACGATCCTACCTCTATCTCTCTCTCTCTCTCTCTCTCTCTCTCTCTCCCACTCCTCTTTCCCATTCTCGTTCCCGAGATATTTTTGTATCCTTCCCAAGATTAATACGAAATATCCAATAACTCGTGTACTTCGTCGTTCCATTATCTTTCATTGATTATCGTCATAGTTTTCTGTAACACGAGGACCGATAACGTCTCGCGAATAAGCGATCGAGAGACAAATATATGTACGAGCATAGTATACTCATCGTGGTGTGCAAGAGGATCGGTAATAATGATGATTTCAGGATCGTTCGCATAATCTCCACGAGAGATCGTGACTCGAAATCGTAAAAAATTGTGAGGCAAATATAATATATACGCGGTGTATTATGTGGATCGTATAACGGCGAACGAGAGAGAGAGAGAGAGAGAGAGAGAGAGAGAGAGAGAGAGAGAAAGAGACCAGCGTTCGAGGAACTTCCGTCTCTGTTGAACATCGCCACAACCGGCGAGCAAGGTACGAAGAGAGGAAGGACACAACAGGTAGTTTCACTCTTCGTGTGTCCACGACACGACGCGCTCCTCCTCTCGACTATTCCCACGAGTCTCTATACGTTATACCGACACAATACCGGTATCTCTGCGTTAGAGATATACGCGAGGACCAAACTTCAGGAAAGTCAAAGCTTCGACCAGGTCTATTCCCGCTAAGGTCAACCCCCGGCTTTATGTATAAAGTGTAAACTCGCTGGTAACTACCGTGGAATCGCGCGGTCTTTCGGGAATTCGAGGGACTTGCCGAGAGAACGCTATTAGAATTTATGTATGTAAATAGAGACGCGTACGATTGCTCGAAGGATGTACGAGACGCATATATATTGCATCGCTCGAAGGGACGACGACAGTTACAAATGTATACGGTGACGTTTTTTATATATTTATTTTTATTTTATTCACGTTTATTTTCTTCGTACGACTATATTTTAATTTGTTAACGCAAACGTAAGAAAACCGTTTTAATATTTATCGAATATATCGAATTTTCGAAACGATCGGATCGAACGCAATGGATAAATGCAAAATTTGATTAAAAAGAAAACGATTTCTTTGAAAAATTTGGATCGTTCGTAATCGATCGATAATAAACAAGAATAAAATTAGATGGAATAAATTGAAAAAGTAATAAATAACAATGAAAAATGTTGGGTATAAAGAAAAATTAATATTTGAAAATTGTATCAACGTTGTTTATTTATGTTTTATCTCGTTTCGTCAAGATAGGATTTTTATCGTTCGTATTTTCTAATTGTACGAAGAGAAGGACGTATGATAAAAATACCGGAAACTAGGAGTTTATCGATCTGATCAGATGGACGAAATTGGAGAAATTTAGTGGGATGTCGGTGGAAATTGGATTCTAGGGGATGTGCCACGCGGTCTGGTGGCTAAATAGCTCCCACGCACGCCCTAAGAGCCCGCAGGGCGCAGAGGGTTTCCAAACAGTGCAACCCATCGAATATGTATATGTAATATACCTATAAGTGTTTAGAAACACATCCAGGCACACGCGCATGGAAAACCGAGAAGACACGATTAATTATTTAGTCCTGGGCTTCGAACCTGCCCGATACGAAAGGCTCGGTCATTTCTATCCCTTCCTTGCGTCCCTCTCGTCCAATTCGCCACCCGAGTTCCAATTTTCTAGACGGTGAAACTCGATATCCGGTACTCGAGAAATAGAGTCACACACTACCATATCGATTATCCAAAAAAACGACTCTACGACCGACTATATAAATATTTATGTATATTTAGGCTCGCACATCCATAAACAAATACCAATATCCCACCGCGTAGCTAATTAATTTTAATATTTATGAAATATAATCAACCCTTCTATTTGGACATGTTAAATTTTACACCCATGGGGCAAAAACATAGATTATTAAAAAAAAATCGACAATATTCGTTATATATATTATTATTAATATTTTATTGTTTATTATTGTTAATAATTAACTACGTCACATCGAGCCCCTAAAATTACTCACGGTCATTGCATTTTCCACTTCTCGAGACACGTTACATTTACTTATTCAGGCGCAAGGGGATGCAGGGGTAGAAAAAAGGTAAGAGGAAAAACGGATATATCTCGATTCGAAAGGACAAGCGTAAATTAATATTCCAGAACTTTCGAGATCCGAGTGTTCATTCGTATATATATATATATATATAAGTAGAAGCTTCGGGGAATTGGGAAAAAGTCCCAAAGGAGTCCCTATCTTTGCCGCAATATCGAGCAAGGCTCTTCCCCATCAGGGGCTTCGCGCAAATTCTTTCCTCGTAGCCTCGGCGGAAGCTGAACGAAAGAGGGCCAACAAAAAAGACGAGCCCTCGATCTGTGCGAGGCGAAAGACGAGAGAAAAAGAAAAGAAAAAAACGAAAAGAAATTCTATACCCCCGGAATCCATTTCGGTTTTAGATATCACTTCTACGTACACAACGCTGTTCGTTTCTTCGATCCGCCGTCTCTCTCTCGTTTTTCCCTTCGAAACTCCACCCTCTGTAGCCCGGAATAAAAGAAACCTCCCTGGGAAATCAACTTCTCGATTCATTTCGCTCGATGAAGTTTCGTTGTCAAAAAAAAAAAAAACAACACAAAAAAAAACAAGGAAAGATTGGAGTTTCGTCGGTGAAAACTCTGTCGAAGATAACGCCGTGCCATTGATAACAAAAATGAAGTACGACAACGAACGATCGATTACGATTTAATTAATTTAATGACACGACCGCGTTAAAAAATAATGAATTATATTTTACGCCCCACGAATGACGCCCCTTCTCGAACGAAAGTACCTCTACCACCTCTTTCCCCAATTCTAGCCGACGAAACTTTTGTCTCATTCGCGTCGCTTAAGTATAATTAATTATTTTCAACGATAATGAAATTAATTAAATTGTATTCTCGATAGCTTTCGCCCCGGTCTCTTTAATTAATTAGAATAAATTTGATTAACGCGAGGCACGACCGATTTCGTTCGAGCGTTTACCTACTTGACAAACCTCGACGTGCGTAACAGCCTGAACGATTTTATTCGATTGTAATATTTGTTTTTTTTTTCATTTTCGCATCGTTCGATATAAATATGAGATTTATTGGATTATTAAAGTAGCCTTCAGCTACTTTTATGCACAAAATAGGATGCTCTGGTCAACCGAGGTGGCTAACGTGTATGAGTGTGCGCACACGCATACACACACATATATACGCGAGTCTCCCCTCGTATATAAAATCAGGTCAGAGCGAGCTCGCACGAGCGCTCGAATGCTCATTTATGCACGGGTAGTCTAGCTAGCGAGCAAGGCTGCTTTCTCTGCCTCTGACTACCACCGTCGTCGTGTGTCCTCGTGTCTCTGTGTGCGTTTTTTTTTCAACCCTCTTCTCGAACCTCTGCTTTACCTCGTCTTTTCTACCCTTAACGTTCGTAAACTACGCCATTGCTGCTGTTAGAAGACTCTCCGGCGAGGACAAACTTCTAACGAAAGATAGGCGAGAGTCGAAGCGCGTTGAAAGGAGCGAGCGAGAGAGAGAGAGAGAGAGAGAGAGAGAGAGAGAGAGAGAGAAAACGTGCGAAGAGAGCTGAAGCATCCTCGTACATTCACGAGTGTACAAGCACAACTACCTGTCTATCTACCCGAGTTATGTGCGAGAGGGGTTGTATACCGATAAACATCTCCACTTCGTAACGAGTTCTGGTATTTATACTCGGGGGGGGAGGTGGAGAGGGGCCAGTTGAATAAAATTATGAAAATGAAATTTTACTTTTAATCTTCGTGTGTTTTTATTTTTTTCGTTTACGAATTAATTTTTGTGTACTGTTTTTTTTTATTTATTTGGTTTTGTTGTTTTTTCCCCGGGATGTTTTTCCAGGGATAATTTTGAGGAATCGAAAACAACTACGTCTGTGAAGTTGGCACCCCAACTTTTGAAAATCGATTTTTTTTTTAGAGTTCTCAGTGCACCCCGAATAGTTCCAGAGTTCTGCGTAAGTTTTATAAATAGTTCCGCCAATTTAGACCAAAAAATTAAATTACGAATTTTGGGATTCTAACTTCACAAAATAAAATTCGTATATCGACTATAACTTTACAGCCGTAAGAAATAATTATTTTTGTTATTAGGATTTCTTGTAGAACTCTTGGGGTGCTACCCAGAACTCTTCATAAAATTCCCAGAACTCAATTTTTTTTTTTTTTTTTTTGCGCGTTTGAACTTTTCAAAGTGAGGTATGTCATTCGCCTGTAACTCTGTAACCGTGAGAAATAAATAATTTTGTCATTGGGATTTCTTATAGAACTCTTGGGGTGCTACCCAGAACTCTCCATAAAATTCCCGGAACTCAAATTTTTTTTTTTTTTTTTGCGCGTTTGAACTTTTCAAAGTGAGGTATGTTATTTGCCTGTAGCTCTGTAACCATGAGAAATAAATAATTTTGTCATTAGGATTTCTTATAGAACTCTTGGGGTGCTACCCAGAACTCTCCATAAAATTCCCGGAACTCAATTTTTTTTTTTTTTTTTTGCACGTTTAAACTTTTCAAAGTGAGATATGTTATTCGCCTGTAGCTCTGTAACCGTGAGAAATAAATAATTTTGTCATTAGGATTTCTTATAGAACTCTTGGGGTGCTACCCAGAACTCTCCATAAAATTCCCGGAACTCAAATTTTTTTTTTTTTTTTTGCGCGTTTGAACTTTTCAAAGTGAGGTATGTTATTTGCCTGTAGCTCTGTAACCGTGAGAAATAAATAATTTTGTCATTGGGATTTCTTATAGAACTCTTGGGGTGCTACCCAGAACTCTCCATAAAATTCCCGGAACTCAAATTTTTTTTTTTTTTTTTTGCGCGTTTGAACTTTTCAAAGTGAGGTATGTTATTTGCCTGTAGCTCTGTAACCATGAGAAATAAATAATTTTGTCATTAGGATTTCTTATAGAACTCTTGGGGTGCTACCCAGAACTCTCCATAAAATTCCCGGAACTCAAATTTTTTTTTTTTTTTTTTTGCGCGTTTAAACTTTTCAAAGTGAGGTATGTTATTTGCCTGTAGCTCTGTAACCGTGAGAAATAAATAATTTTGTCATTGGGATTTCTTATAGAACTCTTGGGGTGCTACCCAGAACTCTCCATAAAATTCCCGGAACTCAATTTTTTTTTTTTTTTTTTTTTGCACGTTTAAACTTTTCAAAGTGAGATATGTTATTCGCCTGTAGCTCTGTAACCGTGAGAAATAAATAATTTTGTCATTAGGATTTCTTATAGAACTCTTGGGGTGCTACCCAGAACTCTCCATAAAATTCCCGGAACTCAAATTTTTTTTTTTTTTTTTGCGCGTTTGAACTTTTCAAAGTGAGGTATGTTATTTGCCTGTAGCTCTGTAACCGTGAGAAATAAATAATTTTGTCATTGGGATTTCTTATAGAACTCTTGGGGTGCTACCCAGAACTCTCCATAAAATTCCCGGAACTCAATTTTTTTTTTTTTTTTTTTTTGCACGTTTAAACTTTTCAAAGTGAGATATGTTATTCGCCTGTAGCTCTGTAACCGTGAGAAATAAATAATTTTGTCATTAGGATTTCTTATAGAACTCTTGGGGTGCTACCCAGAACTCTCCATAAAATTCCCGGAACTCAATTTTTTTTTTTTTTTTTGCGCGTTTGAACTTTTCAAAGTGAGGTATGTTATTTGCCTGTAGCTCTGTAACCGTGAGAAATAAATAATTTTGTCATTGGGATTTCTTATAGAACTCTTGGGGTGCTACCCAGAACTCTCCATAAAATTCCCGGAACTCAATTTTTTTTTTTTTTTTTTTGCACGTTTAAACTTTTCAAAGTGAGATATGTTATTCGCCTGTAGCTCTGTAACCGTGAGAAATAAATAATTTTGTCATTAGGATTTCTTATAGAACTCTTGGGGTGCTACCCAGAACTCTCCATAAAATTCCCGGAACTCAAATTTTTTTTTTTTTTTTTGCGCGTTTGAACTTTTCAAAGTGAGGTATGTTATTTGCCTGTAGCTCAAAAAAAAATTTGAGTTCCGGGAATTTTATGGAGAGTTCTGGGTAGCACCCCAAGAGTTCTATAAGAAATCCTAATGACAAAATTATGTATTTCTCACGGTTACAGAGCTACAGGCGAATAACATATCTCACTTTGAAAAGTTTAAAAGTGCAAAACAAAAAAAAAAAAAATTTGAGTTCCGGGAATTTTATGGAGAGTTCTGGGTAGCACCCCAAGAGTTCTACAAGAAATCCTAATGACAAAATTATTTATTTCTCATGGTTACAGAGCTACAGGCAAATAACATACCTCACTTTGAAAAGTTCAAACGCGCAAAAAAAAAAAAAAAAAAAATTTGAGTTCCGGGAATTTTATGAAGAGTTCTGGGTAGCACCCCAAGAGTTCTATAAGAAATCCCAATGACAAAATTATTTATTTCTCACGGTTACAGAGCTACAGGCAAATAACATACCTCACTTTGAAAAGTTCAAACGCGCAAAAAAAAAAAAAAAATTTGAGTTCCGGGAATTTTATGGAGAGTTCTGGGTAGCACCCCAAGAGTTCTATAAGAAATCCTAATGACAAAATTATTTATTTCTCACGGTTACAGAGTTACAGGCGAATGACATACCTCACTTTGAAAAGTTCAAACGCGCAAAAAAAAAAAAAAAAAAAAATTTGAGTTCTGGGAATTTTATGAAGAGTTCTGGGTAGCACCCCAAGAGTTCTACAAGAAATCCTAATAACAAAAATAATTATTTCTTACGGCTGTAAAGTTATAGTCGATATACGAATTTTATTTTGTGAAGTTAGAATCCCAAAATTCGTAATTTAATTTTTTGGTCTAAATTGGCGGAACTATTTATAAAACTTACGCAGAACTCTGGAACTATTCGGGGTGCATTGAGAACTCTAAAAAAAAAATCGATTTTCAAAAGTTGGGGTGCCAACTTCACAGACGTAAAACAACTGAAAAAAAAAAAGGTAAAAATTCGATTTTCGATTATTTTTGTTCGACGACGAGAACGTAGACGATAACTCGCCTCGTTGGCCGGTACGAGACGAGACCTTTTTCACTCGGGGTAGGTTATCGACATACGTCGATATGTGGGTCAACACGGGTAGGTGGAACTTGAAAATCATCGGCGAATTAAGGTTAGGTGACAAACGGATCGAGAACGAAATAATCTCCAAGGTCTTTTCGTAGACGGAAAAAAACACACACACGAAGCAACAAAGGGGATTAAGAAAAAAAAAAAAAAATACCGAAACTCTATCGTATTTCTAAATTATGATTACAATCAGTTTTAATTTAATCAATCGTTTTAATTTATCGAAATTTAGTTCCACTTCAATTTTATTGCTTAAGGCTCAACCCCTTTTACTCCCTTATCCTCCCTGCTAACAACCTAAAATGCCACCACCGAAATTTTGTTAAACAATTTAAAAAAAAAAAAAGAATCGAATCAATCGACCGATATTTTTTATTCTGCGTAATTTTTGCGCACCCGCGCGAATGATAAAAAAAAACAATAGAATCGGAAAGAGGGAACGAGGAAGTAAAAGGATCGCGACGACAAGGAAGAAGGGTTAAAAGAGAGATTGGAGGTCGAGGCACGATACGAGAGGGGAATCCCCCAAGCGTTGCGCGACTAACACCGCGAGGCTTTCGTCGTCGTCTTGGGCTCACCCGCGAGCGACGCGCATACTTTCGGCCTATTCTCGTCTCGCGGTTAGCTCTATTTTCGTACGGGCCACGCGAGTATCACCGATAAATATCCTACGGCCGTCTGCCGTGGCGGTGAAACTGTTTGTTGACTATCGGGGACGGGGCGGAGGGATCGGCGAATGATGATAGGGCGACGAAGGTGGGAGAAGGAATAAACGCAGCGATGAACGATGTTGCTAGCTTTCCTCTCGATATGCAACTCTAACTCTAACTCTTTCTCTCTCTCTCTCCCACACACACACACTCACTCCCTCCCTCTATTTTTCGAGGTTTACTATAACCACAATACGTAATACGATTCGCACTAGAGACTTCTCGCGATCGTTAACCAATCGGCTACACGTCGATACGGTGCTACGAGCGTCGTACGATCGTTGCGCAATTCGGTTGAACATCGGGCATAATAGGTATACCTACTTTACGGGTGTAATAAAAATCATCCGGAATTTCACAAGAAAAATTCAGTTTGATCAAAAGTTTTGTTTATTATTTCGATTTCGATTGAATTATTTTGAAAATTTGGTTAATTTTCATTTTGACACAGATAGGTCAAACTTTGCGAATCCAAGGACAAATATCGAAATTTCGCGGGAACTGATGGAATTTATTATTAATTAAATTCTAACGAATTTAGGAGATTTGGGATTATAAAAAATATGAATTAAATTGCAATTACATTGAGTATTTCGATTCGAAGTAATTCGTCACCTTTCCAACGAGTCGTAAAGTCAAATAGCAAATAAATCATGATAAAAAAAACACAATAAACGATAAAAGGATTTTCCAATTATCTCGAAAACGCGCGGACGTCGAGTCGACGAATCGATAAGTCACGTAAGCCGTGATCTACTTTTTCGTCACGTGAAAACAAAAAAAAAAGAAAGAAAAAAGAAAAAGAAAATTGTTCAAACGGTGAAATATTATTTTTATTAATTATCGTGCACGTCTCGTCGGATGATGAATTCTCGTCGGATGATGAATACTCGCCGGAACGAAGAATAAGGGATCGCGAGACAGAAAAATTAAATTGGAGGGAGCGAAAAAAGCTGGATACGAGAAATGAAAGAAAGGAAAAAAAAGAAAAAGAAAAAGTAAAAAAAAAAAACAAAGAATCCGAGAGAGCGAAAGGGACGAGAGCTCGAACTCTGGGAGAGAGTTTCGAACACATCGCGTCGTCTGCTAAATTCTGGCAGGGATAGCTGGCCGTCGTCCAGCCCATTTTACCCAAGTCCTCGAACATCGAGCTCGTCTTTCTATCCCTATATTTCTTTCCCTCCATCCTCCTGTATTACATATATATTTGTGCAAAACGTTACACTCTGGTGCAAACGTCGCGTTCCCAGAATCGTGAGTTATAGTATTTTGCTGCTGCCGTTGCTACCGCAATAAAAACTATAATGGCGAGAATCGTTCTCGGTAAATTTTTTGCTATCGTTCTCACGGTCGTTCGTAAGAAATATTTAAAAAATGGAGAATCGACACGCGAGACTTGTCAGGAAAAATCGGGCGATCGTAACTTGGCGCAACGAATTTTTCACAAATTAAGTGACTTAGCGACATGTCCTGTTAAACACACACACATATATATATATATGTATATACATAATGCATAAATCATAAAATCGAATCACTTCCTCGAACTCGAACGAGGATTCGATGAGCGTCGTCCGATCGATTTCAATAACGAGAATCGACCTATTTTCAAACTTGTCAATTTCCGTCTATGTAGGTGTCGATATTGATAAATGTAACTGCGTACGGGACTTTGATGGCTTTCGGATTTTATGGTCGCAAAAGAGCCGACGAGTCGTTTCATGTACGACTTGCCAGCATATACGGGTTTCTTTACAGTTGTATTCGCAACTACAGAAAAAAGAAACACGAAATCTTCTCACCTTTGGCAATTCGTTACTTTTTCATGGTAGAGTTTTTTTTCTTCTTCTTCTTTCGAAAAATTGATAACCCCACGTCGAATATGTTGATACGAAGAGAACAAATATCAGAGTGTATGAATAAATAAAAATTAATTTTTGCGTTATTTCTTCTTTTTTTTCATTCGACCTCGAGTAGGTACGCTCGAAGAACGTTGGTACAATATCGAAACGGTAATTGAAAAAATAAGGCTCTCGAGGGGGATGTACGAAAGAAAAAAAGCTCGTACGGAAAAGCGATTCATGGATCGATCCACTTTCTCATTCGCTCGCTTACCTTTGCGAGAGATAGGGAGAAGGTGAAAGAGAGAGAGAGGAGGAGGAGGAGGAGAGAGAGAGAGAGAGAGAGAGAGAGAGAGAGAGAGAGAGAGAGAGAGAGAGAGAGAGAGAGGAGGAGAGAGAGAGAGAGAGAAATGGTACAAGCCACATCTGCCTTGCAAATTTAATTAACGGCGAGGGAGCCATAATTAAATCGTCGATAGACGCGCGTGCGAGATAGATCGGATCACGAAATTATCCGTAGGGACGAAACCAATTCGATCGAAAGATACAGACGTTAGAACCAAAACGAAATTGTTCGTACAATTGTCTATCGAGAAGGCCATAGTTCCACGTAGAGAACTACGTCTAGCAGCCAAAATATAAAATAATATTAATTCGCAAGGTGCACCTACTATTTTCGTCGATTTTAAAACAAATACGTTGCGTTCCAAAAAAAATTGTAAATAAATTGAAGACCGAACAATTTTTGAAAATGAATTAAAAAATAGAAAAACGATAATTTCTCGTAAATAAATTTGAAATGGAAAACAAATCGAAATCATAAATAAAACATTGATAAAAATAATAATGTTTTTTGTTCAAATAAATGAAAAATCGAGACATTATATTTTGAGCGAAAAAAATCTAATTATCGCTCTTGTAATTGAATTCATTATTTTTTTTTTTCAAACACTAATATTTATCTTTCGAAAAAAAGATTATAAATCGAAGATTTAAAGCACGATTTCGTGAAATATGACGAAATTTATCCACTGAAAATTTACGAGCGATGGACGCAACGATTTCGTTTTATTCGTGATTTAAATTGCCGATGCAAGTGGTTGGCGGAGATTATAGTTCGGGGTGAAAACGAGATGTTCGCGGTGGCTTTATCGGTCCTCGTGAAATTCTCGATGAGACGCACGTACCCTACGAATCGCGCCTGGAGAGTATCGAGCAAGCGCAAGCCGATAACAATATCCCCCCTCCCCCCGACTCCTTCACCTCCTTCTTCTTCGCCTTTCCTTTAACTTCTTTCGAGCTCACGCGACGTACGGATAATTTAGTGGCAAAGTCGTAAACTTCCTTGGCTCGTGTTCTCGAAGCGCAAACTCGCGAAAACGTAGCGGAGGCTTAGACGAAGAAAAAGAGAGAGAGAGAGAGAGAGGTCCATTATCTGAGAAGCGTGATCACGTTTCAAACGACAAACGCAATTCGCGTAGCTATTCGTCTCAAATCTCGATTCGTTCTTCCGCGAAGCGTGTCCAATCCCTATTTCGATCTCGCAAAGCTTGCAATCAATGTCTACCCGAGGTCGTTAATGATTAAACCAACTTGTCTTGATCGGATTTATTTTCCACTCCGATGTCGAATTCGAATCTAATCAATCGGTTTCAATTATTAATTGTGGCAATAAGTTGTTAATTAATATTTAAAAAAATGTATCGTTTCGTTTACCTAACTTAAACAATTATAATTTTTCTCATTTGTATGCGATTATTATTAATGTTATTATTATTATTATTATTATTATTATTATTATTATTGTTGTTGTTGTTGTTGTTATGAATTTTGTAGAATGTTTTCAAATCAATTGATAATATTCGGAATCATTACCCATTTTTTTAAAATCAATTAAGATCGATCGATTATCGTATCAAACAATTATTCAGGTACGAAAAATTATTCAAATTATCAACGAGTAGGGACGTTTTTTTTTCAATCGATCAAAAAATTATCCGGTCAGGTATAATAATTAACAATGTTGACGACAACAAATTTAACGAACGTCGCACATACGTGGAAGAGCATTGAACAATTTATTTCCCACGACTGTTAATTTTCTCTGGAAAGTGAGACGAAACGTGAGAATTTTTGTGAAAAATCCCGATCCCGTTACGTAAATCTCTAGTTAAATATTGGTTCTCCCTTCCTTCATTCGTTTGTTTGTATGTAAATATTATCGGAGATATTGTCTTTCTCGTCACGTCTCCTATTCTTACTGTAAACAAAACAAAAAATATATCTATATATATATATATATATATACACGTCCAATAACGTCGGGAAAAAACCGTGATCCACAATATCGCGGTTCGCATTCATCAACCCCTCGCTAGCGTTTCACCCGCACATTTCTACAGCGTGCAAACGAGACGATATCTTTATTATTATTATTATTATTATTATTATTATTACTACTATTATTATATATTACCGAGTGTCGGTACGACCCACTTTAAAAATGTCAATCCCGTCCGCTTTTCATTCTCCCCCTCGTCCCTTCTGTTCCCTTCGTCACGCTCGTTCGACATTATTATTTTCCATAAATTAGAGAAAGCAAACAGAAAAAACCAACACAATATTTATCGGATCGTCTATTTTGTCATTCGCGAGACTGCTAAAAACGAATGTTCGTGCGAATTAGATAAATCGAGTTCGCGATCGTCAGCCAACGCATAGTTTATTAGCGCGCACGCTGCATTATGCCCGTAATCACATTTCGCGTTTGTCCGGTACAAGCGGGAGAAATTCTCCATCCAATCCCCCTCCTCCTCCTCCTCCTCCTCATCCTCCTCATCATCCTCTTCCAAACCCCACGCTCTTTTCAATGGAAAACTATGACACGCTATCGAGAATTTCCCTCTGACGATATAACAACTTTCACAGTCAATATTGTTTTCTCTATATATATTGCACGATATTTTATCCAACTTTATGCCAATAAATATATATGTCGATTATAATGCACGAAGCAAGCGCACTAACGCGACAAAATAGTTTGACTATAGAATATCTTTGTTTGTGGGATTTATTCCAATAACCCACTTGATGCCCGGACCAGAATACCCTCCAGCATATCATATATACATACATACCATATATACATACATACCATATATACATATATACCATATATATATATATATATATATATATATATATATATATATATTGTGTACGCGTCCAAGCGTATCGTTCCCGGGGCTGCATCGAGACACCTCGTTCCGTCACCTCTTTGACGTTTATCAGATGCCCCTAATACAATTCCCCCGTGTGTGTTTCAAAGCCAAACGAGAAAGAGGGAAGCCCAACCGTGCAGCTTTTCGTTGATGAATAGCGCGTATATTGCCATGCGCGAATATATAGCGGGCTAATGCCAGGTAACATATTTCTGTGCTATAACTGTTTCGTGTACCGAAGCGCGAATTACACGGCGGAATTAATACGACCGAGGCCGAAAACGTTTCGAGGAAATGTACGCGCGCGTACGTGAAATTTTCGTACGGTGATTAGAATTTTGATTTTTGAGAATGATGAAAAAATAAATAAATAAATAAATAAAGGAAAGAGATGAGAATTTCAATTTCGACGAAAATCGTTCGCGACGAATGAATTTATAAAGATAATAATAATAGGACGAATCGCGAATAGAGAAATATAATGGAATAAACGGGAAATGCATTTGCGTTAACGTCGTTTCAAGTTTGAACGATGTAACGAACGTGGAACAATTTTTGTTTGAAAAATTTTGTTTTTCGTCCGAGGAATAAAAACAAAATAACGACAAAAAAGGGAAAATAATATGATCCCCGAGCGTTTTCGAATAATCGGCCGGCTAGCCGAGACGACGAAACAATGCAGTCGGAAGAACAATGGCGAGATTGTTTTTTTTTGTTTTTTTTTTTTTTTTTTTCGTGCAACCGTTTATCCTCGGAAGCTTTTTTTTCGATACGACGCAACTAATTCTCTTTGTTCTCTCCCTCTCCGGCTCGTCTACTCTTCGCGGTTTACCGCATTACGCTATATAGTTATCCTCGGTGTCTCTATCTGGGCGATACGAAGTTTTCAAAGCCCCTGAAATTTCTAAAGTTTCCGAACTTCGCGCCTTTCGAAACTTCTCACCGACATCATTTTTCCGCATAATGCATAAGAATCGACGATTGCGATGGCGAAGAAGAAAAATATGCGAGAGAAAGAGAGAGAGAGAGAGTCAGAGAAATATGACGTAGAGAATGGAAGAAAGACAAAGTTTAAAAGATTTATCTCATAACAGAGGGAGAACCTCGCCCTCTGTAAAGAAGAAATAAAAATAATAATAAAAAAAAGTTAAGAAAAAGAAAAAGGAAAAGAAATAACACATATACATTTATTCCAACGTTCTACCGTCGTAACTCGTGCAAGTTCGAGCTATTGCCCTATAAACTTGAATGGGAGGACGACAGTCGAAGGTAAATCTCAATGTGGGGAACGATTTTCTTCCCGACGTCGTATTTCTTTTTATTTTTATTTCTCGCGTCGTATTCGCGTGGCCTTTTTCCACCCTCTCGATTTTCTCGTTATTTCACCGTTTTTTTTATTTATTTTTTTTCATATTTTTCACACACACACACACATATATATACATATATATATATATATATATATATATATATATATATATATATATATGTGTGTGTGTGTGTGGGGGGGGGGGGGCAAAACTATGGCGACGACGATATTATAGCACGCTATAATAACCGAGCGCGAACCTTTCGCGGACGAGCAAGCTCGACAACGAGAAAAAAAGAAAAAAGGAAGCGAAAAAGAGAGAGAAAGGGTGTTACTTTACGAATATAAAAATGTGCTGAACCGAGGAGACGGAGGTCGTGACTCGTATATCACCCTCCGTATATAACGCTTCTATCGTTCGGCACCCTTCGCCACGCCAAACAGTAGGCTAAGATTTTTTAACGCTTCGGAAGTAATGCAAATGTTCTCGAATGAGAGGGAGGGGGGAGAAAGGCTTATCGTTATCGCCAGGCCGATACGAGCTGCCACATACAATCCTCGAACTCTTTCATTATGCGAAATAAAAAGCGGCGATAAATTAAAAATTAAGATTCGCCATTAATTATTCATATCAAGTTTCGAACAAGACGATAATGATTATTTTTACTCCACCATCACCTTGAAAAACGAATTTTCAAATATCTTCGTACAGATTTATAATCGATGTGTCGCGAGTAACTTTAGTGAAAATAAATCGAGCCTTTTTCACTATTTGTGAATTTATTTATTTAAATATTTGTTCCCATTACCTAATAATACCTATGATTTTTCATCCTAATTCTCGATTTTTTAAGTATTCGTAAAATAATCGCGAATTTGAAAAATAATTTTTCCCGATTATTTTTAACTCGTTAATAGACGGAAAAATGATGTTTTTTGTGTAAAATAATCGCGAATTTGCTAAATTATTGTTCCCGATTATTTTTAACTCATTAATAGACGGAAAAATGATGTTTTTTGTGTAAAATAATCGCGAATTTGAAAAATTATTTTTCCCGATTATTTTTAACTCGTTAATAGTCGGAAAAATTATGTTTTTTTTTTTTGGTCTTTTCGATGAATTTTGTAAATTATACGACGTTATTCGTATAACTAGAACTCCGGAACATCGAGTACTTAAGCCATCGTAGGGATTCAGCGAAGTTGCAAATATATAGCGAGGCGATGTATCCCCGTGAAGCACGAGTCGAAGGACGTACACAAAGCAAGTAGGATATTGGACCGTGCTCCTCGAGGAACAGACGACGAAGAGACGATATAGGTATCTTTCCTCTTTATTAGTGTTCTCTTCGGCAGGTGCCAATAAGTACACACGGTTGGGGGGGATTCGGCTCGTCGAGCATCGAGGCTCGATCGATTCGTTCTCGAGTACACGTATCGATTACCAGATGCAAGCACGAGCGACTTGACGACGCCACACGATAGTTCCCTAAACACACGCGCGTACACAAAACGTTATATCTCTCTAGTCGCACGTTTTTTTTTTCTATTTTTTTCTCTCGCTTTTCCTCGACAGTCTCGTCACACGAATATCATCCTGGCTATCTTTCACGATAGTCGCCACGCAAGAATTCTTTTTTTTTCTTTTCTTTTTTTTTTAATCGTAAAATTAACACCTGGTGAACATTTTTCACGTGGCAATACACATATTTTTTTGTATACGCGTAAAAGTTTTATCGCATCGAAAGATATCGTGCTACGATGTTATTATCGACGAGAATAATTTCATTGGTATATTAATTAATTTATCACGCGTCTAAATTCTGAGATGACCTTAAAATTGTTTTTTTTTTGTTTCTTTCACGAAACGAAACGGAATTTTGAATTTTAGTTAGAAAGCAAATTCGTCTTTTGTATCGATTTTGAATTTTACATTGGCATTGAACATTTTATTTGTTTTTTTTTCGTATCGGCGAAAATATATAACCGTTTGAAATTTCGAAATTGCGTTTAAAATGTATGATTTTTGTAAAAGCAACGCGAATTCGGAAAATCGGACAAATTTCTGTCTCTCTCTCTCTTTTTCACCAACTCTCTCTCTCTCTCTCTTTCTCTCTTCTATACATATATATCCGATAGAACGGTCCAATATTTACCTCCCTCTTAAATATCAGCGAGGATCGTTCTCGCGCGAACTATTCGCTCTGCCAAAGCCAACATTCGAAACGGTTTGGCTATAATCCCGGGGCAAATGGACGCGCGTGCAGCAAGTTTAGTGGCCTCGGGATGGCACTGCACTCGAACACTGTATAAAACTGCGTGATGTCTTTTAGAAAGGAGTTTAAAAAAAAAGAAAGAAAAAAACGAAAAAAAACACCAATTCATTATCGAGCCCCTATCGACTTTAGATGGAAATTTTTACCCGGTTATATTTTTATAGCCGCGCGCGTGAAGAATTGTTTCCTTCTGTTTGTTTGTTTGTTTTGGTGTTGTTACTTTCGTGATACGAAAGCGAGTCGCGTATGGAAGAGAGCGACCTCGAACTAACGCGAATAATACACAGAGGCAGGTGGCCGGGCTCATTCGCAAGGACATCGATCGATTCTCGATGTATCGATAGCTCGTACCTGCGTATATCTTCTATATACGTATGATAGCTACGTGTATGTATATAGCACGATATCGTAACGAGCCACAAGTCGCTATATATGACCGAGAAAATAATATCTATATATCATTCACGAGACAAGCCGTGTCGATATTAGTCCGTCTACATTTAATAATTCAGCTTTGTTAGCTACGATGCTGTCAGCCCCCTCTCTCTCTCTCTCTCTCTCTATTTTGCCAAGTAAATAAACTTGTTTTCTTTTCAACCACGTGCTTCGTAAACTCGTTTAAAGAATTACAGCGTTGATAGTCGAATAGCAAGCAGCGAGTTTAATCTACGATCGTTTAAGGAAATTCGTTTTATCGAGATCGAGACAAAAAAAAACGATAGGAAATCGAGAATCAATACAAAATAAAAAAAACCTATGGGACATTTCTTTGTTTTTTATTTATTTATTACGATATTGATAAATAAATCGCGATTGATTATTACGAATCGATCGAAATATAACTTTTCTATTTCGATCTGTTTAATTAACAAAGTTTCGAAATTATTTCAAGTAATTAGTAATCGTAGTTTTTTTTCTATGAGTAATTATCATAGCGAAAGATTATTTGAAATAGTTTTTTTTTCTCGTCGAATCTCTAACACTAGTTTTATAGTCTGCACTTATCTTATTGCCGTCTCTGGGCTTTGCCTAAGCATCATGTGTGATGGATTTTCGCGTGTGCGTTTCGCTCGACTGGCAACCACCTGCTTCTCGGCTAGATTCTCTCGAGTCTTTTTCGCACACGCACACATAGCAGAGAAAGAGAAGGAGAAAGAGCGAGAGAGAGAGCGAGAGAGAGAGAGAGAGCGAGAGAGAGAGAGAGAGAGAGAACCAGTGGGTGTATTGATTCGGTGACAAATCCCGAGCGATGCGTTGAGTTCTCCTCTCCCTCTTCCTTATTTCAGAGAAAGAGAAAGAAGAGAGACAGACATGACGAAGAAAAGCTCGAGAAACGAGAGAATAAATAGGAAGAAAAAAAACACCGAAACCGATAAGGTGGGAGAGCAGGAAGAAGAGAAACGACCGAGAACCCACGGACGTAGCGAGAGGAGGGAGAGAGAAAGAATATGTAGCAAAGCCACACGCTTATATATAGACCCCGTGCTCTGCTAGCTGAATATATTTATATATATATTTATATTATATATGTGTATAGCGAGCAGCCTCGCGAGAACCTTAAAATATACTACTGCCGGAGAACTGAATATTCTCCGGGCCCTCTTGTCACCCGAACACACCACGAAAGCGGTAGTATGTTAAAATATAAAAAAACGATATATCTGTACACACCTGAACTTAAATTGTGATAAATTTTCGGTCGATATTTAAATATTAAATCAATTCGGAAACGCAGCGTTGATGCAAAAGCTGGCTTGGTAGCACATTCGATAAAATCTTAATTATCGCAATATTGTGATTTAAATTTAATTCGAATCGATAGAAGAACAAGTTCGAATTTTAATAAACGAAAAATATCATTGTGAAAATAAGGAAAAAATCTCGGCGATTTTGACCTCAAAGAGAAATATTATTTCCTTGCGTCATTCGTATTCCATATTGTGTTTAAACAGATGTATCGGGAGTTTGTATCGAAAAATATATATATATGTATATAGCCGAGGCGCTGCTGGTCGTGACGAGGTAACGTCGACGTCGGCGGCGTCAGCATCGCCGCGAGAGAGTCATGGCCGACAGCCCTCGGATATCGCATAGCCGGCAGCCGTTTCGCATCGTCTGCTGTGGGATTGACCGAGAGAAACACCACGCACTCTCTCCCTACCTATAGCTTCTCCTTCAGGCGTACATAAAAGCACGAAATTATCATTACCCCGCTCAATTTCATAACCGTCGTACGCGCGAAGCACGCGACTGCGAGAGCACGTCGTCTCGGGTCCAGACCCGGCTAAAAACACGATCGAACGTGCGAAAGGCGAGACTGGCCGTTCGCGGATTCCCGTCGAGCCCGAGATTAAGCTCTGCGAACCCCGATGGCTCGAATCGAATGAAATAAGAAAAAATAAAATGATAGCTAAAAAATTATCAAATACGTAAGACACGCGAGTTACACGCTTCTGGCACGTAACAATGTGTCAATTGTAATGTGTTGTACTATATTCGTGCATATATATATATATATATATATATAGATAGATACAAAGAAGAATAGATACGTTACTTATCGTACGCACATCCTTCTATACGCGTTTTAATGCGAACACCACTTTCGCGATACATACTGTTTTTCATTCCGACTATACGAGTGGCTAGCAAGTTACCATTATCGTCCCCTACTGCCATTCCGCTTCGTAATATATAATTATCGCGCGTCTCGTAATCCTCGGACAATCGAGAACGCAACAAGAAACATTCGCTTCTATTATGTCAACATTTTCCTCACCGTCTCAATCAAATCGAGTTTTATATTATGACACGTATAACGTATCTACCGCGTACTACGTATGCATGCATGTTTCATGTGTTTTGTTTACTTACTTTCCGAGTTCCTCCTTGACATCGTAGTTGTCACTGAACCGCGTGCAAGCTGCTGGGGCAGCCATACCGACGACACTACCAGTACTGTCCTCTCGTTTTCTCTTTCTCTCTCTCTCCACCTCTTCACTCTGCTCACGCTGTTGTATTTCTTCGTCGTCCTTTTTGTATCGTTAGTTTTTTTTTGTTCACGTTTTATACATATACATATATCACTCTGTTTATAACGTCGATTACAATAATGATTATTATTATTTTCACACTAGCCGAGGGGGGGAAAAACGCCTGGGGAAGAAGAAGACGCGTCGTGGTGGTGGTAAAACGTTGTGTGGTGGTGTTGACCGTCGTGGTCGAGGTACACACGGAGAGCACGAGAGGGGCGAACACGGGGCAGGATGACTCGCGATGAGGGGAAGAGCATGAGAAAAAGAGAGAGAGAGAGAGAGAGAGAGAGAGAGAGAGAGAGAGAGAGAGAGAGAGAGAGAGAGAGAGAGAGAGAGAGAGAGAGAGAGAGAGAGAAAGAGAGAGACACACAGAGAGAAAGAGCGAGGGAGAGAGAGAAAGAGAGAGAGAGAGACAGAGAGCCAGTTAGCGGGTCAAATACGATCAATAAGAGAGAGCGTCGACGCGACACGGCTAGAGAGGGGAGACGCGCGAGTACCTCGCACTCTCTTGCTGTCGAATGGAGGGCGGGGATAACTTGCGGTGGTGAAGGGAGGGAGGAAAAACGGGGTGGGATATGTATGGCGGCTTAAAGTCCGCGCGCTCGCCCGTACCGTGCCGTTTTACCACTCGTCGGGTAAATCACAGACAACGACGTGTGCCAGGGCGAATATTTTACGGCAACGTGTGTGACTAGGACACGGGATCGGGATGGGGCGGGAGCGGACTGGCAGCGGCAGTGCGGCGAAGAAAATACGACTCTCGATTCAACACTAGAAACGCGCGTCCGCTCCGCTCGTCGGCAGACCGTCAACTGACTACCGTAGTTCCCCACCTAACCCCTCCTCCCGGGCGCCGCACGGCGAACGCACTCCCCTCACCCGCCCGTCTATCGTCTGACGAGCTCCCCACCCTCCCGTCGCTGGTCGCGTTCGGTTCGCATCGCTTTGTACGTTCGTCCGTCTTCGGTATTTTCACCTATATGTGTAGTACGTGTATATATGCTGTACTTTATATATGCCAACTAGCGCTCTTCTGCTGCTACTGCTGCTGCTATCACCTCGAGGGAGAGCCGCGGTCGACCGCGCAGCCAACCTACGCCGAATAACCCGAGGGGATATATCCCTTTTGCCTCTTGGCTCTCTCGCTCTTTCTCTCACCCTCTTGCTCTGTCTCGGTCTCTCTCTCTCTCTCTCTCTCTCGTTCTCGCTTCTCCTATATTCCTCTCTTACCGTTTAAATTTAGACGCGAGACACACGACGCGGCTTCCTCTTATAACCAACCTCTTTTTTTTTGCTATCTCCCTCTCTGATCGTAACGTTATGTTATAACCATAAAAACGTATATCGACATTTCTTTGATTTTTCTTCCCGTTTTACTCGATGCTTTATACTGTTTTTTAAGCGCGACAATCACGGCTTTATTTTTGTTAGGGTTAACGCGAAATAATAACAATGATAAAAGGTAAATAACGCTGCACGTACTATACGATGCGATCCACGGAGAACTCCGCGACCACCGGTGTCGCCCGCGCGTTCAACGACTTGGTTACTTTTTCGTCCTCCGCTTGCTTCGTACTACGAGATTTATTCGTTGTAGATACGCGTTTTATCCACCGTACGTGCGTGATGATTTACTCGGTTAGTCGCACGCGTCTCTGGACGAACTGGTATACGGGCACGCGTGTATACCAGGGCCAGACCGTCACCGCGTTTTATATACACAAGGTCGATCCTGGGGATACTCTCTCGACGGTCCGTTCGTCGCTGATAACGCCGCTTAACCACCGCGATCCTCTCCTCTCCGTCTGTCTCTACCTCGATCGCTCTATTTCTCTCTAGTTCCTAATACCGCACAACGTCAGCGCCACCCCCTTGCTTGCGGCGATGTCGCGAAGCATTTTTTACCCGCACGCGCACTGAACGCGTCCACCCTCGTATTTTTCAGCGACGCACGCGCCCCTATCGATACCGCCTACCTCTCACGAGCAACACAACACACGCGCGGTTGTAACTATCAGGAAATGACACGCTCAATTGATCGACAAGCGACATCGTACATGCTGTACTTTGTTTACACACAAGTTATTATAATGTCGCTACAGCTAACAATGAGATGAAAACGTGACTCGGTATGTATCGAGTCAACAAGAGAAAATCCATATTACGATGTAAGACAATGGTCGAGTTATTTGTATTATCGGAATAATTCTCCCGCGTTGATCGCATCTATTGGACAAACGAATGCGATCGGCGGACAATTTTTCCCTAGATAGTTTTATCGATAAAACTTACGCGCAAGAACTACAGCGGATGTATGTTATAAGTCGATCGTGCCATTTTTATTGCAATACACTTTTATCGAACGAAGAACCACCTCGATCACTATAGCACAGGGCACTGCTCCGCACTCGCCTGTTGGATCCCGTTCGAACTTGTCACTACGCTAGTCAAAGAGGAATCGGGCGAGGGTGGGGGAAAAACGGTTACTATTTACATTCTGTACGACAAATTTTCGATTCGTATCACTAAATGGCGCGTCGAAATGGTATCGTACTACTTACTCACGATAAATTTGGATATGATACTTACACGTAAAGAACTTGTAAGGATTCACGAATGATTGTTTAAAATCGTTTATCAAGGTGTATAATTGCGTGATACAAATATCATGGTACACTATACTGTAGATATATTTTCAACGTTTTTTCATCTAGTCAATTACATCTCACTATAAAACGTAATTCTTCGCTCCAAACTCATCAAATCGTATGTACGATTGACGAAGACAGTTTGCTTCTCTCTCTCTCTCTGGCTCTCTCTCTCTCTCTCTGGCTCTCTCTGTCTCTCTTTATACTGTACACATTTATCGTCTCGTCCTCGCCGTACCTGAGATCCAATCGTTTTTTCTCGTCATATAAACGATATATATCTAAACTCTATATATATTTTATATATAAACCTCTCTATTTTCTTCTTAATGAAAACTGGAATAGGTCATTAATACAAACGAATAAAACGGCAGTAGTGTCATCCGCCACCGAAGCATTGAGGAATAGGAATCTTAATATTACGGAACGAAAAAGTATTTTCTTTTTTCATAACATCGGGGGATATTTCTTGCGTCGATTTACGCTAAATCCATTGCTATTTTCCTTTGAAACAATAACAACGTTATTAACACAATCTTCTTTTACGCTTTTTTGTTTGCACGCACTCGATTTGTGAGCACGAAACAAAATGCACCAATACGTGTGCGAGTGTCGTTATTGATATTATAAGAATATGTTGTAATCTGACGGAAAATAAGGAAAATAATGCTGATATGATTTTCCAAGTCAACGACAAGACCATAATTTCTCTTAATAATTACGAACGCAGCCGTAAAAAAATCATCTTTCTCTTGAAATTCATTCAACAAGTTTCAACGACTCGGTCTGATCGAAAAATATACTATACAAATTTTCACCCACTCGATTCTCTCACGTGGAATTAAAATCAGAAGAATTTTCTCCTTTACTCGGTGGTCACCGATTTCGCAAGGTTTCTCGGACAATCGACGTTGCAGCCTCGAAGAACTGCGATGTGGAAAGAGAGGAGTTGCATGGGAATGACAGTGAGAACACCTTGAAGACAGTCGACAGTTTTTGGTACTTCGAGACACCGAGCCGCGAGTGATTTTGTCTCCTCGTCACCGTCTTCGCAGATTACAATTGGTCGGCCTTCGCGCGCCGTCACTTGTTGCAAGGCGTTCATGCATTTCTAAAGAAACAAAAAGAAAGAGAAAAGAAAATCAAAGTAAATTTCAGTCTCCACTTTGTACAATTGGAAATGTTAAAAAATCAAGTATCGCCCACTCACGATATAAACAGGATCTCTCATCACGATCATGATAACCGGCATTGAATCATCGACTAGAGCAAGAGGTCCGTGCTTGAGCTCACCGGCCATTATGCCCTCGCTGTGCATGTACGTTAATTCTTTGACTTTCTGCAAAATGCGAATAGACAATTCTCATTATTAAGAAACATTACGAAAAATGACTAAAAAACGTGATAAGGTACGATGAAATTCTTACCAATGCTCCTTCCATGCATGTAGCGAAATTGTATCCTCTGCCCATTATCAGGAGAGACTTGTGCTGATAGAGTGACTTTGCGAGCTCCTTCACTTTGTTGTCGAGCTTTAGCACTTCGCGGATTTGACTATCGAGATTTTTCAGAGCTTCGATTATCTGAAAAACGGAAATACGAAATTATAATGATAATATGGTAAAAATTGAAATGTAAAGATAAAATCTAAAGGTGTGGTGTTAAACGCAAATTGTATTACCTCCATTCTTCTTGTACCCAGAGATATTCTGTCCTCGCTCATAACGAGAGCAAACATAACGAGCGAAATAAATTGCGACGTGTACGCTTTAGTACTTGCGACACCGATTTCCGGGCCAGCGTTGATGTGAACACCGCAATGGGATTCCCGACAGATGCTACTACCGACGGTATTCGTTATTCCAACGATAAGAGCTCCCCGACTCTTGCAATAACGAAGTGCCATCAGTGTATCAGCGGTCTCACCTACGACATGTCAAAAAAATTCAAGTCATACAATTTTCTTTACACACTTTTCGTTATACATAAATAATTATTCGATTTATCAAACTGAATTATAATTTGACCCTTGGAACCGATAAAATTTTATAAACAAAACTAGAAAGAGTTCTCTACCGGATTGGGAAATGAAGAAGCAAACGTCGTCTCTGAAAACCGGAGTATTTCGGTCGAGGAAGTCAGAGGCCAATTCTACCATGACCGGAAGTTCGGTCAATTCTTCAAGAAGTTGTCTCGTCGCAACTGCCGAATGGTAACTCGTTCCACATCCAATGAGCATCAGACGTCTGCACCTCTTGATCTCAGGAATGTAATCCTGATAGAAAACAAAACTCCATTCATCGTTCGTGTAAATTAGAAACTATACACGAAAAAGTCTCTCTCTTTCTCTTACGGTAATGCCACCGAGCGTCACAGAATTGTTCTGGAAATTAAGGCGTCCTCTCATCGTGTTGACAACCGACTCGGGCTGTTCGAAAATTTCCTTTTGCATAAAGTACTCGTAATTTCCTTTCATTATTTGCTGTATCTCCATCTTGAGCGTCGTTATCTCGCGACCGTGGGGATCGTCCGTGCAACGACGAAGTCGGTGAATGCTAAGAGTGCCGTCTTTCACAGCGGCAACATCGTCATCCTACAAATTTCATTTAAAAAAAAACGAACATATTTGTAAATAAAAAAAATCAATGTAAACGTGAGTCATTTAAGATTTAAAGAACGATATATTTACCTCGAGGAAAATCACGCGATCGGTGTGCTCGATAACGGCACTGGCATCGGACGCGAAGAAGTACTCGACTTCCTTCGCAACGAGCGGCTGAAACTCGGCTGTGCTGTCGCTTCTCGCTATCAGAGGAACATCCGTGCCACGTCCGTGGGGACGATGATCTGATCGCAACAAAAACACCCCATACGATATTACAGAGGACATCAAGAATGAGAATGATAACGCGAGTTAAGTGTCGCAAATAACAAATACTCGTTGAGTGCAATCTGTAGTTAAGAATGAGCTTTTTTACCCAGCCATCTCCTTCTCGAGATATGAAAGAGGAAACAATTTCAGAAAAAGAAAAGGAAAAAATTGCAAATACCGAGTGGCTTCTTTGGACTACATGTACATCCGGTGAGAAACGAAGGGACGCTACTCTCGTCATTTCTTGCCGGATCTTTTTTTTTCCATTGTCCCATTTATCGTCCGACGTTTGATATTTTAATCATAGGACAACATTTGCATTTCCCTCTACCGAAGCCCCGAATAATACGATAGCAGCGTCTCGGTTACCTCAACGATTTGTACTACATGCACGTATCAATGAAATATTATTCGTTGTTCAATCGTTGACCACCTTAGCCGAGTCTGAAATGTTATTTGGTCGATTATTAATGATGCACGTATTAGTCCAATAATCCTGGAGTTATCGAAGATTTTCCTAATGTAAAAATTTATTATTTCTCAAATTACTCCCTGCCTCTTGTATTAATCCGTGTATCTATGTACAAATAAATAGAAAACAATTTGTTTAAATTCTTTACTTAAATTGTAAGTTATCCATTATTTTTTGTATAATTAATACTTATATAATATAACGAATATTAAATTCGTCATGTGCCGTTTGCACGTTAGTAAATTTATTAGTAAAGCCCAAATGTTATTCACTTTTTGCAGTTTATGTTTATTCATTTTGTCACCGCCTCTCATCCCCCTCGACGTGTCATCTTTTCATATTTAGTTCAGCATGCGCCCACAAATAGTTAGATAATGACAAGACGCAGCAAAGTGGCTACGAACAAAGCGATAATGTTAAACATGCCAAAGCTTTCCTGGGAAGAACCTTCGTCCTCTTTTTTTTTTTACGAACAAATTAAAAATTCAATACCTGGTGTCGATGCTTCGCTCTCGGCTGATTTTTCGCAATGGACGAGGACAGAGAGACGAAAAAAAAAACAATAATTGATTAACGAAACATGCTTGTGCTAAAAAAACAAAGAAAAACGATGATAAAAGCGTAACGAAATGAAGATAAAAAAAATAAGAAAACTTGGGCGACATGTGCAACGTTTCATAATTTGGAGTTATGCGAGAAAACAAAAATACAGCCAATGATATACAAAGGTTTGATGAAAAACTTTGATGATGGATACAAATTTCTTTTTTTTTCCAAATTTCTGTAGTTTTCGTTTTTCCACAAGTCCCGAATTCTTTATGAAACGATTGCGTACAACATAAATTTGGCGTAACGAACAAAAGTGGCGATTAAAATACACACACACGCGAACGGACACACATAAATACAGTTATTATTGTGTTAAACGTAAAATTTAGACGAAAAAAAAACAACAAAGTACCTCGATAAAAAAGGAAAACAAAAATTGGCACAAATGAGTTTTCGAGACAAGGCTCAACTATAACATTCACATTCTTAGACTCAAGCGAAGGTGAGGCGCCTCAACGTTGGATCATTTTTCGATGAGAAATCGAACGTAAGGTCGTTCAATTTTCCTCTGTCCGCAGGGACGAGAAACGTGAGGAAAAAAGCGATCCAAAATCGAGTGAATGTGAGTTTTATTAATAGTGTGAATACCTTTGATCGCGTGCGGTAGGTCGTCTGATTCAGGCAGGATACAGTCGTATAACGAGCCGGTGAGGGCGTTCATGCAAAAGAAACACTCGTGTAGTATCCACATCTCACGCAGGGGAATATTTCACATTCGGTTCACTCCGAGACATCTTCGTTATTGCTCTTTTTTTTCGTTTCGTTCTTTAAATCTCTCGCTGGCAATAATTTAATTCGCTTGATTTTCTTTTTAAAATGTAAATACAGCGTTTTTATGTTGCGCAACGTGATTGTTATTATTGCATAGAATACTTTTTAATTATATGAAAATAAAAACGTGAAAGGGCTCAATGTGCTAAGAGATAAATTTTCAAATGTTTAACAAGCTGTTGGAGCTGCGTGCCTTTTATGAAACAATTTCTACAAGCAATCAATATGAAATTCTACGATAATGAAATTGATGGGTCGTGTTCTCGTTGTATATCACTAGAAAATTGTCCTCGTTACTAACAATATTTGAGAATGCGTGTACAAAATTTGTAGCCCTGAATTATTTTATAGAAAGAGAAACGTGTCTTTTTCATTACTTCCTTTTTTACTATAATTCTTTTACCATGCTCTTTCGACCAAGCAATGAATATTCTCTTGCTATAAAATAGTTTCGCGAATTACGAATTACTCACTATCACTAGCAACTGAAGTAACAACAAAATTCTGTCGTGTATACGTTACATATTTTCTCGTGACATGGATACTAACCGATATTTTTTTGTGGACTGTTTATTCAGGGATTTCTCTGTTTTACTAGTCCAGGTAACGAGTAATACGTGCATTAAACCAGAAGAAATAATTGTTTAGTATCGTGCTTCGAAAGGCATGCTTTGTGTTAGTTGTGTAGTTAATATTTTACTGACAACGACGCGATCGATCGAAAACTGATTGTTTTTAGTAAACGTGCTTCCCTCCCTGAAAAATATCCAGTTTAGTTTCACGACTTTTGGGTCGTTTTCGTACGAAGATATTTCACGATCTGTCGGATGAGAAAATTAATAAAGTCCAGCGAGTATCGGTCAGTGATTTTAGTAAATACTCGTGTTTTTTTCCAAAGTGTTACTTTCGCCGAATATTTGCTGGATGTAAAAAGTAATTTATCGTTCGATTCGAACGAGGTCGGAGATCATCGGGATTTCTCGCTGCGTCATAGATTCCTTGCTGCTTTCTATTTTTCCTTCTCACCCCTTCGTTGCTCTTCATTAGTTTGCCTTCGAGCGATTTCTCACGATAGACTGGTTTTTAAATCTCCGGGCCTAATCGACTCACCTTTTCCATATAGAATCGGCACGTGGTCCGTGACCAATCGAGTTTTCGTCTTGATACCGACGAGTAGAGGCGAACCACGTCGCGTGGCAACACACTCGCGCGGGAAATGCTTACTCTTGAAGCACAGTGCGAACGCACCTTCCTGAAAAGAAAAAAAAAAAAAAATTATCGTTATATGTTCCTCGAAAGTTTTCCAAAAATAGATATCCTCGATCGTTCGATGACGTACCAGCTGCTGAATCACTTGCTCGACCAGCTCGCGGAACGAATAAGTCGGATGTTGCGTCCACAAATGATGAATCAATTTTGCGATTACTTCGGTGTCGGTTTCACTCTCAAAAACGTATCCGCGCTGCTGAAGAAGCGTCTTTACTTCCTTGTAGTTTGTTACGATGCCTAAAAAATGAACCGGAGAAGAAGAATTAAAGATAACCAGAAACTAAGAAGAATTATATTAAGAAAAAGAAAAAGAAATTAATATACGAAACATGGAATGAAAGTTCCTTTTCTCACCATTGTGGACAACGACGAAAGCCTGACCGGAGTCGGATCTCTGAGGATGAGAATTCACCTCGGACGGTACACCATGGGTAGCCCAACGTGTATGAGCGATTCCACAATGACTCTCCGTTTTTCCATCGAACTCGATATTGCGAACTGAGAGAATTAAATCATTGTCAAATATTCACTCGAGACGAATAAAATCCTCGGTCTTACCGTTAAAGATCTCATCCTCGAGAGCCTGAACTTTTCCCTGTTTCTTGATAATAGAAATATCCTTGCCGTTCGGACAGTCGACCGCAACTCCTGCGAATAATAAATCGAAAATAATCCCAATGAATTTCGATGAATCTCGACGAACGTATTTGCTTCTCGAATTCAAATGCAAAGTTTCCTTCGTGAAAAAGATTGATTCGGTGGGCATTACTGACGCTCTTCACGTTTGCAGTAACGGGACATACTTTTATCTTTCTCCAACGTGCGACGATACAAACATAAAGTTTCGCGCGACTTAAGCAACTTCAGGTCTCGTTGTTTCCTTTTTCGTATTTAAAAATATCCTTCCTCTCTTCATGTAAAATTGTTAAAAAACAAAATATAAAAAAAAAGAAAAATAAGGAAATATCGTACCTGCAGAATCATATCCACGATATTCGAGCCTCTTCAGACCTCCGACCAAAAGTTCGAGAATCTCGCGCCTCGACTTCGGCGTCAAATGGTTCAAGTATGCAAAAATTCCTGAAATCAGAAACAAAAAACAAACAAATAATTAAACATCTTTACGTTGGACGTTTCTTCGTCCCGGCATTAGAGCCGAAAACATGCTTTTTCCCGGCTTATCTGAGAGAATTGTCACCGGAATTCCAAGTTCTCGCTGACTTTTTTTCTCGGCCAATCTTTTTCACCTGAAAATAAACCGCCATCCTCCAGCGATTTGGGAAAACAAGAAATTGTCTCTGCTCGTGCGCGAGAGAGAAAGGGACAAATGGAGAAAGAGAGATCGAGTGGACCTTCACTTAAATCGAATGGCTTTTCGGTATCCCCTGTTCTCGGCTATATTCATACAATTATAGATATAGTAATATGTTGAACGTTTCGTGTCTTTAGCACACCTTCAACGACATCAAGGTCTCGAATCGATTCCAGATTCTCGTACAGCTGGAACTTTGATACTAAATATACACTTGTTAAATATGAATCTACGAATATCTAGATATATCTATATTTTTCTATTTACATATTTAGCCCAAGATTTAATACCGAATATATATAGGCGATTTTATAATAAGTCGCCAAGGCATGATGAAAAATTTGAAAACCATAAACATATAAATATATAAATATGTATATCGGATCTTAAAATATTATGCATGGGTCGTTCTATATTTAACTAACGAGGATAATGATGGAATGACCGAATACGTTATTGATGATAGTGACGCGTGCAAAATTATCATCGTGACATTCCAGAGGTGAATGGAAACAATAAATGTTCAGGTAACGAGTAAATGCCACTCGAACCAGTCTCGAATAAAAAAAAGTCCTCTCTATCTCTCTCTCTCTCAACTTTTAAAATCCGGTCCGATGGAATTTCTAACAGCGGTTTTACCGATACAAAAAATTGTTTAAAAAGAAACAACGGAAATAATGACTCGCGGTGAATTGTGTGTGGGTACCGAGGTGTGCGAAAAAAAGAAAAATAGTCGCGCGCGACACCGGTCGTATCGTATCGATATGTATAGCTAATATAGAAGAAAAGTCAGGGTTATCGGGACATAAACCGTTATCGGCTGCGGCGCTGTATCGCAGATAACCGGTACGATCGAAATAAAGAAATCGACCGGGATCCCTGTTATCGTCGATGATCGTTCGTTCGCAATATAATCGATAAAAGACGATGCCGAACGTGAAATGCGTTTGACGATAAATCGATCCTATTTCATTTTAAGCCTCGTCAAGTATGACGGTGTTATATTGCACTTATCTCATTTCTTAATCAACGTAAACGAGAAACTTTTTCTTTTAAGATTTATTCGCGAGTTAAAAATCGGTTATTACCGATTTAATTTTTTTTGCATTTTTTTTGCATAATCGATCGTATCGGCCGATAATGGAAAAACGGCTGTCTCGAAAAATCTATAAAAAATCATACGTCCTCTTATCGATTGATTAAAACATTTGGCAAAGTATCGAACGATTCCGTGAGATCCGGGTACAATTCAAACAGAACGGCCCATACATGCGCTTAACGCGCGTATCACGCGTCCCTCGCCGCGATTTGATATCCGAGGTCTTTTTCGAGGTCTAGAAAAGTCCCGTATTACCGAGAAATCGTTAATCCAAGAACGTTGTAATGCGATCCTTTAATCGTCGCGATCGCGTTCGATAAACTTTCGACGTGCAATTACCGCGAAAAGATTATAAAGGTCGATTCCGCCGGAAGACAATTATCCCCCCCCCCCTCCACCCGCCACGCTTATCGTTAAATCTAATCTCCCAATTTCTTTCTATCCGTCGAAAGCATCGATTTCGATCGATACAAATCGATACTAATATCTCACATCTAAAACCGTGTTATCGAAAATTCGATAAATGAGAAAAAAAAGAAAAAAATCGCCGATACTTATTTGTTTTTCTATTAATCCATCTTTCATACGTGTTTTCTTACTTGACGTATAAAATTAATATAGGTATGACGATCTTTTAATCGTTCGCGACGGTTCGACGTAATCAGCCTGATTGTCGCATCTCGGAAAACAAAAAAAGTCAACGAAACGATAAACGAAGACAAAGCAGTTCCCCGTCCGATTCGGCCCGAGCGTATCGACATTCAAAGCGTGAATATCAAACTCTCGAGTTTCGTAACGCGATACGACGAAGCTGACGAGAGGCGGAGACACGCGAAAGAAGAAAAAAAAGGGAGAAAAAAGAAAGGAAAGAAAAAAAAAAAGTGGAAAAAAACGAGGGAAAAAGAAGCATAAAAATAAGGATTGGAAAGTAACCGCCGCGCCGGCGAACGATACGACGCGTGGGCTCGCCCGGCGCGCCTCGCCGTTCTCAGATTGGGCGGTTACAATGGAACTTTACCACTTCACGCTTCACGATCGATGCGAAGCTCGTTCCTCGAACATATTCGTGACATACACAGATCTGGTATACGTGTCGATAAAATTCGTGACTAATACATCATAGATCGAGCGCATTATAAAACCGACGATTTAAATGTCAGAACACTCTTGTAATTATCATTGAATTATTTCTACGGTTGGTCATACATTTTTAATCATACGCTCGAGCGATCTCTCGCTGATTCTCTAATGCATTATAATAAACAGGGGACTCGTATTGATTTCTACTTCGACAGAAAAAAAAATAAATAAACGTGTGTGTGTGAGAGAGAGAGAGAGAGAGAGAGAGAGAGAGAGAGAGAGAGAGAGAGAGAGAGATTCTTTCACTAGAGGACCGAGAGAGGTCGACGGAAGGTGTAGTGTGCGGGGCACGGTATACGCGTGCCGAACGAGAGAACTTTCACTCGAGTGTTACACCGTCCAGTGTGGGGGAACGTCGGTTGTGTTTCTACCTTTAAACGTATGTATAAATTCATATCCATGTGTATCTCTCGCGAACGTGTAAGTTTATCGTGAGATGGAAAGGCACCACGGGACATTTCGCAATGGATCGTTCGAAACCGATAGCGTCGACACGACGGCGACGAAAATACCGTCTCCGTTGAACCTGGGGTTGCCGTAGGTCGTTGGCCGTATCGTGTCCGTTTACTATGTCGAATTATTAAAAAGGCTACTACGAGTTGCGTTACTCGAACGTTGGGCTCGATCTCTACATTTCACAATTTACATCTCGATCGTTTCGTATCTCCCGGCATTCCGAGAGAGTCTTAATTGGCTAACGCACGTTTTCTTTAGTATTCAAATCTGGTTTTGGGGTTTGAATTTAGTTATTATTGAGAAAAATTTCAATGGCGGACGACGAATTGCGGTTTTTGTGGTTTTTTGAATTTTTTTAGTCGTAATTTTTAATAATGTTTTACGATTATTCGGAAGATTGTATTTCGGCCGTTGTTGAGGCCACGTGACGTTGGCGTCGGATTGTTGTTACGAGAAGTTTGAAGGTTAGGAACATTATCGAAATTAGATAATTTATATATATTATTTTAGAAGCGACGTGTAAAAATAACGAGAATTTTATTTCGCTAGAAACGAAATGTTATCTGATATGGCCCGGTCGAAAATGTTTGACAATCGAAACAGGAACTTGGAAGCCTGGCAGTGTGACCCGTTTACATCTCGCAGACAAGATTAAACGAAAAAAAAAGAAAGCGAATTTTTTGAATTGGCCAAATTTTCAAATTTTCCTTCTCCCCACCCCCTTCTTTTTCGAATTTTCGTAGCGTTACAAAATTTTATTTGTTGCGAAAATTACGCATTCTCGTATATATATGTTAAAAACTAAGAATTATCGTTATCTTGTCGAAGCGAGAAAATGGAGCAAAAGAAGTGTTTACTACGATATTATAATGTGAAGACAACGACAACGATGCAAAATATATTATCGTCAACACTCAATCGCAGTGATTTGCATTCATGGCTCTCGAGCCTACGAGTAGAAAGTACGAAACGTCAGACACCAAACGCGATATAAAATTACGCGGCGGAATATTTTTTTTAGCGTCGCAATGGGCATTAATATACTCCCGCAATATACTTGTCATACTCTCACTTGATATCTCACTCCCCGACAAACGTATGCGCGGGATGTGCGTACACAACTCGTTTTATATATCTATATTATGTATATAGCATGTGCTGACATACCAAAAAAACAGCAACACACTTTCGTTGAAAAATAGATTGTATAGTTTAAGAAAAACAAATTGGTTTAATAATGTTTTACTCACCGCACATGATATTCGTATGTGACGTTTTGACGCGGTCAATTTACGTATATCTGTATACAAGGAAAAAAAACCTCACAGTGTATTGTAGGATACAAACAATATCAGACTTCGAAAGCGACTCGAAGCCGTCTGAGCCGAGAGACGGTACTTACTACGGTTTTTATGGCACGCACACCTAGCCACCACCAGTCGAACGTTACAGATGGTCGCTCTCTCTCTCTCTCTCTCTCTCTCTACGTTTCACTATGACAGCTGGCACGTCGTCTGCTGCACAATTTCTAACCACTCCAATATATTTACAAAATAATCCGACCCGAAAGAGTTACTTGTTCATGTGCGAGACGCATACTTGTTTTTATTCACTTGTACACCGACGAGACTCTCATTGTCCCTCGTAATGGACTGATGCGACATTCATCGGCACAACCCGGCGAACACTTTTCGAGAAGGGCTCGTTTGACTAGTGCAGTAGAGGGGAACGGTGAAGCTTGCGCCTAGTTCCCGTGCTTGCCGTCAATGCTAGAGCGCAGCACCTTCCGGTGTGTTATTCGATGCGCCTCTACGTAAATTTCTCGGTACCGGACGTTTCGAACGAGATAAAAGGTTAACATAACCTGAAAAATGTTCGGCTAAGTCTTTCATGGAAGATTAGCATGGTAAATCTACAGAGGTTGATTCATTGCTTTTCTTCTGAATTTTTAACTATTTCGGAGACTTGGCCGAAAACTTCAGATTCTCTCTTGCACTCACGTGTAACGTAATCTACCTATCACCGGGTCCCAAGTTTATAATGCAACCTGCATTTCGAATGCATGCACAGGTCACTCGAAAGGGCATAAACTTTACGTGATGATCTTATCTTTCTGTGCAACTTTGAATACATAGTGAAATGCCACGTATACATCTACGAAATCTACCGAACGGTTACGAACACTGACGAAGTTTCGAATGATGTTTCTTTTCTACAGAATGTAAAAAGCAAGCTTTTCGATTAAAACATTTGAGTCGCCGATCTCTCTCTTGCAAACCTACGAACGAACAAATTTGTGTGAAAGTTTACGCTTTTTTTTTTTCTTTACCATTCGACCTTACGTTGTATAAATGGCAACATTAAAATACACGATTCGATCTTTTTTCGAACGTTGCCTTTCACTTTCCTTCCTAAAATATTTGCCGAAAAACACCCTTCTGCTTGCCAAAAATACTGTCGCTTTGCAATATCTAAACGCAGTTTACGCAAGGTGAAATATATCTACAAGATTAAAAGTTTTACTTGCCACGGATACATACCAGTACTATCGTATTTGCAAGTAGAATAGGGCGACGAATGACAACCATGAATTCTCTTTATTGCTGCTGAAAATATACAAATCTTTTAATGTCACGTGCGATATTATCAGAGCTGCTTACATATATGTAGTGATATATATATACTTCACATTTCATCCCATTGGAAAGCAAACGCAAAATACATAATAATTATATAAATTATACGATAATTCGAAGCAAGCCCACCATCGACAGCCACAGTGACTTTATGCAACATCTTTCTCACTTCGTCGGTGCAAAAATCTTCATATTGATTCTTTTTCTCTCTCTCGGTTAAGCGACGATAATCAACAACGAGAGATAAACGCGATGAGATTAGTGTTTCATATACAATTCACATCCTCGTACCTTCGAATCTAAATTTATTGAGCTTGATCGAAAACGTTAATAGCAATCCACGAAGATGAAAAACGGGGATTGAAAATCGTACTCAACGTACAATAAATATTCGCGAGGTCCGCGACAACTAGCGCCACTTTGTTGGCTAGGTGTGTGCGGCGTCGAAATGAACGATAAAAAATCATTAATTAATTAATATGTTCTTTTTCTAAATTGCCAATCCCCATTAATCGCTCATCACTCACTGTACAGACGTTTCTCCTAACAATATCAGAATTATAACACCCTTTATTGTTTCCGTTCAATTGTTACGATAAAATCTTTTGTTCACATCACCTATACATTTACAGCCTACGGTCGCTACTCAGTACAATCTTTTATCTCTACAGATGTCGTTAAACATGTGTCGACACGAAAACCCTCGTAACAACCATGTTCTAACAATAATCATAACTTTTACATTACTAAAGGCGCCAGAACACAATCGTTAAGTGGTTTTCAGAGATTGTTTTTTATAGTCGCTTGTATATCGAAATTTCATTGCGCACATGAAAACAGTTTGTTACATATGCGTTAGAGTGATTATTTATTTCGTGGTACGGAGGAAATAGCATTTTTTTACACGGTGCAGGCTGTCGCGAGGAAGAGAGGGGGGGGGGGCGAGAGAGTGACAGAGAGACAGGCTAGATGAGAATTCCACAACCGGAAGTAGAAAAATAATTTTGGCGCTGACAAATAAAAATTCCAATTAATTGTTCTGATTATTTCAAAATTAGTCGCGTTCGTGTCATCATATATTTTTCTTACTTACTAAAAATACGACGTTTTTTTTTTATTACTACAGTTATCGATAATCTACACATAAGTTATTAATTTTTGTTTTCTTGTCTTTATATGTCTCTCGTGAGTTATCTATCACGGTAATCAAACGCCCCCGATCGCCCTTGATACTCCGGTACTTTTGCAGACGATCTCGTTCGTTCGAAAATCGCACTTATCGTAGAATTCTTCAGCAGGATATTTCGTGATTGTCGTTCTTGAATATCACGACTGAGGTAACGAAATAAATGAACCGCTGGATTTTTGTTGTTGTTTGTTACCGTAGAAAAGTGTTTAATTTATGATGGTAAGCTTATACGTTAGTAATACCAGAAGAAACAAAATGCTTACAACATTTATAATAAAGAGAACATTTTTATAACATTCAATTACATTAAATAACAAATTATAAAAGATTCGTGAACTCTTTTTTTTTTAATGCATTCGAATTTTGTCATATTGGCTCGTCGCGTCAGTGCCACTAAACGGGGACAAAGAAAGGATAACGCACGCGTTTAATTCGCGCTTATATCCTCGTTAATAATATATTTCGGGAGACCCCGAATACCTCGCCAATATGACAAAATTCAAATTTCACTACGCAGTAGAAATAATAAAGTATTTACAATGTTGATACCTTCTACGTACAAAAAAAAATCAGTACTGTCGAAAAAAAAAAAAAAGTTGGCGAATCGTGGATATTTCTTCCACCGCGCAATCTCGTCGATGCATACGCGAAAGTTTCGCACATCCGACATTCACGGATGTGTTCGTGTGCACTTTTTTTGTTTAAACGCGCTATCAACTTTTTGCTCACGAGTTTTCCTTTTAGTTTTCTTTTTTCCAATAAATAAGAGACAGCGATGTATCTCGAAAAAGATAGAAGAAGAACACTTTCTAATAGGTATTTTCTCATGTACGTCTTCTCAACGGATATAAATAGTGCCATTTGTACAAAGCAAAATGTTCTTAACCCATCGTCTAGTGATATAAAAACAAAACGAAAAATGATAGATTTATATATTCGCCTCGCGAGAAACGAAATTCGGTCGGACAACGATCCGATTGTCGGAAATCTTTTTTTTTCGTCGAAATTCTTTCCAGCACAATGATTCTCCGTACCACCACGGCAATTTATTGCAAATCTTTGCTTTTCCGAAATTTACGAATAAATTTGAAAAACTCGATTTTACTTTTTTAGATCCTGATAATCGTACAATACAATCATTCATCGAATTAAAAAGACAATGAAAAAAAAGCTGTATATTTATTTACTAACGCTTATCTCTCAGCTCAAAATTCTGGTTCGATCTCATTATCTCGTTGAGCCACACTTGGTTTCTTTTTTCTCAAATCTTCGCGAACACTCGGAAACTAGTTAATTTATTCACCTACACGGAAAATGTTAGATAACGCATTTTCAGGAAAATTGTTGCAACGCTCGCTCGCTCCAGGGTATTGCAAAAATTTTCAATTTTTTTTTTAGACACGTTCGTTCGCCTCTCGCATCTACATTTCGTCTATCGCTATTCCGTCACTTCTTTCAATCATCATCGATATAAAAATAAACACGCAATGCGAAGCTATCCAGCATTGCTTTGTACATTCGCCTGTGCTCCAATGAAACCAAATAATTAAATTAATGAATCATTTGATCATTGCCAAACCATTTCCAAACCTAACACTGTGTTTTTACATGTCCTGTATGTGTGTGTCTTGTGTGTGTGGCTTGTGTACGAGAAAATAAGAAAAATAAGCTAGCGCCTATTACGTGTAATTATTTCGGAAGGAACAGCTACTGAGATGGCCCGATACTGACTAAACTTTCACCGATAAACTCCAGAGCATGATAGTCATGAATGTGTAAAAAAAATCAAACGAAAATTACTATTATTATTATTATGATAATCATATATGAAAAAGAAAAAGAAGATATTTCACCCTTTACCGTGAAACCATCACGAGTCCTTCGGCGCACTACTACGCTTAATATACACAATAAATTGAGATCGCATTAACGTGGGAAAAATCAATCTTAGCCCGATTTATCGCCCGCTCATTTATATATATAATAATATATATACGTTAACTTCTTTACGAATTACGCAGAACTTTATCGAATAGTGCAAAACAAAAAGATTTGAACAATTTATCATCGTATTCAAAATAAGTTTCAAAAATGGCATCGATTCTGCGCTTTTTCCTGTCTTGCCTTTTTTCCAACGATTCGATAATTCGGGAAATCCAAGGACACAACAAAATGCCCACGAAAATTACACACGAACAAATTTTCAATGTTTTTTGTTGTTGCAATTATCGTTTGTACATTGGAGCCTACGCAGTTTGCCTCTAAAAAAAGACGGGAACGTACTCCAAACCGCCATAAAGTCGATTTGTGAATCGGGTGACTCGTAAAATTACACTAAGTCTTATATTTTGTTTACTGAAATATGTATTTTCGAGTTCGAAGATGCGACGACCAAGTCCGACCAACGAACGAAATTTCGTCGTTGGCCTTCGAGGTTGCGATCTTTGATCCAATTGTCACGAGCTACCGTGACAATGTATCGTCCCAACTAACCCGACGTATCTCGGCAAACCAATAAATTCTCACAATATTTACAATTAATTCTAATTAAAGATGAATTAAAAAAATTGTCTCCACTTCCTTTTTCTAATTCCTAATACGTGCTTACAAGGTAACGAATAAAAGACCTATCAGCAAAAAAAATCTATTATGTACAAATATACGAGATAAATAAACAACAATCAATGAAAAGAAGAAACAGGGCGAGAGTGAAATGCGATCGCAACTGATCTACAAATTGTGACTGCGAGGCCAGAGCGAAAGAGCAAGAGAGAGAAAGAGAGGGACAAGAGTACCAAATGTTTGAGATCCAAAGAGTTTGGATTTGAATTATGAATTTTAAATGCCGATGAGCGTGTGGATATTGTTGGAAGACAGTATTGAGCATCGAAAAAAATATTGATCAATTAATCTCAAAAAAGAAACGGATCGATAATTTTCCATGTTTTCTCTGTGATTTGTTCACCCGATACAATTATTCGAGCTCGTACCAGTCATTTACATTCGCCCTCTGTTTTTTCTCCCGAATCGAACTTTGTGAAGCCAGCGAGAGAAACCCTAATCGAAAATAAAGTTCGATTCTCGCCCCCTTTGAACGGTTCGTAGTCGGGAAATGTGTGCAATTATTAAACGTCGTTCCGAGCGAGTCATCACTGCGATAATTTTGCAAGAAAAACCCGAACGAGCTGTCGAATTTCGACTTGGTTCACCAAGAAAAAGTTCTTGAGAGTATTGCGATATTTCGCACCCAAAATTGCACGATTACGTAAGCCCGAAATTACTCATATATTATGGGTATGGGTATGTGTGTGTGTGTGTGTACGTGTGTATGTTTATATGCTCTTGCTTACCAACCAAAAGCAAAATGGAGCACCTTAGAGAAATTTCTTGAGATACTCATAAAACTCGACTCTGTTGCGTCGCTTTTCCGTATCGACGTCGGACTCTGCCTCGATGCCTTCGGAGAAATCGTTATCGACACCTGTAGAAAAAAAAACGAAACTCGAATGACCAATGTAACTTGATTTATGAAACGAAAATTGGCGCAAAAGAACGATAATACTCACAATTTTCGTCTTCACCCGACGACGACGAGGACGAATCGCTGTCACTACTGGAACTCTCGGAGTTCGCCGACAGCGAACAACGATCGTATTCCTCGGGCTCGAAGTAAACTTCTGCTCCAGGAAATATATATTTACCCGGTGTTATTTGATAATAAGAATTTTCTGAAAATCGTAAAATTGTATGAGTGAGATTAATTTTTATGAAAATCCATCGAGTTAATAAGCTTTCGATATTCATAAGTAATTTTACCAGGGAGTCGAGCAGCAAGGCTCTCTTTGATCTTCGGCTGCCAGCAACGCCTCTCGAGCTCGTCGATCTTTGTCTCGTTGTTTTCCGCGACAAGTTTGCCCTCGGTACTATCAACGCTGTTACAACTGTCGCCGATTCCCGAATCGATAGCCGAATCGATAGATGCATGTCTAGCCTTCATTGAGATCTTATCCAAATCCAAGATATCCTCGTCACAAGGAATTTCCGTGTCACGTCTTCCGGCAACGATCTCATCGATCGCCCCCGGGATTAATTCGATCACGGAATTCATCGAAGGATTTTCGTCTCTACTCTCGATAATTCTCGGGACGACGTGACATTCCTCGAGGTTGAATATCTGTCCGTTGTTCTCGGACGTCGACTCGACAGATATAACGCGATTGCATCGTGAAACTGCGTATCTCGCGTCTTCGTCGGAATTCGTGCGTGAAATCACAGATTCCGAGCTACTCGTCGTCGTTTCCTTACTCCCACCGAGATGTATTCTCTTGGGACTACTCTCGGCGCTCGAATCACCGAGTCGCCTCTTCGGACTTTCGCCCAAAAGTGCAAAACTTCCCTCCGCGTTTTCCATGTGACCGGCGTGAAACGGTGATATACAAATATCCGTATTTTCAAGACGTTTCGGAGTTGTGTTGGCGTTTATCGTAAGACTGTCTTGACTCTCGGAAGATGCGTTGTGCTGAGGTTTGAGATCGACCTCCTGACTGTCTTGCGACAATTCGTGAATCGTCTCGGTATCCTGACTTCGCTCCCAGGGATCGTCCGGCGGGAAGAGCGACGGAGCTGTGAGCTGTGGGGCTTCCTTGAGGAGATCGGTCCTCCAACAAACTTCCTCAAAATCGCTCCCCATTAAGTGACAAAGTTGATCAATTATGACGTCACCGTCGCCCAATAGTTCAACGTCGAATTTTAAATGTGGCAAAGATTCGCGATTTATGAGAATCTGCGGAACGTACGATGGTATCGAGGAAGGTATGAGTGCGACAGGCCGAACTTTAAGCGACGAGCCGATAACGATGAGCAAATCACAAACATCCTTGTCCTGAGCCATTGCGTCGTGAAACGCGTCTGGCAAACCCTCGCCGAAAAATACGATATCCGGTTTCATTATACCTTGCGAAACCAAGTCTCTAAAGTTTTCGTTACAACTTATATCGGTCAAGGAAGGAAGAGCCATTGCTTTGCATCTCGGACAGAGAGGAATTCTCTGAGCGAAAATATCCTCCCGAATATCTTCGGCTCGGACTTGATATTTGCATTTAGTGCACGATGCAGTTGCGAACGAACCATGACACTCGATCACGTTTTCTATACCGGCGACTTGTTCGAGCGTGTCGATGTTCTGCGAATAATTTCTCAGGAGTTTCTTATGCTTCTCCAACATCTTGATGAACCTGTGACACGGACTCGGCTTGAACTGTCCCGGATAAATTTCACGGGCGAATTTGAAGAATGGACGAGGATCTTGTCCGAAGTAATTAATGTCGAACATTGCCTACAATTGAGAAGAATTTAAATTTAATTCAGCGACAAGTTGCGATCTGCAAGAAATAAAATGAGATAATTTATAAATAAATCAATTGAACGTAGAGGTTTTACCTGAGGATCCGGGAGGTCGGGAAAGTCTTGAGCGAGTCGAGAATAAATGCCATCCCGACTGCGAAAATCGGGTATGCCACAGCTAACACTGACGCCCGCACCAGTTAGGACGATGATCTTTTTGCTGTTTTTGATCAATCTCACGACATCCGTCAAGGTGTTTATGTGTCGGAGTTTCTGCCGTCGTGGTGGCTCTGACATTATATTTAGGACGAGCTAAACGTAAAATGTAACCGATATTATTGAGCTTGAGCTCTTGTGAACGTTTGTGAGATGGGCCAATGAAAAAATACCAACCTTCCATAATGTAATGTCATCGACCTGATCGGGGATCTGCGAAGGGTCCATCAGGAGATGTTGAAGAAGATCACGGGGATTCGTGCCGGTCAACATTTGTTTCTGCACCCAGGAGGATGCGCTTCTCCACAGATGACTGGAACCTCCGGAGAGGTCGGAGAGTCCCGACAAATCTGACAAATTTGAAACGGTCGACGATACTTCGTCCTTTTCATCGGCTGTGTCGAGTCTGAAAAATTACCAACAGCGCTGTGAGTTTATTCGGCACGATACAAGTTGCTATTTTTATTGTAAGCTAAACGCGTTTGTCGAATTTTTTATACAGTATTTTTATTCAAATGATTTTTGCTATTTTCGACAAAAAACTTACTTCTCATTTCGAGCTGTACTTCTCTTGTAAAAGTCTATATTGGCTAATCTTACTTAAAGATCAAGACTATCGACGATGATTTCTGTTTTTTGCTTTGTTTTTCAAACTCACGGGCAACCAGTGTCGTCGCTCGTAGAATCTGTGCGCGAGGACGCCGAATTCCGATGATTCAAATCAGGCGTTGTAGAAATAGATTTGGAACCGTCGCTCAGTTCTGTGAAACCGCTATCGCCTCCGAGTGTTTCTGGGGAAAAAATAAACAAATTGAATAAAATTATAAACTGGTAATCAGTGAAATCGTCATGAAATCAGCATTAGTAATAATAATAAAAAGAAGAGTCATTTAAGGCTGATTTACTTTAAGATCTTTTTTTTTTAATTCGCATTCACACATTTTGTCGGAATACGAATTTTCGACTTTTATTAACATTTGCAAAGCAAAATTCAGCAATTTCAAATTCTCGGTCATTTAAGATTCACACCGTTGTTGAAGAATACGATATAAATAATTATATCGAGACATAAAACATTTAACGTGCTTGAACACGCGGTCTTTGACAGTTCACGATGACGTTTGGATGGGTATTCGCGCGCGCATGCCGCTAAACGTCAAATATACGCACTCCTTTTTGTTTGTGAAACTCGTGCCATCTGTGAACACGAACGAGCCTTACAGCGACGCGCGCCCGCCCGTTCGTTCGTTCTTTCTCTCTCTCTCTCTCTCTTTCTCACTCTCCCACTGTCACTGACCCCCGTATTCCCGCGTTAAATATCGTCGCGATAAAATATTTTCCTCCCGGTACACCATTTCTTGCATCGACAAACCCGAAAATTCTCGCAATGCAGAGCAAAAAAAAGTACCAACAGGGTGTCAAACTTGTACAAATGCATCAAGAAAAAAACCGTCGACGAAATTTTCCGACGCGCCCAAAGCAACTGTTATGGCGGCTACTACCCCCCCCCCCCCCGTACGTCGTGGAGGCAAAGTACGCATCGCGTAATGGGCGTCTTCCCATTTCGACGCCATCTTGAAAACAAGAAAATTCTACGGCATAATTTGACATATTTTCCAATAAATACCTTCAAGATCTTCCTGTGACGTTTCGAGGGACTCTTTGCGATCCCGAAAATCGAGTTCTGATTTTGTGGGTGCCTCGTAGGTTTCGAGCTCGACCTTCCGACGTTTGGCTGGAGACGAATATTCTGGCAGCTCCGCGCCCGACGCCATTTTCGACAGCAATGCAACGAGCTAGTTTCCAGTGATGTCGTGGTCTCCCAACTTTCTCGAAAGAGGTCCTCGCGGTCACGTCTCTACCCCCACCCTTTCTCTCGTTCGCCAATCTGTCGTCGGGATTTCTCCTCCCCCGCTTTAACAGCCAATCGGCACCCACACTACTAGAGTTTGCTCTTTACGTAAAGTGAATCGAAGACTTGGCAAGAGCGCAATCGGACGATACCATAACCAGAGGTGTGGATGTCATGAAGATTTTACAATGCCCAAACTGCATTCATACTTGGATCCTATCATATAAGAAATTTGAGATGTTATCCCATATTACGATCCTGCCTTGAACATTCGAATCCCAATTCGGTTAGCAGCTATTAATTCAGGAAATGCCGTTTTGCGACAGCAACACGTTTCAGAAAGAGGGGTGCAGAGTATATTGGACTGTTCGAGTTGTCAAGGCGCACCCGATTCATGGATTTGGCGTAACGCACGGCGCAAGCCGATAGCTATACTTCTTTCGCTAGATACACAACAGCTGACCCCCGGATGTGCCGCCATTATTTTAAACAGGAGCGAGACAAAATCGAGTATGGCAACGCTGCAATTATAGTTATAATTTTGTCCGCGTTCGGCGCTGCGACGTGCTTCCGGTAGAGCCTTTTCCGAGTGGCACGATAATCGGGCAAGATGGTACGTATTTAAGATCCGAAAAATAAATACGAATCGTCACGCAAATACAATGATTATTCACATCAAATGCAAGCTAAATAGTTAAACAATAGAATGCAATGAACATATTCGGGATGTGAATGATGAATTTCATCGAATAATGATTTTACGGTGAACCGTTTAGAACGCTGTGAGCATGGATAAACACCGCTCGAAACAACGACTCAAAACGGATAATATTGGTGTATTTTATTGACCGCGGTATATTTTATGTAGTAAAAGTTCCCGGCGAACGTTTTTTTTCGTATTAAAGTACCGATGTTAATGCACGGTACTAATCATCGTGCCAATGATGGAAAACATAACCTCAACGAGTGATTGTATACGGCATTCTTTTTTCAGACTGAAGCTACCATCAGAACACGAAAGTTCATGACCAACCGGCTACTATGCCGCAAGCAAATGGTGAGTGGAAATAATAATCGATTGACAAATAGTCATTTTGGTTTTACTACTTTGTAAACAAGACTAATGAGAGCTTCTTATATCCCATTTCTTGTTTATGCGTCTGAAACTATTCGTCCATGAAACAATCAGCAAATTTCTCACCATCGAAATTTGGTGCTTTCTAGGTTGTGGATGTGCTTCACCCTGGCCAGTCTTCAGTGCGCAAGACTGAGATACGTGAAAAACTTGCAAAGATGTACAAAGTCACACCGGACGTAGTTTTCGTCTTTGGATTCCAGACGAATTTTGGTGGTGGCAAATCGACTGGATTTGCTCTAATTTACGAGACGCTCGACTTCGCAAAGAAGTTTGAACCTAAACACAGACTTGCCAGGCACGGACTCTATGAAAAACATAAGCAGACGAGGAAACAACGTAAGGAACGTAAGAACAGAATGAAGAAGGTCAGAGGCACCAAGAAGAGCAAGGTCGGAGCGGCGGCAAAGAAGGTATGCAAATTTTATCAAGTTTCATCCATAATTATCATAAACGATTGCGAAATTAGGAACAAAATTTTCATTCGGCTTTGGGTGCTTCTGTAAAGATAAAAAACAAAAAAAAACGAAATTATGCTTATTCGCATGACTAATTATTTTACAGTAATAGGTGGTATCAAAATTACAAATTGGCACAGGGATAGGTATTCCTTATGTTCATAGGTCATGAGAATCCTATGCAAACGCTTCAATCGGTTCTATATTTTTTCAAACCAAAGCAACCTGTTTATTTATTTTTGCATGCTTCGGTGGTTTTTACTATTCTTCTGTTCACGTTCTAGGCAAGAAAGTAGACATAAACGCTGTTTATTTGTTCTACCTACTTCTGGAGATGGATGGTCTCATAATTATGATGTTTATACGTGATCGGCATGTCGACGCAACTACCTTTCTTTCTGGGGATTTACCATTAATACACAACTTTCTATAGCTTATTAGAGTTGTCACTAAATTTCTCGTTATGATTATCATGATTTTGACCGCTACTTAATTTTTTTCGTACTTCGAGCCAAAGTAAAACGGGGCGCTTCATTCACACTTTTCATCTCATTTTCGAATATTCACTCGAATTCACATATTCACATTTAATCCTGGCTTAATTTAATGTCATAGACTAAAGAAAAAACAAACTTCATTTATACTTTACGCATCATCGTCATCTATTCATTTAAATTATAATCACAATCGCATGCTATTCCAAGTAGCAATTTTAATCATACGCAAGTACACAAGCTATGTAAAATATCACAATTTCTCGTTATTACACCAGTGGATTGGGTGAAGGGCTTTAATATCCGTAAACATAACTGTTTTAATGAATTTTTGTATCATCGATAGCATGAATTTTGATCCAAGAGGAAATGTTATTCCTTAGGAAATTCTTTATAATTAATGTTATACTTTCATAGTATCGAAACATTATGTCATTTTTCATATCGCTTAAGTGTGTTGTCTATTCTATCTTCTGGTGTCGGCAATCATCGTGCAACTCATCATTTCATTCTGACTTCAAAATTTACTCGTTCTCTCTCACCGAGAGGACGCACCGGAACTCTGAACAAAATTCGATTTTTTTTTTTCTCTATTCCAGTAATTTCCTACAACATCATAATGGAGACAAGAATTTGTACAACATCGGCGTAAAAGTTATTGTAAGGTATTGAGCGATATACCACATTCGATGCGATATTTATAATAAATTTTGCGCACTACAAAAACTCAAACTCTTCGAGAGGATTTCGTGTCACGATCGATTTTTTTTTATTACGTAAGCATTATTGTCCGGCAAATTGGAAGATTATCATCTGTTTTAACTCGTTACATCAGACAAATAATCCTCCTGCAGTTACATATGTACCTTACATATATATTGTCGACGATTGAAACGATTTATTCGTGATAGAAAAAGAAAATCACATTTTTACTCAGCTGGTAACAACACTTCCGCCGATTGATCGTTATCCGTCGAGCTTATAGTCTCGTTATCCTCGTCCTTGACTTCCGGTGTTTGGAAATGCGTTACTTCCGGTGATTGTGGGCTCGGTGTTGTAGCACTGGTCGCACCGACGTTGGGTTTCATCGTTATCAGAGGAGGAACCATATTTTCGTCTCTGCCATCATCAAGTATCGGCCATTCCGAATACGTTGGTATTGATATTGATTTCCAATCGGTCGTTGGTATAGCTTCGGGTGCTTTTCGAATAAAGTACCATTGACCCAGGCGAAAACCCCAATCGTTTTCGGGATCGAACGTCAAATTGGCTATGAACAGGTACGTGTATAATACGAAATAAACATTACAGCAATGACTTGGGAATTACAATGTAGTTGTGGAAAGAAAAATGATATATATACCCAAATCAAGGAAGAAGCCTCCGGGATTACGTTTCCTGTCTTGAAGATCAGCGTTCTCCAGTTCCATAATAATTTTTCCTCCTTGAATGGGTGGCAACAGCTGATCGTTAAAACCGCCAAATACACGATTTTTGACATTTCTGAACCAATCTCTGATACCCTCGCCGAATTCAGCATGTTGCTCGGTATTTGGCCGAAACGAGAGGAGAGTGCCTGGGGTTGGAATCCGAAACAAATAAGCAAATGCGTCAGCAAAGAAACATCTAATTCCTTGTGTTAGACAATATATTTTCTTAAATTACCGAATGAAGAACCGATGGGGGTTGCTTCAATTCCTGGCAAAAACTTTACCACCACCGATAGACACGTTATTCCGATAATCCACAGTTGCATTGTTATAAAAGAGGCTCCGTGACTGAACTGACGGCGGGACGAACGTAGCTCTGTTTTATAACTCCCGCCACCGGAAGTGCATAATCGATTCTCGTTAACTGATTGTTATATGACTATCGGAAGATCATTGTTGTGTTCTAGATGTTATTATATGCCCGAGGTTGACATAGAACAATATAATATCGGCACATATCTCTAATCATCGGTAGATAGCCATTGAAAAAATTCATAAGCAAGGAAAAGACGTTTTATGAAAATGATTTTCCAGCAGTTACGACCATGTTTAGAAACACATACCAGATGGTATCTTGCACACGTGCGTCGCACGTGTTATCGTTATTCGCAGCTACGGGATTTTTCAAGTAAATCAAGTACATCAAGACAAAAAATATATTGCTTGAAGGGATGTATGAAACATCTCGGTTTTATGCATGCCAACGTGAAACGAGCCACATGATATTTACAATTAAAAATCGCGGGAAATTCGAGCAAGACAGCGTGAAGCTAGCGCCCGCAGAGGGTCAAGAGAGGGAGACGGAGAATATCGTCCACAACCGAAAGCAAGATGTCTGCACACCTGATGCCAGCCGAACACGACGCTTTCGGTACGCGCGCGTTTAATATTATTGTATATTCGTATTATCGGTACGCGAATAGAGTACGATTATGTCGGAATCATCGTGTTATCCTTCGAACGAGAGCGAGAACGATGGAAGCAGTTTCGTATTATCCTCGACTGAATCGTCAGACGACGAACAGTCCGATGAACTTACATTGCTCAACGGTGATGAGGACAGCGATGAAGGTTCAAAGACATTTGTACGTATCTCTCATAATTAGTTTTCTAACAACTCGTTATTACGTGCCTGGATACAATATTTTTATTGTAAATTTCGTTCAAATTCACTCCTTGATTTATACTGTATCCTCTTTCTGATAAAAGACTCCCGCTTTCCTACAAGAAAATGTTTCGTTTAGCATTGCCGCCTGTTTATCGTTAATGACCTAAATAGTAGATTTGCAGATAAAGCCGTTTATGTTACGTGCGAAAACCCTTTTTATCCTAACCTTTCTGTGAATTCCTGCAGTAGATCTTCATAACCTCAAGGGAAAGCCATAGTGCAATTCAACTTTCCGAGCCTTAATATTCAGTTTGTGAATATATATATACATACATATACATGAATTTCAGCTTCACCTATTCACAAAGCAGCACCAAAAATCGTTTGAACTATTAAGAGTCAGTGTTACAGGCGACAGGCGATTCGAAAACGCGATCCCGACTTTGTTCAGCACTGAGCAACCGATCCCGTTAAAATTTTGAGGGTATCTAGAGAATTATAGCAAAAAGTCGCTAAATGTGTTTGTTTTACAAAATGTTTGCCATAATTCCTTCAAAAGTTTAACGCGATCGGTTGCTCAGTGCCGAATCGTTTGTTGCCTGTAACAGTGTCTTCAAAACTTTGGAAAAAAAAACATTTAGCCACTTCTTGCAATAATTTTCTAGATATCCTTAAAGTCTCAACGCGATTGGTTACTCAGTACTAGAAAAAGTACGCATTGCATTTTCGAATTGTTCATCGCCTGTAACACTGACTGTTAAGTTGAGATGCAGGTGTTGAAAACATCTGGCTGAAAATGAACAAAAATAGTTCCTTAGTAATAAATGGTGAACATTAAATGCGTTGATGTTTAATAGGATAGACCAATTGCTTGGCATTAGTGAGGGAAAAAATAACCGACCCATTTAAAAGTTTGTACAATATTTTCTTATAATATTACTTTTTTCTTTGAGAACCTCTATTTCTACACCTTTTGGCTTTCTCGTTGAAGAAGCTTTCCAACGTTGCAAAAATCATTGCGCAATCTTTCTGCAATCATAGATCAAGTCACCTGATATTTATAATAGTTAAAGCTAATTTCTTCTATAAGTGTTTCTGACTGAAACATTTTGAACACATAAATACATAAAAATATATGTAGATTAACCATGAAAACAAAGCTTCGTTTTTCATCTAAAAAAGTCAAACATGCAATAATGAATATAATTGGTCATGTTGTTAGTAAAATATCGAGTAAAATCGGCTTGTAAGCATTCATACTCTCATTCATATTCAACCAACAATCATTATTAGGGCTGGACAGTTAGAGCCCTACTTAAAAATTTCTATATAATCTCTGCGATCAGTCCTCGAATCATAGAGCTTTGATTTTCTCCCTTAGGAGGCTTTCGTCAAGTTATCTATGCGCCTGAAGGAAAGGTACAATTTACGCGAGGCCAGCGTGTCTCTGGAGAGATGTGATAAAATATGGGACACAATGCAACTACTTAAGAAGATGCAAACGGACTACCAGAGCGATGGATCATTCATGGAGGAAGAGAATAGGGACGACGAAGGCGATGAAGACGAAGAGCCAGTGAAATCTACAACCGAATCACTAAAGGCTGAATCTACTACAAGTTGCAATGTCGCACCCTATATAAAATATCAGCCCGTACAGGGGAACGGAAACAATGTATTGCCAAACTTTTGTTTATCCGTCAAGAGCCAAAGGAAAGTCTATCACTGTGTAACATGCGGCAGACAGTTTTCGGAGCGACGAGCTCTCAGAGCACACTCGCAGAAAATACACGGCATAATAATACCACAAATGTCCGGTGGTGCGGCTAAGCAAGCAGCCCTCGGCGAGACGAGAGTAACTCGGTCGCACACTCCCCTCAATGTAGAGACGCGCGACTCGAACGAGAATAAAATATCGGGAAATTCCGGTTCGACCACCGGTTCTAAGGAAGAAGACGATTCGATCAGCAAACCTTATCGGTGTTGTCGATGCTCGCGTTGTTACATGTATAAATCGAGTCTGGTGCAGCACTCGATAGATGTTCACGGCATCGATGTGACATACGAGATGGGCCTGAGAAAACGATTGCCAAATGTAGTCAAGAATACTGCCGCGTCCAGGCATACCATAAAACCGGGTAAAAGAAAAATCTTACAAACCAATGAAGAAATGGGAGCAGATCCTCACACGGTTGTCAACGTTAGACGAAGAAGAGTCAAGAACGGACCATATACGCACCCTTTCGTATACGAGTGTGTAACTTGCCAAAAGAAATACTCTGAAAAGAGGACGCTGAGAGATCATGCTTTCAAGAAACATGGTATCGCGATATTGTATCGCGCGAGGCACAAGACTAGTTCAAAATCAAAATCCGATAAATCGCCAAACCGTGAAAATGCGTTGAAAAATTCTCCAAAGACACAATTAACCGAGACAAAAGAAACCACATCACCGACACGTCCCGTCGGAACGCGCGCTGGCCCAAAATCATCAAAGAGTTTCCTCCCGAGACTACAGCGAGCGTGCAAGTTGAACATGACCTATAACGAATATATGCAAGAGGAATACACGGACGAATCATTGCAGTCTGATATAAATAACCCATTGTCGGAAAAATCGTTAACAAAATGCATATTGTGCAAACGCAACTGCGTCGATATACGAGGGCATCTCAAGGACTATCACCGTATACACAGTCCCGACGCTGTCTTGCCGCTCAGCAATAGGGTTTCCAGTTCGACCGATACCACGGCGGTCGTCAACAACGTAACAGTGGTAAGACCGGTGATGGAGAAGGAGAAAACAGTTTCGTCGTCGGAAGCCGGCAACAAAAGGCAACTGAATTACACGATAAAGTACGACAAAGGTTACAAGCGTCGCGTGTACGAGTGCAACGTTTGCTTGTACCCTTATGCGTCGCGAGAGAGCGTCAATAGGCATCTGAGAAAAAACCTAACTAAAGCAGGCGTAGTGAAGAAACACGAGCCGCAGAAATGGTTACGTAGGATGCGAGGCAGGAAAGCGTCGTATGAAAAATTGTACATAACGAAAGAAGATCCTTCGACGTTGTCCAATTCGGCGGACACCTCGAGAATGGATCAGGACGACGATGCGAGCGATTCGACCATCTCCGAGGCTCGAGTAAAAGAAAGAAGCCTATCCGAGGATCGTTCGTCGTTGCAGAGCCCTTCGCCATTACCGAAGAGACGAAAAATTACCGACTCGAAAACTTCCGAATATCCGAGTAAAGACTCCGAATCGACCAACGACATTGCGTCTGAGAATAATTATGAAGGAGGCGCAACGACATTCTCCGAGGTTCACTTTAACACGAATGACGAGGAGGAAGAGACAAAAATTGCGAGTTCGCGTGACACCAGAGACAGCAGCGATCGCGATTCAGGTATTGGTATAAGTATTACGATAAAAAAGCGAAACAATTCGTACGAGGTCGTTGAGAAGGAAATATGCGACGACGATAATAAGAGCAACAACGGTTACGAAATTGCAAAGAACGCGAATGTCGTAGGAATCGGATCTTCCGCGCACCCATTGACAACGGAGACGACGTTGGCGAACGTCGTGGATTATTTTAACGAAGAGCGAAAGGGTCATTGTGGACGGGAAATATCCGATCCATTGATTTGCAGCGTTGAAAGTGATAATACGAGTACGCCGACGACGACGACGACGACGACGACGACCACCACCAACAACACAACAACGGTGTCTATGCCGAGAATGGAGGAGGTTGGGAAGAATAAGGATGATGCGACTATCAACGAAACGAGACACGTTATTTTCACAGATAACGAGAAGGCTAATACATTTGAGTGGAACGATGAATACTACAATGACGTGGTATGCACAAACATGCCTGGTAAAGTGCCTTCTTTAAAAGTATTGTGCAGAAATGTATTGAGAACCGACGAACGAGTACCTCGATTAATGTCGAATGAGAAATTTTCTCATCAATGTCCGGTATGCTGTAGGTTCTACCCGACCGAGAGAGATGTGACTGTACATATGCTTACACACAAGGTGAATTAAGTCAGAGGATCACTGATCAATAATCGCCTTCAACATGTATACATACACCCATTTATATATTGTTGTATATATATACATGGCTGTGTATGTATATATGTGTTGAAGACGAATAAAAAAATGAGCATGAGACATTCGGATTTAAGATGAATCGTTTCCAGGTATCACGAATAAACTTTCGCACTACGCGATTACACGGCATACCGCGTTCGGCGCTTCGCCGTTACGGGAGAAGAAAATCGTTTGAATAATTGGAGGCTCGTTAAATCAGCCAAGAGTCATTCCACACATTACCTCTCGCTCTCTCTCCCTCTTTGTGTGCGTGTGTATGTCTCTTCCGGTCCTGCGGCTGCTGCTGCTGACGTTGCTCTGCGTCCCACCAACCAACGACTTCGACCTCGAGCAGTTCTGGAAACTCCAACGTCGTTGATAAACTATTTATCGTGAAGGATTCATCGTTCGAACGCGAATAATGACTTACCGTCTCGTTACAAGAAAAACTGTGAAACGTCGATTCGCCCTTTTTTATAAGCCGTTATTCTTCCTTGTAAATACCTAACGTTCTCGTGTAAGAGTAAAAATTAGTGTTGGAGAGCATTACATTTCTACGATAGATCCATAATGACAACGATCATGGGTAGTTGCTCGAAAAAGACGATAAGATTTAAATGTTACCGAAATGGTAACACATTAACCGCGAATCGTCTACGATCAGTCGTATATTATTTTTCCTCTTGTCGGAGACTAGGCTTTGTTGTGGAGAAAGAAGAAGAACAATGTATAAAAATTCTCGGATTCGCGAATGCATTGTGGGCGTTATAAATGCCTGTGTTCTCAAAGTAACGAATTTTATATATATACTTTTTTTTTTTCATTCGTTATTGTTAATTATCTATAAGTTTCGTACGAGACCAAAGTTAGGCTGGCCGAACGCATAATAGATGACTCGATGTACCTGGATAAACAATTCCGAAGCTTATAAAGGACTCGCGCGATGTATTATTTTTATTTTCATTTCTAACGCCTTATAGACACGTAATTGTTTCTCGTTTTGTTTTTACGAGGTACGACGAACGTCAGACCCATTCGTATGACCGGGAAGATCTTTTTCACATACGTCAGATAACAGCCATTTTATTATACTTTCTGCGTAGGATATTATATATATATCATCGATTATATATAATTGTTGCATTACCGTTATCCAGGTGGACATCGGGGTCATTGCTGTGCGATAAATTGACGAAACAAAAGTGGGCAACAAAATTTCATATGCCGATCCGTCGGAATGTTGATACTTAACGGAAGGTATCTTTTTCTAATAAATGGGGAAGAGGTTGCCAACCTGAATTTAAAAATGAATCTCCCACAGAAATGTAAACTGCGACAAACAAGAAAGGCAACGTCCGAATCAAGTATCTTAAGAAAATCATCTAGCTATAGAAAAAAAAGTGCTTCACGAGCATCTTAAAACAAAGCGAAGATGAAGTATCGGATGTATCTTGGAACGATACTAAGTTGTGTGTGCATGTAAATAAGAAACATTCTCAAAACCTATTAATGAATAATAAAAAAATATTTTTCGTTTCGTAAAAAAATACGATGAATATTCCCAGTATTATTATGATAGTATGAATGATATGAACGTTTCTAGCTCTCATCAACAAGATAACGTCAATTTTTTTTTTCGTTAAGTTAAGATATTTTAAAAAATAATAATGATTATTATTCATTGGACTATTAGAATATTCTCGAAGTTGCTGATTTTACGTAAAGATTATGACCGTTTAATATTATATTTCCCCTATTGTAGCTAGCTTCTTCTAGGGCCTTTTGAACAGAGGATGAATGTTGAAAATTTACAAAAACGTAAGCTCCATTCCTGGGTCGAGCTACGAGGGCCACTTTGCCGAATCTACAAGGAATTCGATAAAATTCGTTGAAAGACCGACCAAGTTTAGAAAAATTGGATAAACCGTTTAATTTCACGTATCACATACTTTAAAAATCTCTGTTTTATAACTTCATCCGTGTGTTCGGGCATCAAATTTCCTACCCAGACAGCCTTATTATTGACTCCCCGATCGTCAGGCTTGACTTTCGCCACTGGTATTACTGTTTTTATGACTCTTAGAGTACGATCGACAGAAGCCGCTCTTGGAAACGGCGGTAACTTTCTGTGTAGAAAAAAACATGGAAATGGAAGGATAGTTTAAGCTCGTTCGATTGTCTTTGTAAATTAGTCAACCCATGGACATATTACTTGACTGTTTGAGCCTTTGTTGGCTGTGGATCGGGAATTATCGACCTGTCCGGAATGCTTGGATCGTATTTCAATAGTTTGGACAATAGGCTCTCGTTGCTCGGACAGTCATCATCGTCAGAGTAAAAAATTTCATCATCACTGATGCTGTCCACCGTATCGTACGAATTATCGTTGGTTCCGGAAGATTTACTCATCAGCAGTTGTATCGCATCCTGCAAAAAAATATACCAAATAACTTCGTAACGCATGAAAAAATGATAAGGGAAGTCGAGATTTAATTCGTATCTTGATATATATGTTCGTACTGTAGTATTGGATTTCTCCTGGAACGCTAAAAGAACATCTCTTTCGTTGAATCCCATTTGTACTAATTGGTCTACTTGCATCCGTTTCAATTGACGTTCGGCGAAGGAACCATCCGGTGCCAGATTTATAGAGTCGGAAAATGCAATTTCAGCAGCTTCATAATTCTAAATCCGACCAAATTATAAAACAATAATTACTGAGTCTGTTTTTTCATTCTGTACCATAATAATGGTACATATTCAAATATGAATGGTGTTTCTTACTTGAATAATGGACAATATTTGACCCTTTCTGCACTTAGCTTGAGATATTTCATTCAGCCTGCTGAGACGACCACAGACGTATTCGATGTCGGCTAAAGCCCTAAAACATCCCCATTCATTTTCTTTGTGTGTAGAGTATTGGTCTATTCAAAAATATTTATAGTCCTATTTATAGACATTTAGTCTATTAACTTACTCAGAATGATTACCCATACGGAGGTAGCAATAACTGCGATTTAAATAATGTCGAGTATCAATAGGATCAAGAGCAATGGCTCGAGTAAGATAATTAATGGCTAATGGAAAATTCTCATTTGTGATAACACTCAATGCTTCATTGCCAAAACCCTCAGAGGTCTTGCAGAATGTAACTGGTGTCTGTTTTTTACCCTAGGCCAAAAATTTGTTGCATAAATTTCATTATTTTCACGAATATAACATTAATTCATACATTTTATAAATATTTTTGTTTTCGTTATTTACCTTTGGTACCAAAGTAAAGTCATTCAAATCGGCTGGAGAAAGGTTGCTTCTATGATCACTATCCCTGAAAACATCTGCGCGTTTAACATCATTTTTCTTATGTATTTTTTTTGTACCTTTTTGGTCAACTCTACAGTGTATGAATGCAGGTATGGCAGTAAAATAATCGATATCTGTGATCTCCGAATCATCATCAGTCTCTGAAGCATTATTGTCGCAATCGTTAGCAGTATTATCATGATTATCATCGATCGACTTTTCATTATTCCGGTTCTCCATTATTGCCACCTTCTTGTTTACATTAGAGACACTGTTTACATCAGCTTCGTGTGCCATCTCCGTGTTGGCTTTATCGTTATTCTTTATGATTTTCTGTTTAATTTTTTTTAGCTTTTTTTTCAACGCCTTATTTTCGCTTAATGCCTGCTCCGACTCCTTTATTACTGTGCTCGGGTCGTTCTTTGTTCCGTTATCAGTCAGAGCACTTAGGCTTGCCGGCTTATCCATTGAATCTGCCATCACAATATTTAACGAGCAATACTTTTTGATCGGAGACGAAAGATCCTTTCCCTCCAAAAATTACAACAGGTATTGTCGTTGGAACTTCAATAGTAAAAAAGTGAACACGTAGTTTTAGTTTGAACAGGTGAGAATGAGGTTGTATTTGACAAAACCTGGGGAAGCACTTGTTGCGTGTTATTGCCAGCCGAACCTAATGAAAGAACTGAGCACTGATTGTCAACTACCACGCAGTTTGCTGCGTTTGCTGTTTGGACGGTTGGCAATGCGCTAACGTCATGCATATGACTTCAGGTCCTGCAAATATCCTACATATGAATGGTATGAATCATTCTAGTATGGACTTTCCGCATCCTTTGTACGTATTCCGTCGATAATTTTATAAATTGCTTAGCTTATGTGTAGATCGAAGCAAACATTGCCCTACAGAACTAGCAAACATATATACTCATATGTGTACAAGACATTGGAACAGTATTCATATCATGTATACGTTTCAATATACAAGATTACAAATTATGATGCCCGTCCATGTGAAGAGTAAAACTCTCGAGAGCAATTGTCGCCAATGAGAAATTCGCACTCGGACCGTGAACTGCTCTCGAAAGCGACTGGTAGAGCGCTATTGGTAGAGTTAAGAGTCAGTGTTACAGGCGACGAGCGATTCGAAAGCGCGATCTGTACTTTCGCAAGCACTGAGCAACCGGAATTATGGCAAATATTTTGTAAACAAAAAGACATTTAGCCAGTTTTTGCCATAATTCTCTAGAAACCCACAAAATTTGAACGCGATCGGTTGTTCAGTGCCGAGCAAAGTACGGATCGCGTTATCGAATCACTCGTCGCCTGTAACACTGACTCTTAAATTTTCTTCATTTTGATATAAATATCAGAAATACAGGGTGCGGCAACTTTCTTTTTTAAAATGCACCCCATTCAGTCGGTTGATGTCGTAGCGGAGCGCTAATGGTCTCGTTCGAAAGGGGGACTCTAAAGTCTTGTCCCGATACAGTTCAATCGCCATCATGCGTTGGAACAGTGAGGAACGTGCTGTTGCCGTTGAGGCCTACTTTTCGAGTGGATGTTCTGTGATCGCAACCCAGCATGCCTTTCGGAATCGCTTTAATTTAGCCCCGTTGGCCCCTGTCCCGGACCGGAAATCAATTGTTACGTGGGTCACTACGTTCCGACAAACTGCAAGTGCGAGAAGACGAAGAACTGGAGCCCCTCGGCCCATTAGATCACCCGATAACGTTGAGGCAGTGACAGCTTCCATGTTGCGATCACCACGGCGTTCTGCGCGCAAACATGCATCTGCCCTTGGACTTTCCGATCGTTCTGTGAGGAGAATTCTTCATGATGATCTTCATTTCCATCCTTACAAGATGGCGATTGTGCAAGAGCTTTCTGAACGTGACTTCAATTCTCGGATGAACGCGTGTGTGGTTCTTCTCGAAGTAGTTCCTGAGGACGCTATTGTTTTTTTTAGTGATGAAGCCCATTTTCATTTGTGTGGATCCGTCAACAAACAAAACATACGCTACTGCGCTGAAACTAATCCTCGAGAATCGCATCAAAAGCCTTTGCATTCACCTAAAGTCAGTGTCGTGTGTAATTTCCTCAGCTGGAATTATTGGTCCCTGGTTCTTTGAGGAAAATGAAGTCACAGTGACAGTGAATTCGGACCGGTATGTCAACATGTTGAAGGAATTTTTTTTCCCACCGATAGATGAGTTGGACTTAGGGGACATTTGGTTCCAACAAGATGATGCAACAGCACACACTTCAAGAGCATCAATGGCTGTTTTGAAGGAACACCTCCCAGAGAACCTCATCTCAATTAAGGTCGATTTGGAGTGGCCGGCCCGCTCTCCCGATTTGGCCCCTTGTGATTCTTTTCAATGGAGTTTTTTGAAATCCCATGTTTATGTGAACCGTCCAAGGACCCTACAAGAGTTGAAGATCAATATCCGGAAAGAAATTGTCAACATAACACCTGCTATGCTGGCAAGAGTCATGACAAACGGCAGAAACCGGTTTACTCAGTGTATGGAGACTGGGGGACGTCACCTATCTGATTTGATCTTCAAAACTGTGTAAAACAAAACTTTAGGCATGCTGATTCATACAATGAGGTTTATTAAGTTTTGAAAAAAGGAAGTTATGCTGCTGCACCTTGTATAATACATATGACTTGTATAGCTATATATTCTGTCACTAATATTTACAACAAATTATAGACAGAATATTAGATGTTTTCTTTAATACACCATTGTAACGTGCATATCAGACCGTCAGGTAATCAGATGATACGAAATCCCAGGACTCATTGGTCGTTTCAAGAATCGTCGACGAGACAACGTCATGATGTGGATAACACGGATGCCACCAATCTAATACTTTTAGATCGACGACGCCGTTCAGCACTATCACCTGCGTTGGAGTTTTGGGAATGTAGCTAGATCCAAAACTCAATTGAATTCTGTGATGATCAAATCCAGGTGACAAGTTCACTTTAACCGATTGCAGAGTGAGTCCCATTACCAGTGGCACCATACCATATTTTAAACAAGATACCTGCAGATTTTTCTATTTATTATCGAACATTAAAGGCGAAAATTTTGTGCACATCGATTCAATGATCTCCAATTCGAAGAATACTCACCCGTAGAATACGACAACCATCTTCTGTATTTGCCGAAACATTGCCCAACGTTACTGCACAGCTGGACTTTCTCCGATCGTCCCAATGAGTTTCTTCATGATGTGCGGTACGACTGTTCGTTATCTCTTTTAATTTGAAATAAAAGTACCAACGTATTTTACCCTTCTGCAAAAAGGAATATTATGCTAAAGTAAATTGTACGCAAGAAAGTTGTTAATCGAAAAAAAAAAATTTCTTAAATTATTATTATTATGCTCATTCTCTAAATTGATATACTTTATGCCACATGAGACAACATCGTCTTTTGACGAGAGAATGAGGTTCTTCCTGTTGCAAATAGGGATTCAGGCCATTTTGCCGTTGGAGCGAGAAATACATAATATGCAATGCCCGGATAACACAGGCTCGCAAACCATAAGGACGAACCATACAATCGGGACGAAGACGAGCTGGCAATTCAACATCTTGTTTATAATATCTAGAAAAAACAAAATTTCTTGCGATATAACTTAATAAAATGTATCTTAGGTTTGAACAACGATTTTTATATGTACCGTTTGTACAGGTGAAACCAGAACTTGGCTGTTTTCAAAACGTGATAAGAACTCTTGCAGATACTTGCGAATTTACCAACAGCTTCTGGCTGTATGTATTCCGATATGAGGAACCACAGATCCAATGGATATTCTACACCTGAAAATCATTATTTATTAAACTATTATTTCTATCAATTAAATGCCAGAGATTGTAGCATATCTATGAAATTTCCAAATTACCTTCATCTTGGAAACTTGGATCCTTCGATTTAGACTTTCTCTTGGATTTCATGTCTTTAACCTTTGGGTTTTCCTCATCCTTTGTGATACTTTCACACGTATCGTACACACCTGTGAAACAACGACATTAACGACACAAAAACGAGTGGTGTCTTAGAAATCATTATTATCGAGCGTTGTGGGAGCAAATCTGACCTTCGGATGTAACATTTGTTCCAGAAATCGAAGCCTTTTTCAGTCTACCGTGAAGTCCCGATGGAGAATTGGCAAAATCGTTAATAGTAACGTCTTTGACGAAAGCAAGAAAAATTACAATATCAGATCATCTTGAATGGCTGAAAATGATTAAATAGAAAGACCAAAAGAAGCGAAAGTAACGTTTGTGGTTACGTACCTTCGGGATTCTTGCTTTCCGCTCTCTTCTTGGGTGTCATCTTTCTTCCTTTCTTCTTACTGGCTCCGGGCATGTTGAGAAATTCTCCGATGTTCGTTCTACGTCAGTCATGTACATCTTCGAATATTCATCATATAATTGGTGAATATTGGTCGTTCTTTAAACGCAGCTAATACCCGAGCCACTGTTCGATGAGTCGTCATCATCATTCGACTGCCGACTGAGTGCTGTTGACCTATAGTAAATAAGTCAACAATTTTAATTGTTTAACTTTTTTTTCAATTCTGATCGTAAAGAAGCGTTATGAAATAAACAAGAGTTTATAAACAGCGTATGAAAATCAACTGATTTTATTACATCGACAAATCAAATTTGGACACAAAGATGATCGAATGCATTTTTTGCCAACCGGTTCTAAAACGGTACAAGTGGCGCCATCTCTCGGAAAATACTTGTGCAATAATCATAATCATTTTCTTCGCGCACACAATAACAAAAGTGTACACATGCGTGACTACTGGGCAAATGCTTGTATCTCGACCACGTGACGGATATATCGACGTATCGTTTTCGGCGTGGATCTAACCAAAGCGAATGCTCAACCGCAATATGTCTAAGATCACTTATAATTCGTACTCTCTCGTAGAACGAGTTATTTTACATGGAAAAATGTAGATTAACCCGGTTTTTCGCTAACGAACGTCAAATATATTAACGCGAGATAAACCGTGACTATCTAGACGTTTCGTGGGTGCTCCGGGCAATAAACCTGTCGCGTTCCCTTTCTTGCCAGATCGCGCAGTTTCACAAACAGCAACATCGTGCGTCTTTGTAACACACGGTATTTATTCGTGGGCGGTTTCTCGAGTGATTTTACGGATGACAGTTGCTCCGTCATTTGACAGAAGAGCACCGAACGACGTAAATATCGCGTGTGCTCTTCGCTTCTCTGTCGTCTCGCGTCTCTTTGAACCTCTATTTATCGAGCTGGGATAATGATCTTCAATCGCACGGTCTGTTATACTGACGTGCTCCGCGTTGCGAAAAATATCATCTTCATCAAGATCTGAGACAAATCTCAGGTTGCTACGCAATTTCTTATTGATATTTTTTTCCCCGAAACATCGAACATTCATCAAATATGATGCAGATATAGTGCCCTCGCGATTAATCCATTTTCAATCGCCCATCGGATATGCAACTCACATCGCGACCGTATATTTTGGTCTCCGACAATCAATGAATTTTTTATAAACGTCAATCTCTGTGCAGTTTCCTTAACGTTGCACGTTTGTATAATTATATCGTTCGTTCGAGGAAAAGTGATTGTCTACCCGATTCACCGACCTCAACAAGAATGTTGTGCAACTTTGGCTTTTATTTATTAATAGACGCATTTTCTTCTACTTTGTTCTATTTTTTACACATTCGTTTTTGCAAAATGTTATTTCGGCTTTATTTTGATGAACATCTTGGTTTATCCTACCGATGTAATTATTAATTCAAAATTAAATAAACATAAAATTATTGTCTGGTAATTAATTGATCGTATAATTATGAATTTTTTAAATTTATAATTATTGAATTTTTTATATTAATGACACAGTGATCTCCAACAAATAAGTAACTAATATATGCAACAATTAATTTCGATAAAATTTATGTCCTATACCTATAACCCATAATCCATATTTCTTTACATTTTTCGAAAGTTGGATTTGGGGTGTTTACGTTGAATGAATGCTCCATTTCGTTATTATGAAATGCTGTAGTAGTTATATTTTATTACGAGACAAACGCACATTATCATATTTACAACAATCTTTGTTAACTAATGCGAGTGGCTAAGTGCCACAGAGTCGTCGGGTGTATTATGGCCACCGATAGTTATTCATTTTTTCTATGCACACATTTTTCACTGTGGGATATTTTTCAAATTTCGTCAAGACAGTATTCTGCAATGTAAATTATGTATTTGTAGAAAAAACCGGCAAAAAGATGAATATAATGCGAAAATTGCGCTGTGCGAGTGCAGTTGGAGGGATGGGATCCAGTACTACAGGGAGTATAGACGATGGAGCGGGAGGAGCGAACCCTCAACATACCGCTCTTGGTCTGATGCATCTGAAGAAACTCTTTTCCGAATACACGCATCCCCCTCATGAATTTTCCGAGGCCGAACGAGACGACAAACTCTACAATATGTTGCCGCTCTTTTGCAAGGTAAGATTAGCAGTATGCTAACAAGTTTTGAAAATTGAGGATAATTAGAATTCACTGGCTTTTTTGCATAATTTTAGGTTTTCGGGACAAGTCCATCTGGCGACATGAATGAAAAATTTTGGGATATTCTGGCGTTCACGCAACAAGTATCGAAACTCATGGTGTCGGAGATACGAAGGAGAGCTAGCAATCAGAGTACGGAAACGGCAAGTTGCGCAATTGTAAAATTTTTGGAAATTGAAAACAGCGAAGAATCAAGCAACGGTTGGATGTTGCTGTCGGCTTTGAACCTTTTAGCGGCTGGTGATACGACTCTTATACAGGTATAAATCACATAGTATAATAGACATCAGAATATAAGGAAAATAAGATGGTGAAAACTCATGACAGTGGTTTCAAATTTGAAGGCAATGACAACTGCGTCTGTACCCTCGACATTGGTCAAATGTCTCTATCTGTTCTTCGATTTGCCAGAAATGAGCGAGAGCGAGGCTGACGAAACGGATGTTAATAGTGAATTTACACCTAGAGAACGCAGGATATTGCTGCAAAAGATCTTTGTGCAGGTACAGTGTTAGTGTTAAGTCGACAATATATTTCAAATATGAGTTCAATGTTTTACTGTTTTGGCAGGTTTTGGTGCGGCTCTGTAGTCATCCATATCCAGCTGATGAGCTTGCACGAAAAGACGATCTAACTCTGCTCTTTTCGGCAATCACCAGCTGGTGTCCACAGTATAACGTAATGTGGCGAAAAAGCGCCGCTGAAGTGCTAATGACACTATCACGACACGGACTTACGCCAAGTGTCGTTTCGTACATCCATGGTTGGTATTCCTTCATCATGTTCTTTCGTTGATAATTTATTTCTCAAATCTTTACGCGTAACAATATTTTTTGCCAGACAAAGGTTGTATAGCACTTTGCATCGACAATATGCAGCGTGTTCCCGGACTGGCGCCTCTCGAGGTAGTCGAAATGTTCGTGACAGTCTTTTGTTTTCTGAAAGACTCGAGCGAAGTTTCGCAAACGCTTCTCGATGATTTTCGTGCGTGTCAGGGCTACACGTTCCTCTCGGAATTTTTGTTAAAGTGAGTCTTCCTATTCGATATTCCGTACCAATCAATTGTATGGGCTTTCTCCATCTCGTTAATACATAATGAATATTCATCTCGTCAATATCTTCAGGCATGCACCGTCGAAATTGGAGCAGGATGAGAGAGGCGAAGCGCAGGATGCTATTAGAAATTTAGTTTTGATGCTTGCCTCTCTGACGATGTGTGGCCACATAGAATTGAAACCGACACAGGCAAGCATGGGATCGTTATTTCAGATGCTTGGTTTTACTTTACCTCAACCCAGCAACAGAGGTAACGTTTCCGAATGTTACTAAATCGCTAAACAAATTTTATCCAATAAACGATTAAAAATTTATAATAAATTGTAATTTCATTTCCAGGCGGTAGCGTTCGCAACATCCAAGCTTTTACAGTATTGCAATCAGTATTTGTAAAGTCAAGTTCGCCGTTACTATGTTGCACGATACTTGACGCGATATCAAGTGTCTATCATAGCGACAACGCGAATTACTTCATACTTGAGGGTGAAAACACACTGTCGCAATTCGCCGAGAAGATACATCTCAAGAGTCCCGAGATACAAGAAAAGTTCTTCCAGCTTCTGGAATTCATAGTTTTCCAGTTAAACTTTGTGCCTTGCAAAGAACTCATATCCCTCTCGATATTACTGAAATCTAATAATTCCGTCATTTGCAGTACAATGTGTATGGAAACTCTTCTTAACATATTGAGGTAAGTTAATCATTGAATTGTTTAGTATGGTCTTACTTGTGTCGCAATGCCGAGTATTAATTAACAAATATTTGTTTAGACACAATACGATTTTCAAAGACGTATATAGAGAGGTGGGCATGCTTGAGGTATTCGTTACGTGTCTTCATCGTTATGCGACTTTGCTGAAGGATAAGCAAGCAGCTCTCGATCAAGGCTCAGGTAAATCGATTCAATTATAAAAAAAATAAACACAAAATACATTAAAATTATCGGATCTTCAATAATTCGATTTTCGTGAACATTTTATTCTTCTAATGATCCTAGAGTTTAAAATGTGCCCGGAGCAAGAACGTCTCGGAGGTCTAATTATGGAAGCCCTGACCACATTATTGGCTGGCAACGTGCAGAATGCCAACGTTTTTAGGGAATGCGGCGGTGCCCGTTGCGCTCACAATCTTGTGCCCTATATGGATTGTAGATTTCAGGCGCTAGGAATTGTCCGCGAGCTTATACTTAGCGCTGGTGGTGATGATGACATGGCTACTCTGCTCGGGGTTATGCATTCTGCCCCTCCAAACGCCCTATTGCTGAAAACTCACATACTCAAGGTACACACGCATTGCGCTCTAAATCCATTCGAATGATCAAAATTTAATTATCGTTTATTATTATATTGCCGTGAATTTCAGTCTCTTCTCGCCTGTTTGAGAGAATCGCATCGAACACGTACGGTTTTTCGCAAAGTTGGCGGTTTCGTCTACGTTATGTCGGTTCTCGTCTCTCTCGAGGCTCAGCTTGGGCCTTATCCGCCGAAAAATACGAGCGAGCCTTGCAACGACGTCGGCCAAAGAAGTCCCCAGGACGAGGCGCAATTATTAACACTATTGCACGTTGTTTTTCACACGATAAGTACAGCTATGAGATTCGAACCGGCAAATGCAAAGTTTTTTCATTTGGAGGTAAGAAAATGGCTGAAAATCTCTTTAGTGATATTTTTCGTGATATTTTACGTTTCTGCATGTAACTGAAATATTCAATATTCTTTTGCAGATATGTCAATCGAGCCTGTGTGACACGCTTCGGCTTCTCGGCTGCTTTTCTAGTAACACGAAACTACTCGAGTCGCACGTCGTACCGTCAATGAATTATCACGCACCGTTGCTCGGGCTCTTCACCGGAAGTGTTCTTGAGCCCGTTTTTCCGAGTGACATTCCATCTGCGCTCAGCTACGCCTGTCTTTTGCTCCGTCTTCTCTACGACGTTGCACTCGATGCTTTCGACAAACCGAACTTGGCTGCCGTTGGCATAAGATCTCCATTTCACAAGCAATCGAGCGTCGAGGTGAGTCGAGTTTTATTTGTGTTGCGAAGATTTTTACTTTCTTTTTTTTCTCTATCGTAAATTATATAACTGTTACATTGAATTTCACTCTTGTTGTAGCATCAGAAATCTCTCGATTCGCCAGGCAGCGGTAAACGTTCAGCTGTGAATTCTCTCAATCTGAATCCTCCAACACCGGAGCCGGTGATCGTTCATCCGGGAATTGTCGTTGGAATGCTTCACCTTTTACCGTCGATCTGCGATTCTACGAATCCCGATACAGCTCTAGCACTGCAGATCTACGTGGCCGAAATTATCAAGAGTCTCGTACGATCCGAGAGGAACCAGCAGGTGATGTGCGAGGCCGGTATGGCAGGAGAATTACTTGCGGTTGGAAGAATCGCTCTTCAAGATGAGACGCATCCTCTTCATCAACCTTTGCAGTATATTATTGAACGTCTTGCTGCCCAATCTTTGGAGCCTCGGGATTTGAGGTACAATATGTTGATAAATTATCTATTAATTCACCAAATAAGAATGCAATGAATTCATGGAATTTACGACTTATTAAAATTAAAAAAAACGGTTCCTATTTCACAAATAATTTCTCATTTGCAGAGAATTCTTGCGACTGGGTGATCCTCTCTGTTGCATGTCACTAGACAACATTGAGCCGAATAAACCACGCGGTGGACCGGTTCCGCTTACTCGCATAAAAACTCTCGTTTCCATGACGACACCAAAAGATTTTCGAGCTCACGGATCTTGCACATTGCCGCCTTTCGTGGAATTGGATATGAGCGCCGAGGGTTTCGCCTGTCTTTATCTGCCGAGTGTAGCACCCCAGAGTACAACTCCACCGACTGTCGTTGCCGCTGATAATAGTGTACTCGGAGGAATAGGATCTGGTAAAGCTCCCAAATCCTTAAATTCTCAAATTATCAACATATAGATTAATTACAATAATTATGACTAAATTTTATTTTCTTGTTTTCCAGGGGACAGACTTTTTCCGCCACAAACTGGTCTGACTTATAGCACGTGGATATGCGTCGACAAATTCAGTGATCCACGAACGGACCCACATTGCGTTCGACTATTAACACTCGTCCGTAGTCCGCCATCTTCTCGCGATCTAATTTGCTTCGCGGCTGTTCTTAGCGCTCGTGACAAAGCAATAATTGTCTCAACGCAAGAAACTCCGATGCCACAAAGTCTGTTATTCAATTTGAATAAGGACGATTGTTCACGTCCGTTAAAAGTATGCGAATATCCAACTATTATGCATGATATTGTATTATTATAGATATTGGCGAGTGGGAGCCCGAAGGAACCGGCGAAAGTGGTGCCAGGGTCTGGTGTCCTGATCTTCTTCATGAGGGACAATGGCATCATATCGCAATCGTCCTGAATCGTGCAGTTTTGAAGAATTCAAGCTTTTCCCTTTACTTGGATGGTCAACACATTCAGAGTCAGAAGGTAATTTAGCATTTTATGATCTCTCTTTTTCTCATTATCAATTTCTTGTGTATTATCATTCGGATACATTTACATTAACGTTAGATGTTTATAATACAAGTCGATTGTTGAAATCATTAAAACATCAATAACTTCCCGCCTGTATCAACGAGACGAATTATTAATTAACGACAATACATTTAAATGATGATAATAATAACTATTTACTCCGTTTCATCATTTTTTTTAGTTACACTACATAACTCAAACTCCTGGTGGTGGTGCGACGAATCTAACAGTTGCATCGCCAGTCTATGGATACGTTGGCACACCACCGTGCTGGAGGCGGTACTCAAAGCTCGCCTGGAAACAAGGGCCCTGTCATCTCGTCGAGGAAGTCTTTAATTCCCAAAATATATCGTCCCTTTTTAAGCTCGGTCCTCATTACATGGGAAGCCTGCAAGCGCCACAACATATAGGTCAGTTTCATCAAAAACATTGGAAAAACGTTTCATTTGAAAGAGAAATCTTCAATTTTTTTCCTCTTTATTCGTAGGACCTGAACCACTACCAGCTCTCTTGTCCGAGGAGAAAGTAGTGTTTGGATTAAACGCCAAGGCAATGTCGCAGCTGACACTCGCCAAAATACGAAAAGTCTACAGCCGCGCTGATAACAAATCGATAGCGAAGCAGGTAAGTTGACAATTTCTTTGCATCGACAAGAACTCGCGTTTATCATGTACTAGTGGCTCGATTAAGAATTAATCATTGCTCGTAGCTTGGCATGTCGTCGCACGAGAACGCCACGCCTATCAGAGTTCTGCACAACTCCGCTGGTCATCTTAGCGGACCGGCAAGAGCTCTGGGTGGCGTCGTTGTCGGTTATCTCGGTGTTCGAGTTTTTGGACCTCGTCCCGTTGCGACGATGATCGACAACGTTGGGGGCTGTTCGGTGCTTCTTGGTATGATAAAACAAATCGTTTACTAATTTGTCTCTCTTGATGAGTGAATAATCATTTATTTGGAATTTCGCCACAGGACTCATAGCAATGGCTCAGGATGTCGAGTCATTATATGCTGCTGTTAAGGCTCTCGTCTGCGTCGTACGATCTAATCAGGCGGCACAATTAGAAATGGATCGTCGAAGAGGCTATCAAACTCTCGCCATGTTACTCAGACGCAAATGTCCTCTCCTCAATAGCCACATACTTCATTTGACATTCAGCCTTGTTGGCACCGTTGATAGTGGACGAGAAACTAGTGCGATACCTAATGTGACAGCTTTTCAAGATCTTCTCTGCGATTTGCAGGTTCGCTATATACAAATAATCTCAATTCTATTCACTATATTTAATTCACTATACGTCCATTGAGGAACATAAATTTAAGATCCTCAACATTTTGTTTCTAAAAGGTGTGGCATGAAGCTCCTGGAGAGCTTTTGCGCTCGCTCCTTGAACATCTCTACGAACTCATAGCCGAATGCAATGAGAAACGCACGAATTCACGGCTTATGAGAGATTTGCAACTAGTGCACAAATTGCTTCACATACTGGGTGACGTCAAGCAAAACTCTACGAGACAAGTGCTCTTGGCATTGTTGAATATTTTGCTAGGACAACCGCGCCAGGCTGATCTCCTGTGGTGCGTAACGATCTAATAATAACAATAATAATATCATTCAATTTGTGATTATTTTAATCGAATTATTTTAGGTTTGGTCAATTCATCGTCGCTACGTTGCCAATTACACCCGAGAAACATTTAGTTCTTCGTGAAATTGAAGGACCGAAGGAGGGCGAGGGCGAGAGTATTCTACTGCGTAATCGTTGTTTGCAGCTTCTGCATTCGCTTCTCTTCAACGGATCGAAAGTAAATGCCAGGTAAGACCAATCCTCTCCATGATTCCGAAAAATCAATAGTATCGCGACTGTTTCTGGATTAAATGTCGTGTGTACAGCATGTGTGAGGAATTGGCCAAAGTTCTCGGACTGGACTGGGTTCTGTTGTTCTTTCAACCTGGTCTGCACAGCACGACAGTTGTGTGGGGATTGCGAATACTTGTTGCTCTTTGTTCGGTACAATCGATATTGCAAAAGTTCAAAGAAGGAACTAGCAATGGTGGCTGGTTACGTCACACGGATCACAATAAAATGGCTATGGCTCTAGGTAAAAATATTTTGAAAAATTCATTTATCTTAACAATGTTGATTACATATTAAATACGTTAAATTCATTGAAGGCTGTCATCAACAAATAACTGGAGGAGAGATCAAAACGACGGAACTTCACGTTCCGGGATTTCAACATCTCGGTTGGTTACTTCCTCAACACGTCGACCTTGTACCAGAACTCTATTTTCTGTTTATCGCACTTATGATGGGTCAGCCTATAAAATTGCTGCCAGCCGATTCTAAAGTAAGAACGCGTGAAAATAAATGTAAATGACCGTATAATTTCCCAATTTCTTATTCAACTGATAATTGACACATTTTCCTTTCTAGTTGGATCTCGACAACGTGTGGAACTTTATGTTCGGCGTTCCCGCCAATCATTTACCCTCTTCATTCGCCGGAAAGATCAACCTTTGTCCTGATGCTGTTGTAACTCTGTTGGCGATGGTTCGAACAATGCTGAATACTCACTCGAACAAGTAAGTATCCCTTAAGGTGGCTAAATAAGGTCTACCTTTATACGAGATATTTATTTATTTGTTTATCTGATTGCAGCCCTGAAGCCTTGCCAGAATGGTTGAACGATTATCCAGTCACGATAATACAATTTCTTTTCTTCCTATATCACAATTTTACAGATTTCATGCAAGTTTTTATGTCCGCGGAAGTTTTGGGAGCATTGGCGGGGAGTTTATTTCCAAAACCCATAAGCAGTAGTCAGGATAGCAGCGGAGCCAGTACACCTGCCGATGAAGTTCGTACTCGTAGCAAATTGAAGAAAATTCTCATCAATTGGGAATAGCTATAGGATTATTTGAATAATTGATATCCAATTGTTGTTTATTTATTTATCTTTTCGGAGTCGTCAATTATACAATTGTTTCAGGAGCCTGTATTAGTTCGATCTCCGTCAAAGGACATTGGTCTGACTAATCACCCGGCAAGAAAATTCGTGATGGATTTTCTGCGAGTAATCGTCGTGGATTCTTTGTCATTGCCGGTTACGGCGAAATCTCCACCAGCGATCGATCTCGTACTGGAAGCTTGGCCAGAGCACGCCTCGACGTCCCAGCAAACTCGCTACCAGACCGAAATCCTGTCCATTCTCATGGAACATTTATTGGCCGCGGACGTTTTGATAGGGGAGCAAGCTGCCTTGCCCGTAGTTCCAGGTGGATCAGCGAATAATATACCCAGTAATGTTTGCTACGTTTCAGCACGAATTGTCGACAAATTGTGGCAAGGTGTGTAACTTTACCAACGCAATGTTAAAAAATAGCGGTAATGTACATATTTGTTGTTGAGGATTATTCTAATGTTATTATTTTCAGGCTCTTTAGCCAAAGATCCTCATGAAGTTTTCGACTTTATCGTAAAACTTATCGGACAAGCGAAACGACGGCCCGGCGCCGTTAGTATCGAGGGACTTCACCATTGTTTGAACAGGGCAATCCTGTTTTTACTGTCGCGCTCCACGGAGTCGATAACTGATCAGACAGCAGTGCTCGATGCCTTGCACAAACTCACGACTCACAGGTCAGATTCATTTACCCAGAACCCGCCAATTTTGTTCCTTTTAAAGGCAGAAATAATAATAATTTGTTTTCTGTAATTTCTACATAGATTGCTCGTTTTCGGTCCGGGAAATCACGAGCTAGAATTCATTAGCTGCCTGACTTACTGCCTTCTGCAACTGACTGCCGATATAAAAATAATGCTCGAATCGAATATGAAAACAACTTGGCACGTTAATCCACAAGTCGAATCGAGTGACGATCGTCTCACATCTCATCAGGGCCACAAATTGATGGCCGGCGCAGCGACAAGAGTCTGGGAGGAACTTTACGTTCGCAAGAAGCCGGCTATCGAGGAAGTCTTCAAGATAAGTCTTCCGGCACCGATCGGAAACGAACGAGCTCCTGACCTCTCGATCGTTCGCGAACAAGTCCATGAGTCCGCTACGAGGCTGTGGCTCAATTACGTTGTTCTTGAGAGAAAAGCTTCCTACAGAGTCCCATGGGAATTGCATAATCAAATTCAATCTGCAAGTTTCATTATTTGTACCATTAGAAAAGATTCTCGATGCGTTAAGTATTTTGCGACTTATGCGTTAATTTGCATTGCAGAAAATTCAAAAAGTCACTGGTGGTCTGACAAGACTCGCTAGTCGAACGAAAGTTCGTAAGGAAGAATCCGTTCGCGTGAGATTGCGTCTTCACCAGAGCACGGTCGTTCAAGGAACCGAACAGCACGTTGCTCTCGTTCGCGAATTAGCCGCTGCTCGCAGGCTGCAGCAACAACAGACTTATCAACATACGCAACGTTATGTTTATCAGGTGAATAAATAACAATGTTTAACAACTGTAACTCTGTACTGTAACTCTTATATTTTTATTACAGGAATGGCTTCAAACGGAAACGGAACTGACGCGCGAACGTGGACTATGGGGACCTCCAACTCCCACGAAACTTGACAAATGGATGCTGGACATGACCGAGGGGCCTTGCAGAATGCGTAAAAAGATGATGAAGAACGATTTGTTTTATATTCATTATCCTTACCGGCCTGAGCTCGATCACCCCGATAATGTACGAAATATTGCTACTTATTATTGCTTCTGCCAAAAAATTTTGATATATATCATTTAGTTTACATCACAATTCAATTATTACTTGATTTCTTTGATATAGAAACAATTAAAGTACAAAGTAGCAACGAGTATGGATAGCAAAGAGTACTACTTGAAGCAACTTGGAAATTCTTCTGGTATGTTCGAGCGTGAGAGAGATCCTGTTATCGACGACACTCCGTTGAACGTAAACGAAGCGTCGACCGAGATCGAACCACCGATGGTGCCGTGTACTCTCGAACGTCACGCCAGCGAGCCTGACGAGCCACCGGAGGACAATGAGCAGGAAGAAGAAAACAATCAGACGGTTCCGGATAACCAAACTCTGTTGAGATTACTTGAAGAGCATGAAAAGGTACGATAACAGTTTTTCGTTTATTCGCATCGATATCTTTAAAAGATGCTTTAAATGCGACAATTATTTTTTCAGATAAGCCACATGTTTCGATGCGCTAGAATACAAGGACTCGATACGACCGAAGGACTTTTGCTATTCGGCAAAGAGCACTTTTACGTAATCGACGGTTTTACGCGATTAAAATCTCGAGAGATACGAGATATCGAGAGTTTACCGGACGCTTACGAACCAATTTTACCCTCGCCCGGATCTCCCAGACGATCCAGAGCCATGAGACAATGCTCGAAGTTTAATTATGAGGACATCAGGTGAAAAGATTCATCGTGATAAAAATTAACCGAACGAATTTTAGTACGTGACTCGAGGTAAACGTTTTTTTTCCATTCAGGGAAGTGCACAAGAGAAGATATCTTCTTCAGCCAATGGCTCTCGAGGTATTCAGCGGAGATGGCCGAAATTACCTGCTCGCCTTTCAGCAGAAAGTTCGAAACAAGGTTTATCAGAGATTCATGACGTTCGCGACGGCGATTGCTGATAGCGCTCATCAATCTGTCGCTGGTCAAAAACGAACGGCGAATGTTGAACAAGCGACCGGACTTTTATCCAATCTCATTGGAGAAACTTCGGTGACACAGCGATGGGTGGTTCGTATTTTCCTATCACCCGTGCATTCATTGTTCTATTAATTTAATTGATTCTTGTCTTGGATACCCTTTGTTAGCGAGGCGAAATATCCAATTTTCAATATTTGATGCATCTCAATACTCTCGCGGGACGGAGTTACAATGACCTCATGCAATATCCGATATTCCCGTGGATATTGGCAGATTATGACAGTGAAGAGCTCGACTTGAACGATCCTTCGACATTCCGCGACTTCAGCAAACCTATGGGAGCTCAGAGTCCTGAAAGACTGTTGCAGTTCAAAAAAAGGTAAATTTTTCGTAAAAAACCCGATTCTGTACTTGTTTTCGTTTTGTTTGTATAAAGAACGAGATTTATATCGTGCCAAAATTTTATTAGATACAAAGAATGGGACGATCCACACGGGGAAACGCCGCCCTATCATTATGGGACGCATTATTCATCCGCGATGATAGTCTGTTCTTATTTAGTACGGATGGAACCGTTCACTCAACATTTCCTCAGACTTCAGGTCACTTGCCAATTCGCCGGCGAAGAATTGCTCTATGATAAATTATTCGAATAAATTATTTTATTTATTTCAGGGTGGACATTTCGATCTTGCCGATCGAATGTTTAACAGCGTTAAAGAAGCCTGGCTCTCGGCTTCAAAGCACAACATGGCAGATGTCAAAGAACTCATACCAGAATTCTTCTATCTGCCCGAATTCCTCGTAAATTCGAATCACTTTGATCTCGGTTCGTATTTTTGTATTTGGTTTTTGCATCTTATACGAAAATCTTATTTTATATGAAAATAATCAATTTTAGTAAAATTTTGTGTAGTAACACATTTGGGTGACTAGTTTCGATAACTGTAACTTTGTAAGGGCAATGTTTTTGGAAACGTTAGAATTTCGACGGGTCTCTGAATTTTGGCGTTAATGGCTACAAATACTCCAACAGGCTCGAAACAAAGTGGCGTTCAGCTCGGCGATATTGTTCTTCCGCCCTGGGCGAAACAAGATCCTCGCGAATTCATTCGAGGCCACAGGCTTGCTCTCGAGTGTGATTTTGTCTCACAACATTTGCATCACTGGATAGATCTGATATTTGGATGCAAGCAAAATGGACCTGGCGCTGTGGACGCCGTAAACGTTTTTCATCATCTATTTTACGAGGGCAACGTCGATATTTACAAGTGAGGGACTAGGCTCCATAAAATTGGAACGTGAAAAAGATTGAATGGGATCAAATAATCGATTCACTTTTTCTCTCAATTATAGCATCGATGATCCTCTCAAGAAGAACGCTACAATCGGTTTCATTAATAACTTCGGACAAATTCCCAAGCAATTGTTCAAAAAGCCTCATCCTTCGAAAAAAATGACTCAAAGAACGAGCGTCATCGATCCAGGTCCGATAACACCAGGACTCAGTATTACAACGTCCGATCGACTTTTCTTTCACAATTTGGACAATTTGAAACCGTCGCTTCAACCGATCAAGGGTTCGTTAAGTGTTGGAGAAATATGAATGGAGAATAATGAATATAACAGTACTATCTGCTTTTTTCGGCGTACAATGAATTTCATCTTCATTTTGTAGAGTTGAAAGGTCCTGTTGGGCAAATTCTTCATGTTGACAAAGCCGTGTTGGCAGTGGAACAGAACAAAACGCTCATACCACCCTCTTTCAACAAGTACGTCGCTTGGGGTTTCGCCGATCATTCGCTCAGAATAGGAAACTACGACAGCGACAAAGCGATATTCGTCTGCGAAGCTATGATGCAGAGCAGCGGAGAAATTGTCGCCTGCGTTTGTCCCTCGTCCAAATTGATCGTAACTGCTGGAACGAGCTCGGTACGCAAACTCATATTTTTTCGAAAGTAAAATACAAATCATCGACATAATGCTTTGGGTCTACCGTTTTCTAATAAACATCCCAATGTCAAACAGGTCGTAACCGTTTGGGAGTACGCGAAGCGTCAATTATCGATCAAGCAATCACTTTACGGTCACATAGACGCGGTAACATGTTTGTCATCGAGTCCTGCTTACAATGTCATTGTGTCAGGATCGAGAGATGGTACAGCGATAATTTGGGACTTGTCGCGATGTCTCTTCGTTCGACAACTTCGTGGACACGCTGGACCCGTTGCCGCAGTTGCTATAAACGATCTTACGGTGAGATTTTTAACGGTTGCTGCTTTTTATGATAATGTAATTGAAAGGGACGATGTGAAGATGAACTTTTTATCGCAGGGTGACATCGCCACGTGCGCAGCAACGTGGCTACACGTATGGAGCATAAATGGCGAAGAATTGGCAAGCGTCAACACTTGCGTAGGCCGTGCCGATAGAATGCAACAGATTCTTTGTGTGGCATTCAGTCAAACGCACGAATGGGACTCGCAGAACGTCATTATGACAGGTTCCACCGACGGTGTCGTCCGCGTAAGGGTTTTAAATACATACTATACTGGAAGATTTCGGTAGCTTCCAAATGTGCATAGCAAATGAATTTTTGAAGTTCGCGCATTCATGAAAAGAAAAACATGAAGAATTGGCAATGAAAAGTAATTCCATGCTTTGACCTTGATAGATGTGGTCAATGGATTACGTCCAAGTGCCAGCGGAAGACGAGGAGGTTCAGGAAGTAGCGGTGGAAAACGAGCGTAAACGGCAGCCCAGTACGGAGGAAGATAGAAACGAAAGTACAAAGAAGAGGGTGCATGAGTTGGTGAAACAAATGAGTATATCGGCTGAAGGATCGGGTACGTTTATGAAATAAAAATGCGACAAGTTGTTTCGTGTTTCACGGTGACGATCGAGACTTTAATAAAGCGGTGAAATGGCGAATAGGAATGTTGGCGAAAAGTGGTTCCGAGAGCAGTCTTTCCGAGGCGGAAAATACGAAAGAGGCTTCGCGTCTTCACGAGGAGAAAGAAGAGTGCTCGGACAACGAAGAATCGAGCAACGGATCGGGAAATAGAAATTGCAATCGTAGCGGACAATCACCGACTGTAGTGCTGAGACGAAAAAGTCGGGGCAATCCGATGTTCCGGAAGAGCGAGGGAGGTGGACGTGCTGACAGCGAGGGAACGCAAACGAGGTAAATGTTGTCATTTTTAAATCGATGATATTATATCTTTCAATTAATATTACAACATAGACATTTTTTTATTCGAATGATTACTCTCAAATCGTCTGAAAATGATTTGGCCACACGAAATATTGAATGTTCAATGTCTTTCGAAACGACAGCGAATCGGTGGCAAGTACCACTACTGGCGTGGACTCTGAGGGTGCTTTGAGGACAAGCAAGAGCGACACGAGTCTAACTGACAGTTTCGTAATGGTGAACGAGGCTGACACGAAACCGCGAAAAATAAATCCTCAAAATATTCTACGCGATGGATTCAGGTGGCAGAGACAACTGGTTTTTCGCAGTAAATTGACAATGCACACAGCTTATGATAGGAAAGACAACGCTGAGCCAGCTTCGATCACTGCTTTGGCTGTTTCTCGGTAAGTATTTCACTGATTCGTTTCTTATATATTCTTTATGTTCAAATGATATTGGAACATACGTACATTTTTTCGTACGTTGCAATATTTGCAGAGATCACAGAACAGTTTATGTGGGTGATACGAGAGGTCGTGTTTTCTCATGGAGCGTTTGCGAACAACCGGGTCGAACAGTCGCCGACCATTGGCTCAAGGATGAAGGCGCCGATTCTTGTGTCGCTTGCTCGGTCAGATTCAATATCTACGAGAGAAAGCATCATTGCCGCAATTGCGGACAAGTATTTTGTTGGCGGTACGATTTACAGCAGAAAAGTTTATGCCTTGTGGCCATATTTAACAATATTTATATTTTATTATTATTATTAAATGTTTCTATCTTAATGTTTGTTCAATTAATTCATTTAGGTGCAGCAGATTTGAGTCGAAAATCTCGCGACTCGGTATTCTGAAGCCCGTGAGAGTCTGCCAGGGTTGCTACTCAACGTTACGCTCACAAAGTTCGACCGAGAGTAACACTTAATTCAAACGCCACACTACCTCTCGAGAAGTCGTAAAATTATCATTATTTTACATCCTTAAATCTTAACGCGAACGTGTCGAGCACACGTGGTCTCGTATGGTGAGTATGAACTACGATTACGCCAAGAAGAATCGTCTACTTCGTCTCCACGAAGTATCTTAGAGAGAAAAAAAAGAACAAAAGACGCACGTACTCGTTAAAGGATCTTTCCTCCTCTCAGTGAAAACTGCCCCCTCCCCAAAATCGATACTGTAATACCCATGCTATATACGAATTATCGAGAATGTGAGGATGCATGGAACAGCAATGTTTAATTTCCACAACATCGTTTTTTTTTATTCAGGATCGTTTCGTTTTTTTTTTGTTTTTTTTTAGTTGTTTCCCGTCGATTGCGTGAAGTTACATTCGTGGCGAGCGACTATAACTCGTATGCAGTTTGTACTACGAGAGTCGTTTCAGCTTCGTTTCACAATTGTCGATATTACCATTAGATTGTTTTATACATGGAAAATATTATATAACTAAATTCATTGACACATGACGAGACATGTATAATGAACTTTTCAGACTTATTTTTAAGACCCGCTATATTTATCTACACGATCTGTGATCCGTCTTTACTTTACCGTACATACCGCATAACGATTCACATATTTTTTTAATTGATTTCTTTTTTGTTTTATATTGTTGCAACTTTGACATCTGATAACTCGGGCTGGAGGTCAAAGTGTTACCAGATTTTAATGGAGTGCGCTCAATTTTTTGATCGTTACTTTAACCCGATCGACATTCTTATTCGCCGCTAGCCAGCCAAATAATGTCATTGCAATAATAATCGACGCTGCTGTGCATACTAGGTATTATTTATTTTTCGTTGCTTTATATAGGTGCCGATTTGTGATTATTTTCACTAGAACCGTAAATGCTCTGGCATCGAACAAAAGTGACCATTATGAAATTTCTGTTCAATGCAACTTGCACCATACACAGCGTAATGATTTTCGAATCATACGGAATGATTATTGATTATTATAAATGCATAACGCAGGATTCTTTTCCAGCGCGTCATTTCCATGGTTTACCTTTAGTTTGAATTTTACTGCGCGATCAGAATAATCGTTAGATATTTTTGCCTCCAACGCGATTGGACATTTAAGGCAATAGTCTTTATCATTAAATCGAGCTGAGGGTCAAGCTCGTTGCTAGTTGATGAAATATTGCGAACTTGGCCTAAATCTCGTTCGTTTAGCTTATCGATGTTTGTCTGACACCACAGCGCTATTAAACATAGACAATACCGTTATCTGCAATGTAATAGTTGTGACCGGAAGTAACACGTTAGATTCACAATATTCAGACTAAGAGATCAAAACAATGGCGTTAGAACAAACGAAAGAAGAAAAGAGAACAATTGTACGGAAATGAGAAACTGTCTCAGCTCCTTGAACGATGCATGAATTGCCGATTTTCTCTGTTATACCGATTAGACAAAAAGAAAAACAAGCGTCTGTGCGTGCATATGTGTACGAGTGTCTGTATGTATGTATTATAGAGTTAAAAAAAATTGGCAGTATAGACGATTATAGGAATGCTGTTTTCGTGCTCTATTTTTAATCGTCAAACGGTACGGAAATTGTTTGATTGCGAATCATAATGTTTTAAGAAAGCGACAGAAAAACAGCGCGAGCGATCTTTAGGGTTGGCTCGTTTCGTCAATAACTTATTTTGTTGGAGTTCGTTAAAGGCCTTGCTTGCGACTAGTGAGTATGGATCAAGAAATCGGCTAATAGAAAGGAGAGAGTGAGAGAAAGAGAGAGAGAGAGTAAAAGTCGGATTAATATTGTACAAAACCTGTACGAAACAATATTATGAGATATGGTATATAGACGCATATATACTAGTAGAAATGTTACAACAGTAATACTATTTTTAAGAGAGATATGGCAAAGTTTCGTTTTATCTAAATCGTCAGAAGAATGTAGAGATGATATTCACATCCCATTTTTTTGGATGATCCAAATTTTCATTTTTTACCGAAGAAATTTGCATTTCTCTAATCGAAAGAATATCGTGCAATTTAATGATGCTAGAAAATTCGTTGATACTGCGATGCAATCTGATCAAACGCCATGACTATAGCGGAACGCTTTTTCCAGTGCGCACTCGTCGATAATTTCTCGTGTTTAAAGTCGTGCGTTATCGGAAAATTAATCGCTGATTAAGAATTGTACTAACTGCCCTCTGGGGAGGGGGAGTCAAAGGCACAGGAAACAATAGTCGAGATAACTTTTTTTTTAGTTTCTAGTCAAAATATTCGTGCGTTTCGGTGCCTCTTTAATGACAAATTGATTGTTACAATTTTATACCATAATCGATCATCGATTCTTATTCGATACGTTTTTTTTGTTTTGTTTTGTTCTTATTTTTACCAGTATTACAATGATTTTAATATATTACTATTGAATTGTATATAATATTCGACATAGTATACATAATTTTTCTTCGTATATCTATGAAAATTAGAAATCATTGTATATTCTGCCGGCGTGGATAACATAGATTTTCTAAAAAAAAAAAAGATTGAGAGCAAGTAAGGGAACAGTACTTCGTGGAGAATTAAATCAGAGTTTAACTGTTGTTTGTTGATTGGTGTGGAGAACAATGAGTTGTATGTATGAGGCTGAGGAAAAAACGCTGTATCGCTACAAACTTTACGTTCGTTCACGTATTATTTACCGAAACACGCGATCCGAGTATTCCAAAAAGGTATTAGATAACGGTAAAGTAATTTGTGAAAATAATCGTCGTATGTACCAACAAATCACATTGATATATGACAAATAAATCTACATGCCTACACAAATTTATAGAACTGTTCCATGTTCATCCGACAGACTATTATCACTCACTTTGTGTAAACCGCTTATATCGAAAATGTATCAATGAATTCTCTGGCTAATGACATAAACGTTACTTTATCAACGCGATTATCTCGTCAAGGGCAGATTATTATTTGTAAAATTGCGTAACAGAAATTGCAAGAATCCCATGCGTAAAATTCATAAATTATCAAACGGTCAGACCTCAAATTTGTATATACAATACTATGTGAAAGAGGAAAGAAATGATGAGAAAAATCACTGATTTAGCACATGAGACGCTTTCGTCATTCAGCGATGGAAATGGAATAGTCGTAGGAACGTAGAGATTATAAATAAATATTGTAGCACCCATGTCTACGTGATAAAATGATATATATATATATATCTACTGGAAAAAAGTCTAGCGTTTGGATTTGTACGGCACGATCAAGACTGCAATGGTTTGGTTACATGACAGTGAGTTGATGATCGACACGCAAGTTTCACTACAGATCCTCGAAGAGTCATCGCGTTGAAATAATATATAAATTACGGAGATAGAGAAATATTAATATATCCTGTGCATTGTACGATTATACATGGAGAACAAAACTAAATCATTATTTACTTCGTACGTAGATAAAGACGTGGCATTGTTAGGTGGTACGTCGAAAAGAAAACAAAACCCAACAAAATAATGTATATTAGGTCATGGTCGATATAATATTCTATTGAATGGGCTATAAGCAACATCTCTTCATTTAATTCCTTCACATTCCAAAGCTAAACCAACGCATGTGTTACACATAAAATTTTAAACATTAATCACGATGAAGTACAATAGACGATACAAAAAGTATAAGATTAACGAGAGTCGAAAATTATAAAAAGGTACGATTTTTGCGACGTCGGATTCAAATTTTGTGACAGGAAGACTCGTGCTTCTTGAGGCGAAGAGGGAAGAACTTCCGTCCACACTTTCCGCACTGTAGAAGCGTTTCCTGGTGTTTATCCCAGTCAACGATGTCTGTATTAAGCTCTGCAAATTCATTATTTTATTGTATCATTTTTAAGTTTATCGTATGTTTGAACGGAATTGATACAGAAGAGGGAAAAAGTAGGGCTTGATATAGAATGCGAACCTTCCGGCAGTTCAGGCTCAATTTCTGGTTCTTCTGGCAGAGGGACTGGTAATGGTATTTCCGATAGATCCACGATCCTTCTCGAGATGGAGCTTGCTTGTAGATGAATTGGCGATCTCTTGACCCAATTTCGAGGACTTCGCGACAACTCACGTGTCGGTTTCATTGGATCAAAGGTCTCATTTGCCTGTCGAACAGCGAAATGTATGTGTCGAATTCGAAAAGTTAACCAAGCCATGAATCACCTAGAACATTGTTTACCTCCATTTGCCAAAGATCCGAGTTTCCTGGAATGGCTGCAGTGTTCGTAGGACTGTATTCGGAATTGCAGCTATCACTATTTTGACGAGTCTCTTCAACTTCAGTTTTTATTTCTCTAGAATTGTAATGATCTTCACTATTCGATTTGTCCATCGGAACAACTTTATCGGGTTGTTCCGGAGATGTTTCGTTTGTTGTTATATAATTATTTTGAGAATTATGACCGTCAGATTCGTTGGAATCTTCTCCATCCTCCTGTTTTGCCACTGGGGCAATTTTATTTCCCTTTTTTGCCCGTTGTTTCTTACTTTTTACAGAAACATTGTTTTCAGAATTGTCACTGTCAGATTTGTCAGTAGATTCTATTGTGGGTCTTTTACGATTTTGCTTTCCCATTCGTTCAGATTTATTTCCTTTCTTCGATGATCGTTTCTTATCTTTCTTTTCATAATTAGTTTCAGAATTATCATTGCTAGATTCTCCATCCGTTTTACTCTGATCTCGTTTGCTATTCTGTTTTTCAATTGCAGCACTCTTTTTTTGTTTTCGTCCCGGTTTTTTCTTATCCTGTTTTACAGCAATATCTTCAGCATGAGTTTTGTCTACCTGTGTAGAATTTGATGAATCATTTTCTGTCTCGGACGTGAACACTACAGCTCGTGGTCGTCTTGGTCGTCGAGATTTAACACCACTAATCAATTCCACCAACTTCGTTGGTCTTTTCGTTTTGCTACTTCCATCAGTCGACATGGACCTTTTTCGCGTCCCGGTGTTCCCCATCGTCGATTGCTTCGATGTATCTTCTTCCGCTGATAGAGATCTCGTTTTTCGGTGCGGATCTTGCACTTGGAGGTGGTTATGCCTTGACTGTGGTTCTTTTGGATTTTCATTCTTAGCGCTTGTCGTTGGTTTTTCCAAATTCTTTTTTTTTTCGTTGCTGTTATTTGCTGCAACTTCCACTGTAGTTTTATCACCAAATGCCAAACTGTCGAAGGTTATCTCAGTGAAATCGGGAGAGTTGCCGGTATTATTAGGACTGAATAAGTGATTGTTTTTTTTAACATTTTCTATGCGTTTGTTCGACCGGCCTGCGACTGACGGAATCTCTTGCTTTGACTTATTACCCTCTCTGATAGTCAATTGTGATAGCTTCCGCATACTCTCTTCACCTTCCTTGGAGAGTTGAGCCTGATTTATCGAACCCCCAATATTTTCTTTGTCCTCCTCCTAAATAGAATGAAAAAAATAAACTTTGCGAAAATTTGATTTCAATTGTAGCTGTCGTACACGTATCAAAGATTATTTCCATATTTACCTGATTTTGACAGAGGGCGTTGCCACATCGGCAGAATTCCGTACATGGTATATTGTTTTTCACGCACCCACAAACACGAGTTGAACAATTACCTTTGCATGAACAGCCTTTGTTTCGAGTTCGTGGTGTATTAGTGGAAGTCGGAATGGCAACAATACTTTGTTGAGACGAGGGAGACTGTTGTCTCGATCTGATATTCGTTGCATTATTCTTGGATTTTCTTGGTGTCAGATCATTGTTAGAATCGCGAGCGGCGAGCAATGCTTGCAGCCTGCTGTTTTCCTCCTGCAGCGATTTAACTTGTTCCAGCAAGTTATTCTCTCTGGCCATGAGTATGTTGAGAAAAAGAAATCTTTATATTGGTAAGGTCAATTGGACGATAAAGGTTTTAAATCACCTTGACGAGTGTCAAAAATTTCGATTTTATGAGAAACCAATTTGGTCATACCGAACTACAAATGTTTAATCGATTATATGAATATTAATAACTGGATTACCTGTCTGAGGCTGCCGAATGTTTTGTATTGCGTTTTGTCAACCGCGACGACATTTCCTGCGATATCTTCACGAGCGAACAATGCCAGGCCCTCACGATACGATCGAATATGTCTGATAAACAGAATCCCCACGATTATTTCTCAAAAATAAGAACTTTCGTTTCTATGTCCTTGCGCGATTATTTTAACACACATTAATGCCCGATAACAGTAAATGAATAATCACAATTTCTTTTTTGCACGCATCCAGAGCAGCAACGCCTTATTTTTGTACGCTGGTCGGTTGAGACCTGATCAAGACGATCGGGACAGTTTGGCAAATTCAAATAAGTTGAATACCGGTGGAATTCGCTGGTTTTTCATCAACAGTTCAAAAGTAAAGTAACAAACGCTACGCCATGCACGGCGCATTATGAAAGTAAGATCGTACATCCATATAACTTGTCTTGCCGACGTTCAATCGTGAACCCCACCGTGATCGACGATTTCAGACATCCATACAAGCTCATTGTATTTATCAGACTTGAACGCAAACTTATGTCACTAAAAATTTCCATCCGATAGCTCTACGGTAGTCGTCTTGTGGCGAAATCATAACGACATCGATAAAAGCAGATCACTGCTTTCCTACTCTCACACCATAAAAGCAACATATGGTTACGAATCTCTGCACGGTTCCCCTATGTCTCGTGGCAGCGCACGAACCACGAACTTGCTTCCTGTATGGTCCAGTCGGAATGTACAGAAATATCATCGACTTCTTTTCAAAGATGCAAGAGCAGCACCAATTTTTTTGTAGGTTACTTGGACCTCCAATGCCCTGAATTTTTCGTAAAAATTCGATATGTTTGTTCGCCACCAGAGATTGTTTAAAAAAACGGGTTTTTTGAGTTTCTTTTTTAGAATGGGTTTTATTAAAAAATGCTTCCTACAAAAGTTATGCGCTATATAAAATAGCGCATAAATAAATTATAATGTTCTATATAAAATAAATCATATACAAAAATTACGTACGTCAGTTTAGCGGTAAAGTGTAATTGAACGACTTTTTTGTTTTGCTTTTTGTATCTGCTATCGGTCATTCATTAATTACCGTTCAAAAATTCATACATCATCTAAGAAAAACTGTCTCTAAAGCCCGCTCTACCCATCGGTCGAGACGTCTCGCCGAATGTCTCGGGCGAGACTCGCCTCTCCCGAGACATGACAAATATGCCTCTCTACACTCTCGTGTTGTCACCACATTTTTTATTCGTTATAAATTTTTGTCTTCGAATACCCACGGTTCACGCACGACTGCCCGAATGGGAGGGCGATCTCGCCTGGAGGCACGAGACGCACGAGACTACACACGCTACACACTACACGAGACCCCTTTGACTCGTGTCAAAAAAACCGATAACGAACCGAGACGACACGAGACGGCAAGAGGCGAAACGGGACTCTCTTCTACACTCTCGTTTTGGCCAACATTTGTTATGTCTCGGCCAATGTGTAGAGCAAGATACACGCAAGATTTATCGATCTACAGTTTATAGATATAGGTTATAGTTTAGAAAGAATCTCCGATCTACGAAAATCCGGCGTTTTGAGATTCCAGCTGCCACAGAAGATTCATAGGATCGAAACAAATTCAGGAGCTTCGTTTCAACATATACATTTAGGATTTAAATTAAAAAACACAGTTTCGACAACAAATACTCCGTTTTTCGAGGATATACAATTTCTGCTTATAAACAAATGGAAATAACGTCTTAAATCATGAAGCTGTTTGAAATATTCATTGTAATGCGACTGTGCAAGATACGCCTAAGCATCGTTCAAGAAGCTCGTCCTTACTAAGGTCCTTGTATATCGGTTTTATTGCCTCAATGACATCTGCAGGCAATGCAGGAGTGTGTTTATAATTGTTTAAAGTTCCTTTGGCATTCGCCTGCTGCCACGCACATCACGAGTCTTCTCCTTCTGGGAAATACTGATGTTGGGGACTTGCGTTTGTGGAACATTTGTGATAGAATGTAGCCCAGACAGCTTTTTTCATATCTTCCAACGAATCACTATTTCGACGAATTGCAAGACCGTAGAACGCACTTAGTTCTCCAATGAGTTTTCCAGTCAGCTTTCCCTTTCCACCGAGGCCTTTATTCCCTTTTTTACAATTCCGCCATCTTGTTCCCATCCGTTTTTAAATATGGTTGACCCATTCTTTTCTCTTCACATCATACGGAAGAGCTTGCACGATTTTGCTATAAGTTTTCGAATCGCCGTCCCCGATATAATCGACGTATGTATTTCGTTCCGTGTAATTCCTCCGCTCTTTGGAACGGTTTCACATAAAATACTGTATCACCGTAAATTTTACGAATGTCTTTGCAAAATTTGGTGAGAGCATTCTTAACAAATGCTTCATTCAGAAAATGAAAATATTTTGTTTACGGTAGTCTGGAGCTTTAATGAATGTGGAATAACATATCTTTAATTGAGCACAAAAAAACCATTAAGTCAATTTAAAAAATTCATGAAAAAAGCTTATTTTTCTGACCGACAGTGGAGTCCTGCCTTAACACGTTCTACAATATTTCTACATAATTAGTTATTGTCAAATAAATCTACTTTACCGACTCATTGTCGTTGAAAAGTTTGTATGTAAGAAAGTAAATTTAAAGCATAAGTAGAACTAACAATAAGCACTCTTAAATCGGTTCACTTAAAAAGTATATACACAGGACAATTAATAGTTGTCCTGTGTTAACAAACTAATATGATCGATCGATAGCTTATTCTTTGAAAGTTTGTTGCTTGTATGTCCGTAATTCTCTTCTAATATTTCGTATACTTCGAAAATGCGAGGGATGATCGCCACGACACTCTCGTCGCAACATGTAACTAAGTTTACATAACACATGCAGAAGAACTATTTTATCGACGTACGATCATTAACTTGGCTACGACTGCAGCGCTATGATTCTGCCGCGGAGGCGCTTCCCTTGCCAAACACCATCGGCCATTGTTTGTGTACAGTTTTCTTCGTTGATAAAGTCTTGTTTACGCGATTAATACGATTATTTCCATTATTATATTTATATTTATTATATTTGTATTTATTATATTTATGCCGGCAGTTCAGTCCTTTTATAGTGCATTTCGAGTAAAAGTGAAGTGCAGTTACGTGAATAAGTAAAACAGATCTTTTCAACAATGAAATATTTCTTATCAATGGGTGCTAACGATTCGCCGTTGGTGGTCGAATACGCATCGTATCGGACTCTACACGACTACCGGCTACAAGGTATTTAGTTTCATGTATACAGACCTAATTATCGTCGTGCATAATATAAACATGGCATGTATAATTGTTATGCAGATCACTGTCGTATTATTCTAGCCCTATATCTTTATACATTATTGCATTTTGATCGGTACAAAGGTGCATACAAAACCTGGAGTGGAGATTGGATGTAGCATAATACAAAAATATCGGGATTAAGTTAATTAAATCTCAAGATGAGAGTTTCAGTTATCGATACCTCGTAGAACAAATTAATAAGGCGTTCAGATTTCCAGCCAATATAAATGAAGGTGGAAATATCTTTTTTGGGTTATAACTTTAGAAGGAGTTTCAATTTATTCAACGAATTCTTTGCTTCACAATCGACACAATGAACCAACGATAGGCGTCGATATAAATAATAGGAATAATCCCCAGCGGAGAGAGAGAACGGAATAAGCATGGAGGGACTGTCGATGGGTACGAGAAAAAATGTAATTTCTGGTGTCTGCTTCCTTCATTGGCCTTTCTCGTCATTGTTTCTTTTTCGCAGTGGCGCGGCGTCGTAAACTCTCTCTCTCTGTCTCTCACCCCCTCCGTTGCTCGATCTGTCCACGTGCTTGTAAAGTATATACTATTACGATTAGATAAGCTCTCTCGTCGCCGGCTCTCGGGCCATAGTGCGACTTGGATGCAGACTGCATAAGAGAGCGCGATTTCATTGAATCTGCCTCAGTAAGCGTCGCGTTTACATTGCAGACAGATTCTGTCGGATATTATATACAAAGACTTATACGTATGGATACATACATAAATACCCATAAAAGCACGAAAATTTGGCAGTCAGCGAGTCGCGAGTATCTCGGAATAGCGATACTTCGGGATAAAGCGAGCCGGTCAAATTATATTTAAATCCAGTGCGACGAGTGCGAAAGACACTTCGTGAGTTTTTTCTCATTGTTGCGAGGTTCTCTAGATCCTCGTGGGGGTTTTCGAGTTTTCGTTCGAGGGGAATTTACCTCGGGCATAACTGGAAATGAATTCCATTCGATTAACGGTGATTTACCGCGTGTATAATCGGGTCGTGAAAACTTAACCCTAAAAGCCTAATCTACGCCTGTAAAAAAGCGTACACGCCGTGTGTAGAGCTTTATGTACCTCCAAACTAGATTAGGCTTTCTAGGGTTAAATAATTGAATCGCATTACACATATCTGCAAGCTATAGACAATATCGGGACATGAACCGAACGACAATAATAATGCTATAATAATTTTAGCGAGATATCTCACATATCGATCGTGGTACATCGATGTGTACCCGAGAATCGAGTATCTCGTTATCTTCGATCAATCTTCCGATTGAGAAAACTCACGAAATCGAGATACGATCTCCCAGACCGAAGAAGTAAAGAAGAATACAAACTGATAATAAGAAATAGTCACTGGTAGCATTGGTCAAAATGCCAGCTTGCTCGAGCGAGTACTCGTCGACAACGACAGGATATTGCTCGTCGAGTCCACCAAACTCAAGAAGCGCCAGTGCGTCGCCTCCGTTGTCTTCCTGGTCCACCGTCGTTTCGTCATTATCAGTTTCCCCTTCGAAAAATTCACCGATCTGTAGCTTCGAGAGATCTACATCGAATCTCTCGAACTCATCTATCTCACATGGAAATACGAACAAATCCGATCAGAAGCCCAATACGTTCTCAACATCGTCACATATTACTCATGGGATTTCGGAACCAGCGCCATCTGTGGACGGTAATCCTTCGCGCAGTGATGACGAGAATAAGGATGCGTCTTCTTGCTGTCATGTAAATCCCGTGACAAACAGGCTACTTCGGACGAGGCAACAACGACAGCCGCGTGCTCTCAGTGCGAACAAGTGCAATGGCGGATTAAGAAGCAAATGGTTCTTTCCCGCGTGTATCGTCGCGTGGTACGTGAGCCTCGTTCTAAACTTATTCGTACGTTTGTACGAGACGCTAAGTTACATCGTGTTGGCCCCGATAATCTGGATATCGGCATGGATATGTGTCTTTTGGGTAATAATGCAGTTGCCGCTGAATCTGATAAAGTGGTTCATCAGAGCGTTACACACACCAGCGTCCGAGCGTGCGCGCAACAAGCGATGCGTTCTCATAAGCGGTGGCAGCACACTTCAGGCTCTTCATCTTGCACGCAATTTTTATAAAGCCGGTGCGCGCGTTATCGTTTGCGAGATCGATGGATTATTCGGCCTCGCAAGATTTTCTACGGCTTGCTCGAGATTCTACAGTGTACCGCGTCCAGGACCCGGCACAGCCGCGGAATACGTCAACGCTTTGAGAACGATAGTAGAGCGTGAAAAAGTCGTTTATTTTATACCGGTAAGTTGCACGAGCGGAGCTTACTACGACTCTCTGGCAAAGCCGCATCTCGAGATTATCGGATGCGAGTGCTTCGTACCGGCAGCAGTTGACGTCACACGCCTCGAGGATCCACTTCGATTGATACGTCGCTGCGATTCTCTGGGACTCGCGACACCGATTCATCACGTCGTTAAATCGCCGGACGAACTCGTCAGGCTCTACGAGATCGGCTCTTTCGTCGCTAAAGAACGTCACGTAATGATAACGGCCGGACCTACCGGTATGACGGAACGCGTTAAGCTCCAGTTACCGACGAGCAGCTCGATCGATAACCCAGTGCCGAACAATTTACGACCCAAGCTCGAGCATTACGAGATCAGCGACAGAAAACCATGGATCGTTATGCACGAACCGGCTGGTATCTCCGGCGGATATCAGTTGATTACGTGCACAACGGTGAAAGATTCGCGTGTGGTCGCCAATGTCACTTGTCGTCTCGACGAGACCCGCGGTCTCATACCGGAAGAGCGCAACGATGTTCATCAGTGGCTCGAAACGTTTTTCTCGCGTCCTTTTGCAACGAGGATCAACGGTCATTTGAGCTTTAAGCTCGCGGTCAATGCCGACGAGATCCACGGACTCGTTCCGTTGTCCTGTCGAGTCGGAGTCCCTTTGCCCTATCTCTGCCTCACGAGTGTTCATCCCCGTTTCGTTTGGCGTCCTTGCAGACATTTTTCACGACAGAATTCCGTCAATCTTCTCGTAAACGAGAGATACAAGAAGTCACTGTCGTCGACGAATCTTCGCTCGGCCAGTCTCGGCGCTCTGTTCGCGCCGACGCGCACGGGCCACGCGCAGAATGGACGGACGAGTAGTACGAACGACCCTAGCGCCAGTGACGGCCATTTTGTTGTACCATCGAACGCCGTGCTCGACAAGAGGGATGCTCTCTTCGTCTACTGGGATCCTTTGCCGTATTGCGCTTATTATCATCTGCAATTCCCTTTCAGACGTCTCGCCGGTGCGCTCCGCGAGCAACCGACGCCTCATAAACCGCCTTTGGCAGTTGTTCAATAAAAAGAGGCGTCGGATTTTTTCTATCTTGTTTTTTTTTTTGTTTTTTTTTCTTCTTTTTTTTGACAAATGTTTTAAAATATGCTTTAAAATTCTCAGATTTGTTTATATATGTTTCGTTCTTACTTACAATTAGAGACTCTAGGGAACAATGTCCGTTCGAGGTCGTAGGACGATGTTGCTACAAGTAGTCATGTAACCCGATGTGTAAATAGTCGGACAGATGTAGAGATCTTATTTTATGGCTTATCGTCGATGATCCGGTTATTATATCCGTTAAATAGCCGATTAACCCCTGTATAGAAAAGACTGCAGCCATCTCACAAACATATATCTATATATTTTTTTAATAACACTGGAGTTATGCCTGCAGAGAGTACATTATTAATCGTAGAGTTATTTTTGATACTGACCAAGTCGCTTTGGGAAACATTAGATACGTAATATATCCATATATATATACACATATGCGTTTGTGTACAAGTGAGAAACTCGGGAATGAAAAATGAAGGGGCACAAAGGAAAGACTATCGCCAAGTTACCATTGGACAAATACTCTGCCTCTTGGCCTCCGTCGCGATACCAGACTAAATAATAATAATAATAATAATAATAATGATAATACATTGAAGAGAGGCAGGGGCACGGTAGTAGCGTCGCGTCTCACACGCAGTGGGGATCCGGGTTCGATTCTCGTCAGCATTAATGCAATTTTTATGTGCTTTTTCTGTGCTCTCGATAGTTCGAAACTCACCTAAGAAAAATTGTACGTCCAAAATGAAAAAGAAATTTCTTGGATGGTGCTGACCAAACAAACTGTTACGAGGTGTCTCGGGTTTGATTCCTGGTACCGTAGTCATCGTAGACGAAGGTGAATGGCGTAGGGTATAATAACTCCAGATATAAGGACGTTATGAACCGGGAATATGTTTGTGCCTGTACTGACATCTACCGGAGCGCGATGAGGTGCGGTGATGGGGAATATCGAATCCGAGACAAACGAATAGGGAGGACCGATAAAAATGGAGAAAAATGGGGGAGCACGTAACCCTGAGGGGATCGGTGTATAACAAATGCATATATACATACATAATAATAATAAATTGTTTTTCGTACGTATAGGAGCTTAATGAATGATTAAAAGTGATATTGATTCGATGATGCGCTGGGTCGTCAATAGTATTCAATACGCTAATGATACTCGAGCTGTGAAATGTTCATGGGGAATTTATAATTATGTTTCTATGTAATTGAGAATACCGTCGACGGGGGAATTAGAAACACACGAATGGACCTTTGTCATATTAATAAATTATTTTGTAGTAAGTTCAACTGTCTAGTTTTTATTTATTTGTTAATTTTACATATATAAATATATCCTTCTACACGATAAAAAGATTTCATCACTACCGTCGTGTGGATGAATCGAGCGGGGTCAAATTGGGCTTGGTTGAGTCAGGTTTGATTCTGGAATCTCAAACGAAATTATGCATATATAATGGAAAAAATATAAATTTTTGTATATTTTAAGAATTTTTATTGTAGTACAGCGTGGTGAATATTCACCGCGAGTTATTTCTAAACGACTGTCAATAGATTCAATTAGTTATTGCAAATATGCGAAAGAATAATATTTTTATAATATTTATAACTCTTCTTTCGGGAAAATCGGCTTGTCCAAGTCCGCAAATGCTATCAAGTGGATGAAACACTGCGACGAATGCGAAAAAAATATTTATTCTCGTCTAAAATTATAGGCTCGTGGCTAAAACTAGTTTTGTTATTTATTCTTATTTTTTCCGACAGCTTTCCCGAATTTACATCCGATGGGCAATATTTAATTGAGAAAGCTTATAGTGTTTAATGTATGAATGTATTTTTTGTTGATGTTGTTAAAAACTTTTATCTGTCATAAAAAATGAGATAAACAGATATTTAAAAAAAAATGGCTAAACTTGACTGGGCCTAGAGTGGGTGTTAAAAATGTGTAAAAACAATGTACGTAGGTCTCCTTCATATATACGTAAATAAATTCTGAAATTGCAAGCAAATCCGGGACCATGGGATCCAAACGTGTGCTATTATTCCGGAGAATGGCTCGTGTATGTTACATACAGGCAGTCAAACTGGAGCTGAAATGCAACCGAGTGCCCGAAATACCGAAAAAAATTGAAGTTCGTAATTTACGATACGTATAATCTGCTCGTAAAAGCGATGATTGTTCTGACATCCGAATATCAACACGGAATGACTTTATAAAGGCGGAGAGCGCGACTCTCGAGCTTGAGAATATTTGTGTAATGTCCCGTACGTATGTTTTTTTATTTTTTTCCGGATAAATTGATGATGACCCCGGTTAATGCCTGGCGCATTTGCGGACTTTGAGAGGACGGGGTCGTCTCGAAGCGATGCCCGTCCGACCGTTGTTTATCATTCGTTCGCTATGCACGAGCTTGTGCTGTTGTTTTCCATCTCCACAAAACTGCAAAACGTACTTCAACCTCCCTCTCCCCTCTTTTTTTGTTTTTGCTAATTCTCGCGCATACGCGACGAAATACAGTTCGTTATTTTTACACCGAGTGTTTTTAATTTCTTGAAAGGCCCATTCGTCATTCGTCATTCATTCACCTTAGTTGTTAAATATTTTCTTATTTTCTTTTTTCCTTCGTTCGTTCTCAAACTGCACATTTTTTGCAGACTCGTAAAAATTCCATCGAGAATCGAGAATTAGATAAGGTAATAGATTTTCGATGTATCATTTCATAGAGTCGAAGCGATTGTTCCAAGCGAGCAATAAGCGATAAGAAGACCGAGAGAAGATTACTTGCGGTGCGAACTTTGATCCTTTCGTCGTCGAACGAGCGATCTTCGTACAAGAACGCGTACTCCGATCCGTAATCTCACGAGTGATCGGATGAACGACGATAGAAGTATACATACATATGTTCTTTTACAGCGGTCATTCGTCCATTGCGGTCAAACCACCTGTTTCGATTTTTCGTGAAAAATTGCTGGTTCGTTAGGTCGTCACGATTGGTCGAAAAATTGATTATAATCGAAGTATTTTTATTTGATATTACAACGCGAATCGATCAAATTTGAATGAATCGAATTTGAAAACCATTTCGCAGAATCGATCACGATGGTAGAAAATTGGGCAAAACCCAGTTTGGCAAGAAAATATTTGACAAAAATTCGATTTGAAAATCGAATTTGTCAGTCGAAACTCCTCCCAGAAAATCGAGGGAAAGGTAACCAGTACCGTAATATTATTAGTGCGTAGTATTTTTCCGGTGGTGAAATCCTCACCTGATAAGCGAGTTTTACATGTATTATACGGAGGGCTGATTAAATAGGTTACGAGGCTGTCTCGGGCTTGAACACTATTTTATCATAATTTCGTTCACGACGTTGATGAAGCTTGGGCTTTTAATCACCGAGTGTCTGAGGGCTGCGGTTAGACTTTACGTCGACGTTCATGCGATCGCCGCGTGCCTCTCTCGATTTAAGATAAAGCGCGATATGCGAAAGACGTGCATAGAGCTATATACATACATATAATTATGGAAAGCTCTAAGTTCGCGGTTTGAAAGAGATGTCGAAGTCGAAGGTATATCGACGAGACGTCGTCGCGGCCATCATCGCTCTCTCATCGTCTCGTCGTTCGCCGGACGATCAGAGAGAGACAGGGCGAGAGAGAGAGAGAGAGAACTCTTTTCCATCGACTTTTATTCTTTTATATACATAAACCAAGTGCGGTTCCTTGACGACCGGGTGAAATAAATCGATAGGGTGAGAGCCAGGGAGAGAAAGAGAGAGAGAGAGAGAGGAGAGAACCGGAGAAGCCGGCACACCACGAGACGGGGCAAAAGCATCATTTTTCTTTGCTCCCGGGAGGAGAGGTCGTTCATCCTCAATCTGGTTTTACTACACATCACGCGATCCACGAGTACAATATATAAACCCGTCTCTCTACGTCGAGGCTTCCTGTTTCTCCCACTCTGGACTTTTCACTCCCGACTTCTCCACTGTGCATTGTTTTCTTGTCTTTTTTGTTTTAGAATTTTAATCGAATAACGGGACATCGGACATCCGACTGCGACACCTGGTGGACGTATTTTGTACTATACTCTCGCGATCGTCACGTGACCAATGTTTGGAAAACTTTGTCCCAATTTATGTTTCGAATTGGAGATTACCTTTGAAATTATGATTAAGCACCATAAAAGTCGCAATTTTGGGCTATTTTTCGATCAATTCGTACAACGCTGTACATGGGCAGATTTTAGAATTTTCCGCTGGAGCTCGAAGCTCGAAGCTGCAGGTGGTCGAGTTCCCAGCATAACCGTACAAATGGGATCTCGCTTCTACGATATATATTTGCATCGTCTGTGGTGCCTGGCGCGCATGGTGATGTCTAACAAACTTCGCCATGTCGTTTCCTATCGACACACACACCGATATATCTTTCATAATACTTTTCCTTTCTTTTCTTTTTAATTTGAAATATAACAACAACAAAAACACTTTATACGTTTTTTTATTTCGTTCGATTCGAATGTGAAAAAGCTACGATGAAAAGTTTTATACGGTCTCTGAATTACCGAACGACTTTATTAATTTTCCATGTAATTTTCATACGACGATCAGAGATGACGAATGGAGAAACGTTTCGAGGAAAATGGAGACGCGAGGAGAGCTGGAGAACGCGCCAACGGTACGATAGCTTAAACTTGACTCTCGGGGTCACGAATTTTTTTCGATACTCCGTATCGGGCAAACATCATTTTCAAAATGGCGAATTTTATAAACTTACGACTTTTGCGGCGCATTATACAGCGTTGCGGAACTCTCTCGAAAGAGAGAGAGAGAGAGAGAGAGAGAGAGAGAGAGAGAGCGACAGACACTTGTATCTTATCTCTCGTGCAACATTTTCTTCTTTTATTTTTTCCTCTCATCGAGCCTCACTCGTTTCTTACTTTTCCTTCGATCCGATTTCTCGTTGTAGTCCATTCATTATACATACATTTGGAAGGGTTAAATTTTGTTTTTTACGACAATTCGACTCTTCGTCATGATACGAAAATTTCGTTTATATACTTTATTGTTGCTTTTTTTACGCTCTACAATTAAGATCCTATGAATTTTTCACCTACCGTTAGTCGTTGCTGAGTTTTTTGCTGTTTCTCGTGATACATATCGAAAAAAATGTCCATTATCAAACTCGTCAAACATGCTGATACCTGCAATGTGATTTTTTTTTGTTTTTTTGAACCACAATTAGACTTTTAGCGCGCCGTAAAGTTGGCGCGCGAAGTTTTGATTTCATAGTTCGCGCTATTGTAAATAGGGCGAGGCGCGAGAAACAGAACACCTGAATATCTCGAAAACTAAATTCCGGAGAAAAAGATGTTTCAAATCAAAAGTTTAAGTCGTGGAGGGGCTGATGCAGCAGTCACATTCTTAATCTACGACTTGAAACAGATAACTTTTGTTTGAAATAATTTTACTCTTAATCATTACTTTTTATAATATTGTCATTAATAACATGATTTTGTCCATTAAAACGATATCCTGTATATTTTCTCTTTGTAAATTCAATATTGTAAAAAAGCCCCACACAATATCTAAAAATCGGTTTTCTCGGTTCACTCGTATTTCTTCGACGTTTTTTCGGATATAATTGCGGGATTATCGGTCGGCTCGTAAAAATTACGAGCAAAGATTCTAACTAGACAAATGCATAAGAAAATTGATAAAACAAATTAATTTTTTCTTCGAACGACATTCGTTTCTCAGAAATTGAAAATAATTTTCTTTACCAAAGTTATTCGATATTAACTCGTACGATTTTCTCATCTCTCTAATAATCGTAAAATATGTGACATAAGTCATAAGAAAAAAGTAACCGACGTAGAGATTTTCCCTCGGTCGAGTAAGGACCTTGCGTGCCCGAGTTATAAATACGTAAGCCGGATATGGATGGTACTCGTGTCACGAATGTGTCGCACGTGGGATCGTGACCGGGCCCGAAGTATCGTTAGGGTCCCGCCAAGAGACGACTGGTACAGTGAAATATGATCGTTTGTCAAGAAATTCGTGTCTCCCATTCTTATACTAAAAATGATATCCTCGTGCATTTTATTTTATCCATCGGAGACAATAGTGAATAGCACGAAGAGAAAAAAAGAAATACCAACGTTATTTCGTAATTCTACGCTTCGTTTCCCTTTCCGTCCATTTCCTTCATCGGCAATCGTTCGTATCGATGCGATTTCAAAAAGTCGAAGCGTAGAAATACAAGATCGACGAAGAAAGGGGTTCGTCTATTGCCGGTTGGGGCGCTTATCCAGCCATGGGTACTGCTGATTAATGAGATCGTTTCGCGTATACCGTGATTCAACTCGAATCTTCAAGTCATGATATCAAGTCACGAAGTCAGAATGAAGATACGTATACATAAACACACACACATATATATAGATATATATTTAAATCGTAGATTGGCATATCGCACGCGCAGACCGATGAAACGCACTCCGAGTTTCGGTTAAATATCGACAAGACAATCCCTCCATAGCGATTACACAATCGTGATCTCAAGGCGAGTTTATGTACTATTATACGCATGCAACAACATTATAATATATAGGTCACTCCAGTATCAACGCCGATTAAACAAATTTAGTACTGGATGGCTCAGTGACTTATGATGGAATGTCCCATACGTTTGCATATAATTTATCATTTAAATATATATGGACGACAATATATTAAAATAATAAAGTATTTAAATAAGATACTGTATACATATTTATTAAACGTCAGTTACATAAAAATAAAAGCAATAATAATAATAATAATATCACATCACAGTAAATTTCATTATCATTATTATTAGTATAATGATTATTATTATACACTTAACGTTTAATAAATACATTGCTTGTATTTTTAATTCTTTATTATTATTATCATTATTATTATTATTACTCTTATAAAATTTAAATATAGTTTATTGCAATTCAATATATTATTATATGATATAAAGATGATGTGCTATATACTATAGAGAGAGAGAGAGAATTTTCGAGGTTCATCAAGCTTTACCGATGAACGCGCAAGTTGTACGACCATCAGATCTGTCCAATTCTGCATTAAATAGTAAGTACTTACAGGTACATTGAAACCACGTTCACCGATGTACGGTAAGGACTAGCACGTAGGTAAAAGTCGAGATACAGCGAATGGCCGAGGCACGCTATATCGCGGAACCGGCACCGCCACCGACACCGGCGCTCGACACGCGATTTACCCCGCGAACCCCGCTACAAAGGGATCCCCCACACGCTGTTCCCGCAACAAACCCGAGCAAAGCCCTCGGAGCTGCTTGTCAGTGAAAGCTCGGATTTCGAAGGGAACGCACAACGAAAGAGAGAGAGAGAGAGAGAGAGAGGAGAGAGAGAGAGAGAGAGAGAGAGAGAGAGAGAGAGAGAGTGGGAGGGAGAGCGCCGGGACTTCTCGAATTCGTCTTCTTGATCGTTGGCCCATCGAAAATCTCCGAGACACGTTTCGCCGTCGTTTCTTGCGCCTGACCGATAACTTTAGCGACAAATCGCAACATTTTTATTCGCCACGGGCCGCTAAGACTTGGAACGAAAATATGCCACGGGTGAGAGAGAGACAGATCGTTTGAGGAGTTTTGTTTTCTTTTTTATTTGCAATTTTTGTCATTGGTTTTTCCTGCACTTGGTTCAATTATGATAAATTAATTGGAAAATTGTATGAAAATTGTGAAAAGTGTTTATCATTTTATTGCAATTAGTGTAAAAAAATCACCTCTTGGCGTGTGTCGAATTTCACTTTCAATGGCTTAGAAACACGTTTTTTTTTGAGGACTATATGAGTGACGCATCAACGAGACATATTCGATACGACGTTCCACACCCGCACGCCACCCTCTATCTAACACCGTAGACGAGTCACGTGTCAACCCTCTACTCGATTTCTCTTATATACGCGTGCAGCTGTTTTTCAGAGTTCGAGCACTTTGCAATCTTTCTTTCATAAAATAATATCTCTCGTACGTTATCATTATCAGTATACACCGAAACGGTGCCAAAAACGCAACTGGCCAGTGTGTCATTTTTTATCAACAAAAATTTTGTCAAATCATTATCCGAATCAAATTATATAAATTGTAAATTAGACATTTTCAATGTCAATTTCTATAGATAAAAATAAACATTTTATAAATGGCAATAAATACAAATAATGCTATAAATGAAAATAAATAAATATTAAATACTCGATCGCTAGAATTCGTAAGAAGGGAGAATACTGTGGCGGTCAGAAAGATAAGTTTTTTTCATTCATTTTTTTAATTCACTTAATCGTTTTTTGTGCCTCGATTAAAGGTATGTTATTCCACACATATGAAAGTAGATTCGGGGAAATTTTTATCGAAAAGAAAATAATAGCTGAAACACAATAATTTTGTTTCGAAACTACGTTTTTCGAACTGGTGCGGACGATAACTCGAGCAATAATAGTCGGATATGTAACATTTTTGCACGAAGTTGTTTATAATTGTAATAGCTATCATTGACCGTAGTCGTTCTTGATTTTATTTATTTCTCTAAATATGACCACGTTCCGAAATAAAAAGTATTATTTTTCCCGAAAATATTTTTATTATTCGAGAAATAGTAATTTTCAAAAAAAAAAAAAAAAAAAACAGTTACGTTCAACGATAACTATTACAATTAGAAAAAATTTCGTGCGAAAATTTTACATATCCGACAATTATTGCTCGAGTTATCGTCCCCACTAGTTCGAAAAACGTCGTTTCGAGACAAATTTATTGTACTTCAACTATTGTTTTTTTAAAGTAAAAATTAACTTCAATTGATTTTAATGATTTTAATGTAAATTCATGAAAAAAAACTTATATTTCTGATCGTCACATTCGAGTCTTGCCTTAAAAAGCCTTGAGATTTTGTTCTGTAGATTTCCACTTCGATCGTAATCGGCTAGACGTTTAGGAATGATCGAGATAAAATCGTCTGTAGATTTTATCGACAACGTGTTGTCGAGACATTTAATGGGTTTGTCTACGTCTGAAAATACTCGACGCTCTATTTCCTCGAGATTTACGATCGTCGGGGCAAGATTTGAAAATTATTGCCCGTTAAATTGTTCAGCAATGAAGTGAGGGACGTGGGAAGAAATAATGCCGGGAGACAGAAGACAATAATAAAATACGTGTCGAGTGGGTGAACAGAGTTCGAGCTCTCGATTCGTCAGACGTTTCTCCTTGTGCACGAGGTTGACTTTCCTCGCCGCTACATCGAAACTTTGCACGTACGCCACGCGTATATTGTAGACTTTGAGACCCACTTATTATTCTTGTTTTCGTTACATTTCTTGTTTTCGTTATTCTATCGTTTCCAGACACGAACTATCTTCACGTTGGAAAATCATTTCAAACCTCCTGCATGAAAAAGTACGCGAATAATTATTGCGACGAAGATCAAAAGTTACCCTTTTTTCTTGGTATTTATTAATTATGCAACTAATATTTTCTTAAATTCTGATAATAATCGGGTTACCTGAACTAATAATTGTATGAAATAATGAATGATCGTTAGTATTTTCGAAAAATGCTCTGAAATAATAATCATAATATCGATAACTGATGAAAATAATTGAGAACGATATGAAACTATAATTGTCATTCCAATAATTGCATATCTTCGTATCAAATAAAATATAATTATTGTATCAATGGTGCAATTAATATTTCGTCAAATTTCGAAAATATTAGTGTTGTAAATAATGACAATATTAATTAATCATTAATATTTTGATAATTATTTTTTCGCAACTAATATTTTTCATAAATATTTTCGAGTAATATTGATTTCGATCACGGCAAGATTATTCTCATTCTAACGAAACTCTTGTACACGTGTTATCCGTTGATATTTAATACGATAAGGAAACAAGGACGAAGATTTCACGGTCAAGGCCAGTAAGAGAGAGAGAGAGAGAGAGAGAGAGAGAGAAGAAAGCCTTACTAGTCGCGTCTAGTGAATAAGGCTCACGCAATTGACTATTGAGTTATATAAGTAGATACGGCAAAGCATGCACAGACGTGCATACATACGTAAAAGACGGTAGTAGGAATAGTGGAATAAGCAAACGGGCGAATGCCAACCGGAACTATGTGTGACTTTGGGCTGGCACGCGAACGCAAATTCCTAAACGGTCTCGCCAACGACCTGCCATATGGATAAACACACGACAGCCTTCCCCATAGATCTAAACAGACCTCGGCATCACTTTTCACCGACGCGCTGTAATTCGATCTTCAATTTGCTCCAAAACGTCCTTTTTGTAATTTATTCGCGATTTTCTATTAAAATGCCAAATTTACGTTACAAGAAACCATTAAAATAATTTTTTTTAATTATTTCGACGAAATAATAATCAACGAGCATTGATAAAGAAATTTTTTAAATACAAAAATTATTTCGTATAATCGAGAGTAATAAGAAATAATTAGTTTCTTATGTTGATTATTTTTATCATTGCCGTATAATAATTCATTCGATGAGAATGTGCATAAGTCGTTAGATTGAATTTTTTGTAATTCATTTGAAACGATTTGTTATTTAAAAAATAATAATAATTAAAAAACAATGTAATCAAAAAGTCTATTGGTCGATGAGAGCGTGTCCTCTGTATTAATGTCGCGAGATAAGAAAATAGCTAGATGAAAGTACGAGGCGAGACTGTTGTGATATTTTCGTCCGGAGTCTATAAAAAATGACACTGTACCGAGATAAGTACGAATGGCAATTTATCCGCGGTCCAACGGTCCTGCTTATCAGCGAAAGACTTCCCACAAGTTTCCACTAATTTGCCGGTTTATATTCCCGATAGGGCTAGAGCAAGTTGCTAGGACGTTAATAATTTGTCGTTTGGCCTGAGAGAAGTCTGTCGATGAATTATTATCCGTTTCAAAGTCCAAGCGTTATTCTTTTATCACACGTAGTAACCGTGCGAGACATTATTCAATCCGTGTATCGTGTGTTGACGTATATCTTTAGATTACATATTGATAACATCTCGTGTGTTTGTCTACTTGTTGACTGTCTCCGTTTTTAGTCAAAACGCCCCACTTTAGAAATCGGCCGTTGACAATATTCGCCCGAGTGAGTCATTTACACTATCTCCGTCCCTGGGCTGTTTCATTCGAAAGAATATTTCCTGTATGATAACAAATTACGCATTCCCCGAACCATACTTTTACATCATAATTTCAAAAACGGCGAAGCGCAACATGCCTCGTGCAATTAACAAAAACCTAAAAATACTCTTAAAAGTAATTACTTTTTTATACAAATATTTTTTAATATTATATTCGCCTTTCCGTATTATTTTCCGCATGGAAAATATTCGATAAATTTTCAAATTACGAAGCCAATCACTTGTTTATAAACAAATAATTATTCGAAAAAAAAAATCGTCATTTTGTTAATTGAAAAAGACACAATCCATAATTGTTTTCCTGCATAATAATTTAACGAGCTTTCTTGGATAAATTTCGTAGAATTCTCAGTTTTATAATCCATTCAATGATATTATTATGAAATTATCAATGAATTATGAAAGTTTTATACAAGTTCGTTGTATATAGTGCTATCACTACTGGTAACACAATGGTAGCGTACGAATTGCCAGGAGGAGCCTCGTACATTATGTATACACGTATATATTTATACATATATATATATATATATATATATATATATATATATATATATATATGTGTATGTATGTATGTGTAACTCGAGGATAGATATACATATCGATTGGTGCCGTACGGTGCCAGGTGTTGCCTGAAACTTCTCCTTTTTGCCCCTCTCCTATCATTTGGTAGCAACATCGGCTCGGCCCTTTCGACCCTTTTAACGCCCACCACAGAAACGTAGAGTAGTTTCGCCCTGGCGACCAGTTGGAGGTGGAATATTAAGCTCGCGATGAGCGCTGATGGAAAAGCTAAAAAAACGTGTTCGGTGGCTCCAGCCAACACTTTAAAAGAGCACAAGTACCTGCATATACATATATATATATATATATATTTTCATTATAAAACTGTAGATAACAACGTAGTCCTTGACTCATTGCGGGCTCTTCTTCCCTGCTGTAAAAAAAAAGGAAATGAAAAATACACACGTTTGGAGAATTATTTACACTTATGTTTCCAGGCTGGTGTTTCGGGTGGCCGAAGCGGCACCGCGAACCTGACGCTACGAGGTCAGATGCAGGAAAGGCGGCGGCCACCGTTTCTCAGGAGTTCCTCGAAAGCTAACGAGGTATTTAACCTATTAACTAAATTTTGTATTCAAGGCATGTACCTTGTAATATTGTTATATATTTATATTCGTTATTTAAATAATATTTGTACTCTTGCTATGTTAAATTATCATTCTGAAAAAATGCGTGGTAGCTCGTCGGTCAATAGTACGACGCTTTATGTTGGCCCTTAGCCCGTTACATCCGCTCGAGCTCCCTACTGCAATACAACTGAAAGAGTGGGGAGCTATGCACTGGCGAAGTTAGTGGCAATGTGCCTCGATCACTGTTCGACGATTGAAGTTTTAAACTGTTAGTTCACGGATTCACCTGTGCTTTATATGTACTTATCGTTAAAATGATCATGCTCTACTCGACATGTCGTAATCAAACGTGATATGAGCAGTGATTGAGGTAAGTATTAGAAATATACATGCATCGACATCTCCGATGTGAATCAGCTGTTAGTGCTTGTGCTGCTGCTGCTAGCGTCCGTAGCGGACAATTCCCGAACTAGCACTGATAGCTGCAACTGACTTATGCACTTTATCCATTTTCATATTTTAACATAACTGGCCCTTTTCACATTTATTAGAATGTTACATTGATGATTATAGCGTAGGAATATTTATGGCAGAATTGTAAATATTCGAGAAATAGAGAAACAGTGGTCGTAAATTTAATTTGTCTCGAGTTTTCTCATAATTCAAGTATACAAAATACTGAAAATAGGAAATGAAGCACTTTCGTTGTGAACTACGCGTGAACTTCACGTGCTCGCCTTTTTTTCTCAGCACTCGGAATCTTTTGAACCGTTATCTCATAAGGTTATCGAAAAATTGTAAATATTGATGTAAACTTGCCGTTTAAGAATAATATAAAACCTTTGACGATGAATGAGAAGTTAACAAAGATGGTTCTAAATTTGTCGCACATCTTGATGTAATGTGGAATTTTCGATCGGTACGATAGCCAAGCAAGATTGGGGTCGGTGGCAGAATGGATTCTGCAAGAAGTTTAACTCTCCCGAGTGTACCGGCTGACAGAGAGAGCGACGAAGATCTTACGACGGATTCTCTGGTCAGGCAGAATTTTGAATTGCGTCACAGATTGGAAGAGGAAGCGACGAGTTACAAGAGACGTTTGGAAACTTATCGTCAGGCCCAGCAGCATCAGGCTGTATTAGTGTCGCGTCTACAAGCGAAGGTGAATTTTTATTGTTATTTCATCCTTTTAATTTATTATGAACACATAATTATTGGCCTTTTCTTTCGTTCAGGTACTCCAATACAAGCAGAGATGTTCCGAATTGGAGAATCAAATGACGGAATCGCTCGGACCGGAAATTAACAGAGTCCCTGCAACGATAACTGGAAGTGTTCCAAGCTCTGCACTCGATGCGGCACATCAGACTTTGCGAGATTTGCGAGACGAGCAGATTCAAGACGTAGAAACGGCACTGAGAAAACTGGCCGACGAGAGAAGAAGGTTGCAATGATCAATTATTTAATGGAGAACCAACAAAATTTGCGGCTATTTTTCAAAGAGAATATAATAATATATTTAATAATATTATAGATCGGAAAAGCTTCTAGAGGTCAACACGGCTCTCAAGAGTCAGCTCGAAGAGTCACACCATACGAACGAGGCGTTGACCAACGATTTGCAAAAATTGAGCAACGATTGGGATATTTTGCGCGAGGAAATGGCTATAAAAGAGGAAGAATGGAAGGAAGAGGAATTGGCTTTCAACGAGTATTATACGTCGGAACATAATCGTTTGTTGAATCTCTGGCGCGACGTTGTCTCGGTGAAACGTTTGTTCTCCGATATGAAATCAACGACCGAGCGCGATCTCGGCAAGTTTCATGGTAAACTAGTTGCTGTAGCGAACGAGATGAATACCGCTTGTAACAGCGCTAATGTGTCGATGAAAATGCTGGCAAACACGATCGAGCCAACGGTAAGAATTATAAGCCATTTTTCAATAATAATAAATAAACGATGGAAGAATTGAGACTAAAGCATAAAATCATGTTATAAAAGTGAAAAGACATAAACCTTTTTTTTGAATTATGACTTTTGTTGTTGCTGAAACTCGGAGTTTGTAATATCTTTATCACGGTTCATATTTGTAGATATCTCGGCAATACCAACAAGGTCAAGCAACTTCCGAATCGAAGGCAGAGATGGTGGCATTGAAGCAACAATACGACGGAGCAATGAACGAAATACGCGTGAAGGAAGAAAGAATCAATCAACTTATTCGTGAAATACACAACTTGGTAAATCAGAAAGGAAATATTGATTTTCATCCTCCCACGTAGGATCGTTTGCCCAGGTAATAACAATTCCGCTTGTATTTCGCTTCGATTTTCCAGGAAGAGAGATGTGGCGAAGCTGAAATTGGTATGGGCCAAGCCGCGAAGATACAAGAAGATAGCGAAATATTAGAATCGGCATTGCGCGACATCGCTCACGCCGTTATTCAAGACGCCGAGTGTCGCGATATAGAAAGTTCTCAAGCACCGCCGCACGTACATTTGTCGCCGAGTAGTGCAAGACCCCAGAGATCACCGAAGAGAAGTTCGCGAAGCAATACGATTCCCGCGTTCGCCGAAAGTACGATAAGCGCGGTTCAAGCTGCTCTTCACAAGTATCAGCTGACAATACACGAACTTCAGGTACGTCGATTAAAAAAACAACGTACTTAATGTTGTTTTTATTTTTCGATCTGATTATTCATGTAATTTTGGTTGTTTAGGTAAAATTGCAAACGAACAAGGAACAGCTCTCGATAACGAGAAAGCAATGCGACACTGCCGAAGAAAATGTTCAATTGCTCGAATCAAAGGCAACAGAATTGATCATTCAACTGGACGCGACGAAAGCTCAATCGACGCTACTCGTGCAGGAGAAAGATATGCTCCAGAAGTCTTCGGACAGTCTTCGAGCCGAGAAAAATGCCCTCGAGAAGAACAAGATCGAAATGAGTCATGCTGTAAGAAACTCTGACCGATCACTGTGGTTGAAATTATATTTTGTTCCTTAAAGAGACACAATGTTTTCTTCCCAGATTGAAACTCTCAGTACGGAATACGAAAAATTGCAAAAAATGAACAACAAGTTGCAGAAATTGTGCGACGGCCTCGAGGACGATAAACTTTATCTGCAGGGGGAGCTCGATAGAATAAACAAAGATTCGGAATTGCGGTAAGAATGTTGAGTTAGTAATTATGTTGAAAATATAATTATTCTTTTTATTGGCACGTGAAGGGAATTGGGTTTTCGATCCGAGGAAGAACGATGTAGTCGAATGAGGGAAGAGTTACTTTCCTTGCGAGAGGAATTGAACAGAGCTCATCTCTCTAAAGACATGCTGGAACAACAAAAGATAGAAACTGACAGTTTAATTACGCAAATTGAGAAGAGCAAAGGTGAGACTATATGAAAAGTATTCGAGAATTTGTTTATTTCCAATTTTTCACGGAAACATTAATTTGATACGCTGTTGCAGTTGACATCGAGCTGGAATTGGAACGCGTGCTTCTCGAGAAAGCCGATGTTCAGGACGATTTAATGAAACTCGAAGGTATTTGTGTTAATCATGAAAACGACAAAACGCGCTTACAAGAAGACGTTAAAAAGCTGGAGGAGGAGAAGAATAAATTAGCAAGTCAGTCGACCGATCAGCAAGGTGATCTGAGTTCCCTGCGAAAGGAACTGTTGCAGGCTGAACAAACCCGTCTCGATCTCGAATCGGACAAAGTAACGTTGAATGAAAAAATCAAATTTTTGGAAATCGAGAAAGAAAAAGTGGAGATGGAACTAGGACAAGTATCTCGCGAACGAGGCGACTTAAGCAATCAATTATCAGTTTTGGCGCGAAAAAAGGAATCCTTGAACGAAGAACTTATGAGACTGCGACAACGTCTCGAGCAGGCGAATGAAATGAATGCGAGGATAAACAGAAATTTGGAAGATCTCGTCAAGGATAACGAGGAAAAACAAGTGAGTACTTAACGCAAAGGAGAACCTTTCTCGCCTGAACAATTTGATGACCACACTTTGACTTCTATCTTATTTAATTTCTTCTTTCTCGATTGCAGGTGCTATTAGAAACCAACGAGAAAGAATTTCAACGGATCCAAGAAGTGCTCGCATCCATGAGAAGTGAAAAAGAAACCCTCGAGGGCGTGCTCTTCGACACGCAAACGAATCTTGAAGCTACTCACGTCAAAAAGGTGCAACTGGAGAAGGAGCAGCAGGAACTGTTGGTCAAGCAAGAGAGCCAGAAGGGCCAGATACAAAGATTGATGAAAGATTTGGAGAATAGTGAGAAACGATCTGCTGATATTAAACTGAATCTCACTCAGCAGAGGGGAAATCAAGAAGCTGAATTTCAACAGATCGTATCCAATCTCAAAAAGCAAAACGAGGATAACACGAAGAAATTGGTCGAAGAAAGAGTGAGTAAGAAAATTCTATACCACAAAGCGTTCAATATTTTTTAACGCATTTTCTTTCTAGGAACAAGTTCGTCAGTCCCTCGAGAAAAGACTTCAGCAGACCGTCGGTCAGTTGTCTGGCCAAAAAGACGACGAGATAAACCAGCTACAACAAAGAATTGAGGAACTTCAGCAGCACATAGAAAATTTATCGGAGCAACACGAGGAAGTTTTGCTCAGGGCAGAGAACGACAAACAACAGGCTCTGCTTATCGGTAATTACTAATAAATTCCATATAAAATTAAAGTCAATATGTACCAATAACTAAACCCGCTTTTTTTTGTATAACAAAAGCACATCACGATCAACAAGCCTTGATGGAAAAGCTTGAAAATCTTTATCGAGATTTGGAGGAAGAACGAGGAAATTTAGAGCGCGCGCGTCGCGAATCAATTGCTCGAGCCGATCAAGAGCGCAACAGTATTAACCAGTTGCGTGACGAGTTGAATCGTACAAAGACGAAATTCGACGAGACGAAGCTCCGTACAGACGAGGATAGAATAAAACTCGAGCTGAAGATCGAGGATATAACAAACGAGAAGGAAGCCGCGCAAAGAGAGAGCGAGGAATTGCGGGTACAGTTGCACGTTGCCGAGGATCGAGTCGACAATCTTACGCATCAGCTTCAAGAGACCAACAGAAAGATCAAAGACGCCGACAATGCGATAGACTCGTTGAGGAAAGAATTGGTCGATACTCGTCGTCAATTGGCCGATTCCAATTTCGCTATGGATAAATACAACAATACGAACAAAGAGCTGCGCGAGCACGTGAAGCGTATCGAGAGTGAGAAGAGGGAACAGATGCGCGCACTGGAGGAAAGTTATCAAAAAATTGCAGCAATGGAGGACGCGAAAACATCATTGGAGAGCGAAAAAACGCGTCTGCAATCGCAGATACGCGAGATTGAGCACGAGTCGATGCAATTGCAGCAGCAAATACGCTTCGTGCAGGACGAATTGCAAAAGAGCCACGCGACAAATTCTCAGGCTCAGAACGAAGAGAGAGAGCTGCAAGCTAGATTATCGAACGAAATTGAGGAAAGAGAGCGATTGCAGCTTCAACTTCATCAGGTGAAGAAACAAGTCGTCGATCTCGACAACAGTCTAGAGGTAACGAGACAGGAATTAGGTCGTTTACGCTCGCGCGCTGACGAGGAGGACGAGCGCTGGCGAGCTCGCGAGCAAGAATTGCTCGTACGTCTCGAGGACAGCCGTTGTCGGGAGCGTAAGCTCGAAGATCAAAAACACAATTTGGAAGTTTGTCTTGCGGACGCTTCGCAGCAACTTCAAGAACTCAAAGCTCGTCTGGGCGGCTCCGAAGGCAGAGTTCGAGCTCTGGACGTTCAATTGTCGCAATTGGAAGTCGCGAAGAAAGAGATTGAGCAGAAGTTGAGCAGCGTCGGCTCGACGCTTCGCCGTATCGCTGGAATTCAGATGGACGGTAGTGTCAACATGCCGTTTAAACTAATGAGTCCGTCGCGACGCTGGAGTCCGGCGAGAGGCCAGCAGGAACACGAGACTGGACGGGAGGTAATACTGGACGTTGATCCGGAAGCTGTGAAAAAAGGTGTAAGATCGCTGATGCAACAGGTAGCACAGATCGAGCGCGAAAGAGATGATTACAGGATCGAGATGTCCGGTATGAAGAAACAACTCGCAGAAGCTCAAGAAGTTCAGACAAAGTCCCAAGCCAAGATGAACAACGTGCACGCCAATATTCGTGCGCTCCAGGAAGAAAAGGGTTCTCTCGAGGCTAAACTTTCGCAGAAGCAAGCAGCTTTCCAAGCACAAGCTGAAGCTCTGCAGCAGAAGAACGAGGAGACGGAACATTTGAGAGAAAAAGTAACAAATTTAGAGCTGCTAGCGAGCAGTGAGTCCGAGGAGAGGGGACAGTACGAGGATAAGCTTGAAAAGATGAAACAAGCTTTGAACAGATTGGAGAATGAGAAACGATGCTTGCAGGAAGAATTAGGTCGAAACGAGTCCCGTGGAACGAAATTGGAGCTTCAGAGAATGAGTCTGGAGGGTGATTTGCAGAGATTGCAGATGATTTTACAAGAGAAAGACGGGAATCTTCAGAAACTCCAGGATCGACTGGAGGCACAGTCGCGAACTGCGACGAGCTTGGAAGAACGCTGCGCCTCGTTAAAATCGACCATCGAGCAGCTTAATATCGCACTTGAGAGATCATCCAGTGCTGAGAGCGAATTGAAAAGCGAGATCGATATTTTACGTCATGCTCTCATGGAAACCAACGCTCTGTCTCACAGCAGTGGAGAGAAATTCAAGCAGCTGCAGAAACAATTGTCCAACACTGAAAACGAACGTCGTGTTCTGTCGGAGAGATTGGATAATGCGCAGAAGAGTATGAGCGAACTGAAACACATAAATCAAACCTTGAACGATCAGAATGCCAGATTGCAAAACGATCTTGCGAATAACGAGGTGCAACGATCCGGTCTCGAGGCGCAGCTGAGATTATCTAGTTGGCCACAGGATGCGACATCGAACAAGGACGAGGAGCTCGTCCGACAATTACATACCGTTCAGCGAGAGAGGAGCGAAATACGAGGAAAAGTGGATGCACTTAACGACAAAGTGAGTAATTTTATTATATTTCAAATAATTTTTAATGTTGAAGAACGATTTAGAAAAATTTACCAGGTTACTTATTATGAAATATTAAAATGAGTATTAATTATGAGAACTTGTATTTCTAATTTTGAGAACTCATATTTTGTTTGATATGCGTGATCAAAATAATTTTTTCCTTAACGTTGAATAAGGTGCGCCTGTTAGAAGTCGATAAAAGAAATCTCGAGCGTCAATTATCGTCAGCCAGAACCGGTGGTGGTATGCGTAGTAAGAGTTACGAGCGTCCCGAGAAAGCTCACGCAGAGCTGATCGGTTCCAACATAAACACCGACCACTTGGAACAAGAGAATCGCGATTTGCGCCTGAGAATTCGCAGATTAGAAACTTTATTATCAGAGAAGGAGGCGGAACTCTTGCGTTTGAAATCGAGCCATAGTCATTCACACTCGATACTCGATTCTCACTCGAGTCGCGAGAGAATCGGCGAGATCGAACGTCTAAGAGCGGCACAATTGCAAGCGGAAAAATTGCTCGAGGCCCGAGAACAGAGTCATCGTCAACAAGTTCTCAGACTCGAGAATCAGGTAAAATACAAAGGATAAATATATTTTTAATCGGAAAATGGTTTAAGATTTTTAAGTTAACTTCACAATAATTTAATTACAGATTCAAATGCTTCGAGAGCAATTGAATCAAGAAATCAAAAGACGCCAGCTTTATGTATTGAGAAGCTCGCGAGCTGGTAGGGAAATGCAACATTTACGTCAAGCACTAGGAGATTCGTTGAGAACCGTAGCCCAAGATCCATCTCTGGACGCGATGCTTCTCGAGCACGAAGCACGAAAATTGGATTCTACAGTTACAAGCACGGCGAGCTTACCTCCTTCTCTCGCTCTGCCAGCTCCACCCTCGTACGATAGAAGATCTCCCACACCCTCACCACTCAAGTAATTTATTGAATTTGTTATCTTTCATCTTCCTCTATTATTTCCTTCTTTTTTTGTTCCTTAATTTAAATCTGTCCATCTTTCCTGTTTCGTTTATTATTTGATGACTGTTGGTATTTTTTTTCTCGTACCTTCTACACCTCTCCTCAGCATAGCGGCTCATTATTTATCAGTATTTATACAGCTGTATTGTGGAAGAGTCGTTTATCGAGGAGAATGTATTTGTAGGAATTTTTCGCCGGAAATCACCGTGCCATTCCATATGCGACCAAATCATGTCATTGTTTCAATCGAGTTTCACATCGTTTTAACACTCAACGGTAAATTTCTTAAATTACCTGTTTACCTACGACATCCTTTTGGACCAAAAACCTTTCAACTTTCGTCGAAACTAAGAAAACAAATTATAATCGACACCTTTGTGCAAAAAGAAAATTGAATCCGTCCATTAGTTCATTAGCAATATTAAATTTAATCATCATTGACGATTTTTGTCGCGGATATATCAAGGTATATGAAATTATACCCTGCCTTATGATCCGCACATCGGAGAGTTCTCCCGGTGGGAGAAGAATTGAGAAGAAAAACAGAATGAAAAAAAGAAAGAAAACGTAAAATGCTATGCTTAGTCTCGTCACCGAGACCAAAGCCTTTAATCGAACATGAGCATTGTTAGAGATAAGCTTTAGAGGTTCTTTTTATTCTTTAAATCATAGACGATTGAATTGCGGCAGTTTGTTGGATGTAAGCCGCTAGCTGAGGATATAGATTAGAGCCGAGAGACGGAAGAGAGTTAGCGTCGTGATTTTTCGTTATCGACTTCGATTCGGCGAATTAACGACGATAATTTCTTTTCCGTGACAAACCAGCTGTGTGGAGAGAAAATTCGTGAAAACATATTTATTGAGATTATAGAATGTAGAATGGATAGAGGACTGAAACGACTGTGTCGGTTCTCTTATATTGAGAATAACAACATCCAGTCGAGAGTGTTAGATGCCCTGGCTTTCAGCTGGCGCCACCTTACGGGTCATTTAAGGTTTTAAATTATTTAAAAAACGAACATACTTGGCATACAACATTTCTGCATAACTTTTCCAACGCTTTCAACAATACGAGGGACTGAACTAGCCGAACGATTAAAGCGTCCGACGACTCATGACACTGCCATTTAGATGAAATAGAGTTTCGTAATGATATATATGCTAAATAATCATAGTAACGATGTCTCATTTTATAAATATATATATATCATTGTTGTTTTTATCAGTTTATTTGTAGGGAATATATGTTGATTGTCGAGATATACAATGTAGGAGACATTTTCCAATGGCACAGGTATCGAATGTTATTGTTCTGTTCATTATAATACGTCGAGATATTATAAACTGGGATAACAACCGGTAAAGCGACGAAATTTTTAGAGATATTTCGTAGAGAGAAATATATATATATAATAAAGACACAGGATACAGCAAAAAATGCGTCATGTGACAAACAATATTCCACATCTTGTAGACCTGAATGAATTAGGATAGAACAAAATGTGACGAAGAAAAACTGCATCGATTTCGAATGAATTTCTACGTCTCAAATAATTCCTAAAGGTCCGCACTCCTCGACGGTGTCAAACTCTAGGATGTTCGCAAAGATTTTCCGAAAAGTGTCCAAAGGGCAAAGAATATTCTCACAGGCAGGTATCATAAGTTCGACAAAATTCCCCGAATCCCTATGAGCCACCTGTAGCGAAAAGATTGTTTAATATGTTTGCAATGTAACAATACAATGGACAATGTACAACAAAACACGGTTCAAATACCTTAACGTAGAATCGTTGCTCGTCGTCCTCGTGAAGTTCCAGATTGACGACACTCGCGTAATTCGGTACGTGAGGATAAAATATACCGAGTGTATTCATTATTCCGGCAACGTTGATATCGTGACCACTGTAGAAAAATGCTTTTTTATTTCCTTCAGTTTTATTCGTTTTTGACGATTTTTTCGTTGAGGCGTTGCTAATGTAGTCATCAACGTGTTCCAACCATCTTTTGATCCAGACTCCTATGGCGATCAGGTACAAGATGATATATTAATCTTAGTTTAGTAACATGGTCATTCCAATTCTTTAAAGGATTTTCTCATACAGACCTCCCGTTAATCGTTTGAGTTCATCATTCCAAGATGCATATTTATATTCCATTATCGCTCCTCCCTCAAGAGTTCCGTTTAAAAATATGTCCTTGGCCCAGGACGGTGGTGAAAGCCCGCCGCTCACCTGGAGTGCCATATTTTAATAACAACAATATTAATTAACAGTACATTTTTTTTTCATATTTCACAATCCTAACATTTTTCGATTGAGATTCAGCTGATGCAAAAAAAGCGGTGGTTAGTTCGCGAAACTGCCACGCGGGCGGCACGAGCGTGTTGTTGACAATAGCGAACTTCCGGTGAGTATAGTATCTCTTGTGCCGAGGCATAAATAAGAGCACACGTATTCGAGATCCCAAGGTAGAGCAACGTACCAAAGCTTGAAGCTCCATATACAAGTAAAACAAAATTCTGTTGCTCGCCGGAACTCCGGTATTTTGAGAAACGTAGTCGTAAATCTGCTTCATCTTTTTGTCGTACGCCACAATTTCTGTATCTCCGTGTTTTGTTTTCTCCAACAAAGCTCCGTATTTTGTGCACAGGATGCAGCCGTAAAATAAAAGATTTTCTGGATAGCGAATCGACGATATTGGTATAGGTTGCCAGTTCAGGGACGGGTTCCATCTGCAACATCGACATTCTAATTTCTTCTTGCATACAACGCTTGTTCTATGATTTTGATGAAACATTCAATTTACATGCTACTTTTAGTTTTTGTAGGTTATTACCTACAGGCAGCATATAGGTTATTTCTCCTACTTTCCCGCGATCTTGCGCAACGCATGCGCAATTCTAGTGAGTTAAACTTTTTAGACATACCTTTGACTCCCATTATCCGGCGAAAAGAGTCCTGCTGCAACGAGTGCTGCAGTCGCTGTACTTCTGTCGTTGTTGTTGCTACGAAACTCGGCGATTCTCCTGGAGTAGGAGTGTCTTAACCATTCTCCGTATCTCACGCGTAAAGCATTCCCAAGCTCGTACGACCTGCGCTTTCCCTCCTAAATGCAGAGGCAATAAAAATTCATTCCTATATTTTATCCTCCTTTATTTCCATCATGGTAGAATCGTATTTACCATCGTGAGTCCTCCGTCCGAGTCGGGAAACCAGGTGGCATTGGCGGAAGGGTTTAGCGGATAAAAATGTTTGGTTGTACTGTATGCTAAAGGATATCGATCGCCATGACGAAAAACCGACTGCAGGACGCGCAACTCGCTCCAACTCGCGTAGGGAGTCACGAGTACCAGAATTATCGATACACGGAAATTCATCATTCAGCTAGACGCTGTCTCACAGTTGGTTCAACACACTATTTCACACTCGGTAAAATCACTCTTCTTACACGTGAACTAGCTCGCTTCTATTTTTCTCTAGTTAACTTATCTTCATTCGGTCTCCAGCGATGAAGCAAACTGTCACAAGTTTATCTATCAGAGTCAGACACTTTATTTATTATCACAGTACGAAAGCAAACGGTAGTCACAATTTTGATAAAAGGTCTCGGAGCACTATCTGCCAGATCGCATCACAGATTATTAATTAAGTATTATCTCATCAGCGGATCATTTATCGTGCATCTGTAATAGCACAGTTAGTTCCATTTGATACAGACGTTATCTTTACGTGCATACAAATTTCCCACATAAATGCTAATAGGAATCAAATTATTTCACTTTACGTAATATGTCATCATAGGTATATCCAATTTCTTGACTTTGCGGTGATTCGTATTAACATTTTTGTTATGCTGTAGAAAAAGTTCATTCGCGAACTGTGCGTACAATACACGTTGTAGTGTAGAATTATTGAATATGTCGATGAATAGCGCGACAAGAACGAATACTGTAAGAGCAGCACAATTTTCAAAAGTGGAAGCAACGGCAGCAACCAGCTAGACGAAATATCTATAGTACATGATTATATAGATATACTCGTAATTCATGTTTCCTCCACAAGATAGCGCCACCATTAAGGTTTTCGTTCGTTCGGTGAGTTTTCCGCTGCATTTTTTGATATCCATGAATAAAAATGTCCACCAACACGCGTAAAAGGATCGTATAAACAGAGTAGTAATTACGATAAGTCGATTGATGTGATAATGGTCAGGATTCGCATTAATGTAAACGTTGAAACGAGCGTGAAAGCAATCGCACATAAGTTGTATCGTGGGGTAAAGAATGTAAATAAAAGACAAAATCTAGAAGGATTTAACCAACCGGCCCTTTCGAGCCGATATGTACCGCGCGTCGTACCGCTAGTGTTTCGAAAAACCGTCTTGACAGGGTTAAAATAAAACAATGATAAGACTCTGAAATATATAGCATAAATCAAACTTGTAAATCAAAATGTGCTCAGTGCTTCCTAATTTTTCTAAATTCACACACTCTCTACGAGAAAGGAACTTTCGTGATTCTAACTTTGTCGTGAAGGAGCCATTGAATTTTCAAAAGCTTCTTAAATATTCTGGGATTAAAAATTGTATTCTCGTTCGATTCTTCTGAATTCCGAAATCGTTCGATTTCTTCTTGTATTTTATCGAATAAGTGGTTAAACGATAAAAGTATTTTCAGTGATCGTTTCTCGTTGGTGCATCTAGGAGGAGACACACGCGTTGATTCTCTTAGGACGGTGGCGGAAGTCAAACAGCCTTCGGACAATCGAGCTCTTCTTGTGTCGGTGTGACTGTCTTCAAGAGATCAAGGAAATTGTCGAGCGGACAGAGTGTGTCGCAGCCCGGAATCGTCAAGTATACGGTCTTAGAAGGAATTCCCAGATAGTAAAGTACCTATTTAAGTAAATAAACTTCATTATACACGGTATGTTCATAGAAGTGCCAAGTCATATATTGGGAAATATCACGAGGAAAAGATGATCGCTATTGGGGAGATTAAACACGAGGAAAAAATGTTCGCCCAAACCTAGAATCGGTCCAAAGTTTCCAAACCACAAGTATGACACATTTTATTACATCAATGAATATTTATATGCGGAAGTCTTTTTGAAAGGAGAACATTGACTCAAATTGTGACTGGGATTATTTTTTCCAGAAATTCTAGGTTATGACGTAGGTGAATTTACCGACCGGATATATCACTTGCAAATTCTCAATATCCCAGACATTCAATGGTATGTAGAAACCTTAATATTATCGCTCACAGCGGAATCGCTGGTGGCAAGAGCTTTTTGTCGTATAGCGAGCTTACAATTATTATAATTGTATGTGAATAATAATAATAATAACAATAATAATTAGTCTATATGATAGTTATACCTGGACGTAAGCATCGCCTTTGATATTGTGGAGTTCGATAAAAATGGCACTCGAATACTGGGGAACGTGAGGCTTGTAAACACCAAGAGTTTGCAAAAGTGCTGCGATATTCGTCTCGTGGCCACTGAATAGGTTCATTTTACGGGCTTTTTTCGTGCCATTTGTCACTTGAGCAATCATGTCGTCGGAGATCCTTTTGAGCAAAGTTCCTAAAAATATCAATAAAAACTGATTCAGTGGCTTGACTTTATTTGAGTTACGTCGAAATTTTGTGAGTCTCAAAATTGATTTATACTTTTCTATTTAAATTAGGATTACTATACCTCCATTAAGTCTCTTGAGCATTTTATTGTAACTGATGATCTCGTACTCGAGAAGCGTGCCTTCGTAGAGCTGACCGTAAGGAAATAAAGATTGCGTCCACTCGGGCAATTTGAGATCCATGGAAGACTCGGCCATGAGATTGTGATAAAGGTAATACATGTCGTTCGTATTGTTGATAAGTTTGCCGGTAAGGGCCGTTAAATCGTTCATCAACGGTCGAAACATCTCAACCTGGTCCACGACTTCTGGTAGAGATTTAACACGTTCGAGCTCATCGAGATACCTGCGATAGTAAAATCGACTTAAACAATGGATTTTCCTTTTATCCTTCTTTTGTCGTATTTTTTTATTTATTTCATCCGCAGTCTTTTTCGGCTTATCGCGTATAATGAATATACGTGACAAGACGGGAATCTCTGTGCATCGTAGACTTCGTACCTTGCCATATACACGTTTCGAGATCGAGTTAAATGTTTCGGTAAGTTCAAAAATTATATTTGACAAAATCTCCGGCTATTTTTAAATTATTTCACTCGGGCTAACGATTACAAGAAACATTAAAGTCGAAGAGTTGCTCAGTGATTGCCCGTCGATGAAAAGTTTAATGGATCTTTTTGAAATATCTTGGATTTTTTAGCTTTCGGCCTCAATTATTATCCTTCGTGATTACGAAATATCGCTGGGATTTGAAAATTAACCTTGGGCACTCTTCAGGTACGAGCAGAACATCGAGAGCATCCGGTAAGTAGACGAGGGGTATCGGTTGCCAATGGAGTAGTGGATGCCATTTCTGACTCCGGGCCGGTGGGTAGAGAGCAGCGAGGGCGAGACTCAACGACATTTTGGTTCGATCGTAATCGGTACTTCGCGCCTCGATATTTTGGGGCACGTATACGTCACCGAGAAACGCATTATATCTCTTTCGTAATACTTCGCCAATGGTAAACTCTCTCCTTTTCCCCTCCTGAAAAAGTTTATCAGTCCCAGTCGCACATTTAATCTGTTATACCTTGTCTCTGATGAGTCGGAGCACAGCCAATAACAGGGACGCAAAAATATCATCGAGTGATTCCAGACGGAAATGACTTTTTGAGATTAAAATAATTTTCATCATCTGTTGAATCTCGAATATAAAAAATATTTACATGTGTAAGAAAATAAATGCTGCTTGATAAAAAAAACTTTACCGACCATAATAAGCATCTTATTTTGTCTATATCTTTTTCCTTATATCACTCTGTGAAATAATTGATAATTAGTAGGATAATTATTGATAGTAGCTCCTGAGTATAAGTATTTTTCTTCGGATATTTTTCAACACCGATAACTAAAAACATGAAAATTCGGGGAAAAAAGATCCCAGCGTTTGTCCGGACTAGGCTTAAAAATTGTTAAACTAATAACAGTTTTTTACAACAAATTTTGAAGAAAATCTATCAGTACATACATTTAAAAAAATGGCGATTTATCTTTGATATTTGAAAATTTCATAGTAATATCGTTTAAATTTTGTTTTAATATATTTTTATGAAAAGTACGGTTAAAAAAGAAATGATTGAAAAAAAGATAGTGCGATTTGTCCGATTATCCGGGGAGTTATGAACATTTCGAAAAACTTTACATCTCTTGAATGGCTTGATAAAGAAACTTTTACAAAATTAACCAATACGAAAAGAGAAAGGAATTAAAAAAAGTAGAAGAGCCAAAAGCTAAATGGTGTGCGATTTGATTAATTCATATTAATATAAAAGATTTTACTTAATTTTATTTGTATCATTAATTCGCAATCGCAATCGCAATATTAATAAATACTGACATAGTATTGAGATCGACTGATGTTAATTAGTTTTATGATTTACATTTTTGCCAAATATATATATTGTTTTTATAATAAACTTGTTCGTAATACTCACGTTTGTCAAGCCACCGAGCCCCATTGGATAGAAATCGTAGTTTAAGTAAGGATCGTTAGGGTATAACTCTTTGCCATTGGCATCGGGAGCTCTATCACCGTGTCGAAAGACCTCGAGAACGAAAACAAGAACAAACGTTCATCATCGATATATTTAATAATAATTTATCATCGCTAACCAACAACACATTCGTAAAAAAATTAACAACTTTGACAAATCTTTGATATTAAATTCTCATTGTTTTATATAAAAAGATAATTTTACGGAAATTCTTCTCAATAGGCATATAACAATTTCCAATTGCGGATAAAAAGGAATCATGAAAAATGTACATTTTTTTAACGAGATCATTGATTTTTTTAAAACTATATTAGAAATCATTGTCGAAAGAAAAATTTCGTCATAAACTTGTTTCAAAGTACTTTTACAATTAGTCGAAAGTGGTTCATCCCTACGTTACAACGTAGAGCCCGTAAAACCGGTCGTCTAGACGAGATTAACAGCAATCCACAGTTTCCGACCCCTTTCACATAAATTTAATCGTACGATAAATAATTCTTCACACTCGTACTTACCACACTAACGAAAAGCAGCTTATCCTGCATCGCCTCGACGATCACAATTGAGCTAATAATGGCTAGAACAAACGCGACTCCGTGACTTCGCGACATGATCGAAACGATTTTATTAATACGAAATATCACAGTTTTTCTCTTTCGTCCTTTCCGGTGAACGTTGATATCGTCGTTCGACGTTCGACTCCTCGATCAGCTTTGAGCAAGAGAAACCCTGATTTTCTTTATATCAATGCTCATTATTTTTTTGATTCCCGACATACGATACAAAATCTTTGACAATAATTTAAAGTTACTCGTTACATCCGCCACGGTATTATTTTAATATTGCTCGTTACTGTTATCGCATGTTATTATTACTATAATTGATTATTATTTAATAACCCAACGAAATAATATCGTCTACTCGAACTTAATCGACTCGAATTCTGTACCAAAGAAAATTCATCTACGACAGTCCCGCCGGGTCTTGTACCGCTCGAAACTTGTTTTAAAATAAGGACGTACCGGCGCTTCGCTTTGACTTCGCGCACCCGGATGACACTGCGCGAGACTATTTTCTATATCAGGTAGCAGTCGGTATTTAAAACCGCGACCACAACGATCTTTTCTTTGTCGATGTATGCGATCGCACGATGCCATTACCGAGCTATAGAAACTTACACACATAAGTCATGTCTCGTTTGGGTACATAACAAGCGATAACGGTTATGTACCTGTCGGTCGTTTACTGCGATGATGGCGATGCTCGCCGCCGATGTACGTACGTCGATAGCCTAAACTTGTACGTCTTTTTTCCTTCCTTTATCCCACTTGAAAAATTTCGGTAATAATATCACTGATAATATCGAGATATTTATATACCGAATGTGGAAAATTTGTCATTCCTTACACGTTCTGGTTCGACCGATCATGCGAATATCTATAAATAAGAGGAATATATCACATTGGCCCAATATATCATCGATCGTCTATCCTGTCGCACGTGGTGCGTTCTTTCGTCGCAATTACGGATCCCCGAAGAGTTTGTGTCATTGCACGATATATCATATATTTGAATGAGGAAACGGGGCTTTTCCACACCATTACTTTCGATCGGCAAATTTGTGGATCGTTACGAATAATTGTTGGCTGGTATTGAAAACAGTTCGCGAGGCCAATCACTCTGGAGCGCGCAGCAGCGCTTTTCTTATCCGTGTATACAAGTTCATGGAACAGATGTGTATACGAGGTTTGATAAAACGAATTTCAGAAAACGTTGAGCAGGGGGAAGTGACAAACTACCCCCGGGTACGGTAGAACCCACGTTGCGGTACTCGAAACCGCAGGAGACTGGAAAAACGCGATAATATTCATTTTTCGATAATGAAATTTTACGCTAATATAAAACGATGATTAGTCAAATATCGTATCATAAAATATCGTTATTATTGTATTTCGTTCGAATCGTGCTCGTCTCTATGGTTATTTTTGTTTTGTATAATTATATGGGAATAATTATTAATCGTTCCGAATGAATAAAATTTCGATGATTATGAAAACTTGAACGTTTCAATTTAATTCAGAATTATTATGAATAATTTTTGTTTATGCGGTTGTTTATTTTTGTCGAATCAGAGTGACCCTGTGGGCCATTCGCCTCGATTGTTAAAAGTTTATGACGATTTGTATCGGTTAGGTCATAAAATAGTTTTGATTAATTGCCCCTGCGTCGACGAATTATGCACGGCGATTTATTAACACGTATATACCTTCGCATTCTCGATCGTTTACAATCGCTTCACGTCAAGTGCCTGATGTACCCAATACATGCAGCGAGATACGTATTCCGGTGAAAGATACAGTACGAGCGCGTAATTAACGTCATCAACGAGTCACGTGAGCGCGTAATGATAAGAAGTACAGAGCACGCACGAGCGATTCTTCCAAATCCGCTAAAGCTTATCTATCACCGGCTACAGTCACAAAAAATAACAACGAAACGTGCGATAAACACTTTGCCCAATTGCCACGGATTAAATTCAAGTTATTCTCACGATAGCTTTAGTATTCCGTCAATTTCTAGAACGGGCACGATTGAATTGCAGATATGTAAATAAAATGAACACTGGGGAAATAAAAAAAAAAAAAAAAAAAAATCGGAGAAAAGAAAATCGTAGAAATTGCGTCGTAGGACGTCGCGATAGCCGCCGGCTTTGATAATATTTAAACCTCGATTTCTTATCACGTTTTTTTAAATTTTCTATCCGAATTTAATATTTGTTCAGTTTTTATATCGAAGACGTTATTTTAATTATAAATTTAAGGTTCGGTTTTTTTTTCGTTTTTTTTTTCGTATTAACGTTTGTATTTTTCTTGCAAAATTCGTACGTGATGAGCGAGTGAAAAAAAGGAGGCCAACGGGATGTAAAACGCTTGCACGTGTAAAATATTTTCGAGAAACAAACTCGTCTCGCAGTGTCTTTCGTTTCGTATCGTTGACACGGTGTCGTACGAGTTGAAAATACGTAATTTATACATTTTTGATTTCATCGCAATTTTAATAATCGGCGCGTTAACTACTTTTATATTATTGCCTCGTCAAAGAGAAGAGTGCATTCGCCGAGCACGCGGTCGTACCACACAATACTTTTGCATAATGTATAAAGTAGTAGTAGTCATAATGTTTCAATATATGTACACGTTGTCACTCGCAGCAGATTCGTGGAAAAGATATTAAAAAAAGAGATTATCTCGCCGATCTTTCCTATCGTCTGCATCATTGTGAGATTAGCGAGTTTAAAGGATAGGAACAAAACTCGCAAGTAAATATTAAACACGTGCGCGCTTTTTATTTCGCGCACGATAGTGCGAAAGAATTAAATAACATTTGTATATTAGGCAAAATTTGATCCGAATTACAAAAGGAAATTTCGTTACTACCGAATTTAATGGTTGATGGAAAATCGAGTATTTACATTTTCTTGATCAATTTCCGCCGGGACACCGTCGCGTCCATCGATCAAAATAACGTCGTAAAAATTCCTCGGTATTAGTAGATAATTAGTAAATTCGAATAAAACGAAGAAGAAAAAGGCTGTTGCGGAAAAAATACATCATTCTCCGATAAGGAATAATCGTCGAGGTAAATCGTTAATTGGTAAATGATGAAAAATTTAATGTTATTTGTATTCGCGGTATGAGAACACGTACCGTTACATTGTGAGAATATCGAAGCTCGTGGTATTTGCTCGTGACTCGGATGATTTATGTCCCTACGTACTTTATTGTTAAGAAATATGACAATAGATAGATGTGCAAGTGGCCTCTATCATGCCAAGTCTATCGATAAGTCGACGTGTGTATATACATTTCCAATAAACGAGCTAAGAAAAAGTATTTCTTCGGCTTTTCTTACTTCTCATGCTATATATCGACGTTTTACAATTTTTTTTCCTTAACGAGAACATGGAATATGTTTGAATTCCGTACGATTTTCTCGCAAGGTTACAGACAGACTATGATATAGTTCGATTTTCTAAATGGCCGTGGTGTGATAACGATAACATGTAAAATCCAAGATAAGTATACAAACGCGATTTTTAAGACTCGTTCGACTGTGTCTATGAGTTTTAAAAATATTTAGAAGGTATGGTTCGATCGAACTATTTTAATAAATGACGATAAGACTTCGATCGTTATTATAGTAGATTTATTAAAGTATTTGCGACTATATATTAAATTTATACGAAATTTTTTTAATCACGAGACATGTGTTAAGCTAGCTCTTAATTCGGTCGTAAATTTCATATCTGCTATAAGAATAGATCGTTTTGAAATATTGAAACCTTTAACTTCTGGGCCTTTTGATAAACTCGAGATGGAATTGTTTTCGTATACTTGTACGTTAACATCGTGACTTTAGTCTTAAATTTTATTAGTCTCGCCAGTAATTGAAATATAGATAATAAACTCCAGGTTTTTTTTAAAATGTAAATTAAGTTGAACAAAATGTATAATAATAATTAATAATTCGTCGACCATATAAAACGAGATATATATGGGCAAACAGCATCATAAAAGCGTTGCCAAGACGATAATGATTCGTATACTTAGTCTGACACTCGATAAGAAAGACGGCAATTTAAAACACTTGTCAATGTTCTTGTATCTCCGACTCTCGAGGGCCGTTTCTCTCGCGCAATATTTCAATGCGTCTCAGTACCACAACTTGTCTCGCGCACGATCTCAAATGTTTGTGAGCGTTCCATGAGAATTCAATATTTCAATTCAAATAAATCGTGGATGGTACGTAGGATAATATTTCACCGCTCTATTATTTTAACTATTTGTTTAAATATTTATATTGTTTGAGAGTGAACTGTAATAAAGCAACTATAATCGAAATTGACAACCAGACGAGCTGCTGCATCGGCCTCTATACTCGGATTTCAGACGACCAAAAGATTTCGACAGAGAAAAAAATGATCCATCGAATTCACGACTATCGCAATGATACTTCAAGAATTTTTAACTCGTTATTAATTTTTGTACTCGCTGTCGTTTTACCCGTAACGACATCAGACACGTCGATTTCTGGCACTAAACTCAAACACGTACACGTTGTGAGTATTGCACCGAAAAAGCGCGCGCAATGGTCCGGAATTTAATTAATCGAAATAAAAAGAACACACATTTCATAATCTCGAAAATTATTCCAGGTCTTTGCACATAAATTGTACGCTCCGTTGGTAGCAGACAAAAAATATGGATTTCCTGAGAAGTTGGACTACAGATACTTTCTTGAGAATACACTTGACATGCCAAATGTGAGTAACGAGTGTTGATGTTCTTGTTGTTAAAAGTTGTTAAAAAGAAAAAGAGAAAAGAAACAAATGCAAAACGTCGCTTGATTAAAAAATGACAAATGAATTAAAATTACAAAGAAAATACAAAGTACAATGGATCGTTTTTATTTAGGAAGCCAAGCTGGAGATGTACAATCTCGGAGTATTTCTTCGTCAGAGATACGACGAATTTTTAGGGGACATTTATTATCCGGAAGTGCTGAAAATGCACACGAGCGAATACTTTTTATCGATGATGTCTGGTGTTCTAGTAAACGCAGGGTTGTGGCCACCGGCGGAATCTCAAAAATGGATGGACGACTTGGACTGGCAACCGATACCTACCGGTTGGTTGCGATATAAAAATAACATCATTTTTTCATTTTTTTGCTCGCTTCGTTGCGATATCGTTTTTTTATCGCGTTCCATGACGACATTCTGATACAGAATACGAGCCGATGGAAAGCGACACGCTCTTTCTTGGTACGCTATGCCCGCATTTTCTCGATGAAGAAAAACGTTTGTTAACAATGGACGAATCTATTAAGAACGAGGTCTCTATACACGAGCCTCTCTTCGCACACGTGTCCAAGCATTACGGTGAAATATTTCAATGGCCATCGGACATTTCGCTGCTATATTCGTGTCTGGAAACTCTTGCTGTACGTTCATTTCTCAAATAATTATGATAATCAATTACCATCGATGAATTCACCAATCTTCTCTTAAAACAAAGTGTTTGTTTCAAAGCCCGAAATAAAATTTGAACCGATTAATCAACCAAGTACTTTTCTTTTTAGTCAGATCGAGAGGAAAACAAAACGTTGCCAGCATGGGCGGAGGGAATTTTCCCTCATGGTGAAATGTGGAACGTCACTTTACTCTCTTATGATCTTCTGTCGAGAAGCAAAACTCAGAAAGAATTGAACGGTGGAGTTTTTTTAAAAAAAATTATCAACGATTCCATGAAAATAGTGACTTCTAATGATACAATTATGAGCAACTGCAACGGCAGTCGTGAATTCAAGCTTTCGATGTACAGTGGAGAAGAGAGAAACGTAGTTGGTTTTCTTCAAGCTCTGCAATTGTGGTGGTCTCCACATTTGTTGGAAAACGGAGCTTCTGTTATATTAGAACTTAGACACAACGAACAAACCGACGTTTATGGATTTGAGGTGAGTAAAGTGGAATCATAATTTTAAAAAGTTAAAAAAGTCGTATAAAAATCGTTTTAACGATATCGCATAACAAATGTTTTATTATCTCAGGTGTATTATTACACCGGAGTCGCTGATAACGAAACCATAGGCTTGACGGTGCCAGGATGCACGGATTTTTGTCCCTTGAGTGATTTTGTTCGTATCCTCGATGGAGTTTTGCCAACTGACGAGAAATTCTTGTGTCGGATGAAATCGGTGATTGAACAAAATAAAGAATCCTCGGCCGATAGGAAACACGTGCGAATCTACTCGATACATATTCTTGTTTCCTCTCTCACATTATTATTATGGAAAGCTTTTTAACGATTTTGTATCGCATGATATTTTAGTATTACTCACAGTATTGTTTACCATTTTACCCGAATAATCTCTAAGATCTATGTATACTATTATACAATTAACAACTTATAAATATACAGGATTACTGATATTTATGTGCATGTTGAACGTACCTGTTTGTAGCATGACATTTTACAAAACATAAGATTTTTTTTTCTTGCGGGAGAAGAACACGTACTCTTAAGAAAACACCTAACGGATGAATTAAATTTTCTCTAGGGCGAGTGGTTTTTCGGACAAACGAACAAAACGTGCGAACGTGAGCTAACGATTCTGTAGTACGCCGGCCGTTCTCAGTTTTCGCCGAAAAAGTGAAGCGTGTAGAAGAAAAATGGAAGAGGTGACATGCGACTGAACTGCATTTCCCTATCTTACTTGACGTTGTTTTAACAAGTCTAAAATGTAAAAAGGCTCTAAGTGTGAAAATCGAAGAAAACCTGTTTACTGGTATTTGCATTTCTCTATCGTGGAGTAGTCATTGTTTTCGTACGACTTTTAAAACACGTGGAAAATGATAACGATGCACAATAATCGCATCGTGACGGTAACGAGGCGATGAAGTTTGCCGATGTGGATGTTTTTCACCGTCGGTAAATTCGGACCCGACGACTAATCGATAAATTAACGCAATTTTTGGTTCACTTGGTAAAAGAAGTAACACAGGAAAGACACTAAATTTCGTCATGTACGTAGTCCATTTTGAGGACTTTGTTCCGCCAAGTTTATGAATCTTTTTCAAAATCCTCGACATGAAAAAAAGTAAAAAAGTTATGTCTATGATTATACAAATTTGTCAACAAATATGTGTGTGAATGTAATGATCGTAACGAGCATTTCGTACATTACAAATTTATTACCAATCGAAATCGTACATCACATACCATAGTACAATAATGGTCGCTTTCTTCGGTCAAAATCCCTCGTTATGGTTATTGATAATATAACGTGAGTCAATTATTTATTATGCATGACACTGCCCTTTATACTCGAACATTTCATCTTTGTGTGCTCGATAAAACACCTCGAAACGTATACGCATATATAAAAAGTGTATAAATAGTATACGGGTGTAAATTCTCATTGTACATACACAGTAGGTACGATGCGATGAGAGATTTTTCTTTCCACTCACATATTCTGGTACCGTAAATATATATATATATATATTTGTTTTTGTTATTTTCCCGGTCTCTACGACAGCTATTATAATACACGGAGGGTACACGGACCGTAGATTTGTCGTTCAAGACGTAAAAAATAAATCAGAACAAAAAGTAACTAGTTTAGTAAGAAATATGGATAATCCGATAAAAACAATAATGAATAAGGCCACTTTAACATTTGAACGTCTTGTCGATGAGTCCTGGAATTACTATCTTTTTTCTTTATTTTTTTATAACTTTATATTTTCCGAGGTCCTCCTTTACCTTACGTATCTACGGTGTCCGGAAACTGGCGTTGTCGATGAGTTAACATTACGACGTGAAAATAAATCCGTAGAATCACCGTTGAAAAAATCGCCGAAGCAACTCGATTGATTGCTGGAAATGTCCGGATATTCGTCGTAGAATGTGAATCCCGCGCGATTGTTCGTAGATACACGCTGACTATCGGCGCTGTCCTCGACGATCATCGGCGACCATCTCTCCGATGCTTGCGACGATGTCTTCAATCCCGAAGCTTTCTGTACGACAGAAAAAATTAAATTTCATTTCACGGTTTGTGAATTGACGTAAGAATAAAGAAATTATTTCATACTCGAAACCGAAAACCAATATTGAACAATTATTGTTACACCCATGAAGTTTACAAAAATATTTCTCTCTTTTGAAGTATTATAAAATAGAAAACGAAAATTTGCGCACTGCTGCGTTTCAAACTTGGCTACGAATAGCCTGAGGGTATACGTATATATAGATCAGAGTCGCTAGCGGCACGAAACCACCTGTTGCTCTACAAACTAAACCGGGGGTGGTGTCCTACAGTTGCTCCACCATCTCTACGGTTACGAAAACGCACGATATACTCGCAATCTCGGATTATACACGTGATCATAAATATATATACGACCATTTTTTATCAAATAAAAATAGGTAAATGGATAGCGAAAGCAAGCATCTTGGGACAGTAAGCAACTACCGAGGATAAAAAGTAAAAAAATTTCAAGCGTGGCAAAGTGGGAAAGTTTGAGAAAAACTAAATAAAATGTGAAAACAGTGACCATCGACCAAGACGACGAGGTGACGATGACGACGATGACGTTTTTTTGTTTTCTACTGGTGACGAAAAACTACGTACTAAGGGAAGTAGATTGAAACGCAGCGTAAAAAACAAACCAGCAATCCCGGTTATCAGTTTCGCACATATATTTCAATAATAATCAGTCAACAATTTGATATACTTTTTTTCGCATCTTTAAATATATACACAACATGACTTTAGAGAGCAAATTAATCGCCGCTAAACTCTCGTGCGAATCAACACACGTAACGTAGCACGAAACGCTTGTGTCAGCGTCCCCTTTTTTTTCTTTCCTAATTCTCTTTTTGTAAATCCCGATTACGCGATCGCATAACTCGATGCGCTCATTCTCCAAACGCCTCGTAATTTTTTTTTTTTTCGTTCTACTCACTTTCCTCGTCCCTAATCTCTACGACTACATCATCCGGAATATGACTCGACACACTCGAGACGATACGATGGCGACGATAAAAATAGTAACGAAACGAAAAAAAAAACGACTTTTGCGCGTAATCGACAATGGAAAATAGAGCTACGATTTCCCATCGTATTTAAACTACGTCCGGCTTCCATGAACGGCCATTGTGCGCGAAGAAAATATTCTCATTTATTGTTTTCAATGGCGTCGAGACTTTGCCGAGTCTCTGGATTTTTGTTTCGAGTATCTTGAGAGTTCTTTGTTTTCATACGTCCTCGTGTTTGACTTTTTTATATCCTTCTCAGAGGTATAAAATGGGTTTTGGGGTTTGGGAGGGCAGCACGTGAAAAAGTCTGAATCCTTGAGGATCCCGCTCGTTATTCGTTCATGAATTTGTGTTCGTTTGTTTTTTTTTGTTTTGTTTTTTCTTTCATTTCGTCGTTATTGCGCTCTTTGATATTGTTTTCGGTTTAGCAAGGCAAACGTAACCCGCACTCACGTCGCAGCCGGAAACGAGAAGATTCATGAGAACGCTGTTAGACTGTCGTCTTCCGCGTTGTCCATTTTCCGTCGAGCCGTCCATTCCTCCACCATCGCCGGAAGCTCCAATTTTTTCCTTTTCCGCCACCTGCGAGGTTGCGATCGACGGACTATTCGCAACGACGATCGACTCTAAAATTCCCTCGTCCTTTCTCGTCGTATCTCGCATTTTTCCCATCCCCGTCGATTGGGCGTTGTCTCGACTCATCAGCTGTTGCAACAAGAGACGACTTCCTCCTCTCTGACCCAGCAACGGCCCTGTGTCGATCTTTTCATCCGTACCGAGAATGCCACACAGATCTATGCTCTGCTCATCGTAGGTGCTCACGTTCGAGCTTTTTATGTCCGTTTGTGGCACGTTCGTTACGTCGATCGTCACCGACTGTACGATCGGTAACTTTGAGTCGTTGAATCGGCTCCGTTTACTCTCTGTCGTGACACTCGGTGATATCGGTGCGTGTACTCGCTTCGATGGCCTCTCCAATCTGCTAGCGCTGTTTCCTGAATTTTAGAAACGATTCGAGATATTTTTTTGAACATCTATCGCGATTTTCGCGACGATCTCGTTCTTCGAGAGTTTTCATTGTCGCTTATGGTAGAATTCGAATGAAAAAAATGGTAAAGATGGAATCACGTTGAAATAATGATTAATGATTATAAAAAATTCAGAACTTGTTCGTAGAATTGGCGTTTCCCGTACCCCAACTCTTAGTAAAATTATGCCTTTTTTTCCGGTGATTTCAAAGTAAAATTTTTTTCATTCGAGCACTGTCCATTCCTTGACCCAATGTCCCAATATTTAACTCACCCTTTGCGTTGATCTGTCCGAATATTTGTGCCGGATCGACGAGACCTCCACCATGATCGTTATATTTTACGAGACCCGTTTCGTTTTTTAGAAGACGAGCGAGACTCGAATTCTCGTAACGCTTGGAAAGTGGTTTTTCTTCGGTCTCACGAAGCCTGTTCGAAAACGTAATCCCCAAAGCGTTAAATGTTGAAATTTCTCCAAACACTTCTTTTTTAATATGTCGATGCTCGACGAACGTACCATTTAGTCTTTTTGTCGGGCGGTTGAGTCGGTCCCCACATAACAGTGTCGTCGCTTATGAGCAGCTGCAGGGCCTCGTCCTGATCGGACATTGGTATGTAAGGGGCACGTAGCGCAAGTTCGTCGTCACCTATGACGTCGTTGATACTCAACATGAGCATCTCATCTTCGGTTATAGGATTTCCAACTGTCTGTCCCGAACCGATGGTCATCGTACCATCGACCATGTCGTTACGTTTTGGACTTTGTAGGGAATCGATGCTGTTCTGATCTGGACTCTGAACAGATCAACGATTAATTATAAGATCGTTGAGAAACTTTCGAGTCACAAAGGGAATCGTTTGGAAAAATACAGTCAACCCCACAAATACAGCTTTTACAAATTATCTTGAAATTTCGAAAAAATTGAATTAACCATTATTTGCATTGAAAATTTGTTCTAAAATTGTAAAAACTGCGACGTGACAAACTGTCTTTTCGACCGTGACGACGTCGACTCACCTTTCCAAGTGCAGCGGTGATAGCCGTAGCGGGTGAGAGTAGACCAGGGCTTAGACTGCAGGGGCTCGGAATATCACGATAAATGAACGGATCCGAATCGGCTAGGGAGGACTCGAGTGATTCCCCGATATCGGTATTTTCCTTCGTGACTGAATCATTGAGATCAGAATTCGGTAATTCCGAGGGTAGACCCTCGGGGCTCAGTAGGGGACAATAATTCTCAGTGCCGAGAATGAATTCGTCGAGCATATCCGAGAGAAACGGCGTGTCCTCCAGTGGAACGCAAACGTCGCCAGGTGTCGGTGCCAAATGGGTGAGATCCTCGGGCTCGTCCTTCAACACTGTTTTTCACATTGCGTTGATAACAATTATAATCACGTAATGCCAATGTCTTAAAAATTTAACACGTTCGACCTCGATCGCCGAATCGATCATGATCGATCGTATATCAATCAATTTTAAATAACTCACTCGTGAGACCAGGTTGATCCTCGCTGAAGGTCAAAAAGCCTTTGTTCATGTCCTCGGTACGAGGGGCGAATATGCTTGCCGTCGTTGTCTGCGGCGGTGGCCTGCAAGTTGCCGGTTGCTCGAGTTGTTGCTGCGACAATTCTTGGTCCTGGAACGAACCGAGTGGTACAAAGAGGTTTCTCGTTACCGCCAGAGGGCGGGAATTCCGCGGTGGCTCGTACTCGAGTACCGGTTTGTCCTGTGAATTTGAGAAAAAATAAACAATTAACAAGCAGTCACAAAATTTGTATCACTATTCACAATATAAATATTATAATTATAAGTACCTAATAAAAATACATTTAACGAAAAAATGTATATATAAATGGGTCGAGGACGAAACGTACCTGGAAATACCAAACAGGACGTTCTTTGCGATTGTCGGTAGTTTTCGTGACTTTCGAGGACAACGAACTCGGTGGCAATTCTTTGCGGGAATCCTGGCTAGCGAGAGCCGACTGTGATCTAAATATCGTAGCAGTCACGGCCAATGGCCTGGCACGCTCGGTTATAAAAATCTTCGTCTCCAAATTCAACGTATCCTTCTTGCAATCCGCTACACGAGCGTTCTTGGCGTCATTTCGTTCTTCTCTTTCCTCACGTTCGTTCTCGTTAACGAGCTCGTCCGTGCCGTCGTAAGAATCGTCGGTATTCGTAGCGCTCGGAGTCTCGAGTACCAACGACGGCAGAGATAGTAAATTTGGAGATTCCGCCGTCTCGTAATCCTCGACGGTGTTCACAGTGACGCCGGCTTTGCGAGCCTCGAGCTGACGCTCGCTGTAAACTTCATCCTCGCACTCGACACCGCTGTAAACAAAAGAAATGAACAGAATGAATGTGTTAGACCTTTGTATTAGCTGCCATTAGCGCTTATATACTCGAGTGACGACGCCTGGTACTTTGTCTCTCGTACGAATGAATAATATCAATATTTGCACGGTAGAAAAAAGTTGAGTGAGTGGAAGACCGAATTTTCGGTAAAATTACATATTTTCTTAAAATCTTAAGTTGAACATTCTTTTTTCACCATTTCTGGAACGTTCGATTTAGGAATTACACTGGTATTTGATTTTGTACAGGAACAATAATGGCCGGTAAATATTAGCTTATGTTTACAAAAACGAACTACACCTCTCGCAAAAATTAGTCTAGAATATCTCACAACAGCGACAGATGCTACACGTTACGTCTTTGTTAGTTGCACAACGAAAATACGTGGGTTCGATTCCGCTCAGTGATTCCCATATTCTCCGACCACGGGAGGTACAATCTTATCTACAACTTCACATCTATTTGCCGCGTGGTTTTACGAAAAAAAAAACAAAAAAAAGAGAGAGAGAACACTAAATAAATTTCTTGGCAATAAAACGCCTGAGCACGTACATTGCCAGCTAACTCCAATAGCAAACATATATATATGTATGTATATATAACTACATATAACATACACATATATAGATTGCAGTGAGGTCATAAATCATAAGGGATTTTGCTCATGAGATTACTCGGGCTATCGCGTCTCTTTCAGATCGATGAGTTTTTTCTAATTTCACTTTTCTCCGCTGAAATCTTCTTCGAATATTCGCGCCGTGCCCTACTGTACTTCGACCTTTGACCACTCGCGGCGCCCTAGCACCTCTGTTTCTCCCGCCAAAAGAGTCAGTACAGGTTAAAACCCGGCGACGCGAGTGTAACCGGTAACAAAACGTCTGTTATTCTCGAACTTCACCGCAGTCAAGAAGTATAAACGTGAATAAAATATGTGTGTATGATCCATCGAGCATCGATTCGCGAGCAACTTATTTCCGATAGATAGAACATGCCTGATAGTACGTGCGACCTGTTATACATTATTTCACTGATACGCTTGAGTATGGTCCGATCGATCGAACTCGAGTTTTTCTTTCGCATATGCATCGCCTTAGTGCGTGATGCGATGGTGGTGGATTACGTTTTGTACTATTGGCGCGCGGAACTTGTTTGTGTCATTTCGTGGTAGGGTGGGGGAGGGGCGCGAGAGAGATGCGCGACTAGAGGTTAGGGCAGGTTAAATATGTAACGGGTGTCTCTAAAAATAGTGTGACGGCCGCGGAGCGTCAGATTTATTGCGCAACGTGCGAGCACGTGCTTCGCGGAGAGTTGCAGGCACTTTGGGAATTTTGTGTTCACGTATGATTCGTTTTGTTCCAGACTTTAGTAACTCTTCGACGTGCCTCGTTGAATCAGCTGACAAACCCGAGGCGTCCATCTTCATCAAACTTCGCGAAGGTAAGAAACAAAAGTAAAGTTATTCTATCACATTTTTATACAAATATGAACATTTTGATTTTATTCGATCAACCGTTTTCCATGTATTTGAATCCTCTCCGCTCAATTTTCGTAATGTTATCCGGAATAATTGTCACCGAGGTTTTGTAAAACCGAGGGTCGTATTTTAGACTCAAAAGAAAATTCGCTTTACGATTTAAATTCCCTCCCTCGTTACTTGCCAAAATATCGTTCGCACTTGCGATTGGGATATTACTAAATATGCAAGCACGTATAAATCCCCTGACGAGATCGGCTTACTTCCTTGACCACGCTCGACGTGACCTCGGGCTCACTCGACACGAGCCTAAACCTCTTCCGTTCATAGGAACTGTTTTACCCATGCTTCCGTTTTTAGTATCTCCGAAAAACACCCGCGGGGGAATTAAATCGAGAACCATCGAACACGAATATCGTTTATTTTCGTGAAACACAAAAATTCATTTTTTTCGTTTGCCCCGTTATTATTTTATTTGCCAATTGAAAATAGGAATAATAATCTGCAATTGTGACAATTCTCATCAAGAATAAAAAATAAATATAAAATTCTTGCGTATCGGTTGAAAATTTTAAATATCGCGTCGTAATCAGTGATTTATTTTTCTCTCGTTCCACCCGTTAGACGAAATGCTAATATAGATGAGGTAATGAGTAGGAACAACGTGTAGTAGTGTGGCGTTAGTCTTGTAACCGAGGGAAGGGAGAATGAGGAATGGGAGGAGTGGGGAGGGTAGAGGGAGGCAAATAGTGCAAGTATAAGTAACACTCATGGATATAGAGACGAGAAATTCGTGACACGCGGCAAACACGACTCTGGACGACGAGCTTATGCATACACAGAGACAGAGAGAGGGAGAGAGAGAGACAGAGAAAGATGATGCGGTTGCGAGACGAGTTTTGCGAACACGAGATCTCCGCTCCTTTTTTTCTCTCATCTCACGTATTTACCAAGCTTTCAATAAACTATCGACGCACGTTATTTTACGAACACACTTCACTGTATCACAAAACTAATGCACGAAGAATGACGATAATCCTAATTACATTTTCATTGAATACAAAAGAGAAGATGCAAATAAACATTAATAAAATAATAATGAATGAATATTTTTTTCGGTTGAAAAAGAAGGTAATAATTGAATATTATGTTGGTGTACCTATTACGGAAGAACGAGTTTAATAATATTGTATCACGACGAAGCGTAGACAGCGGGTTAGTCGGTCGAGTGTCGTCCGAGCTTTTAAAACGCGCGAGGGCGACGAGAAACGTCGACGTACGACGAGCGACGCTCACCGCCAGCAACGAGGAGCGCGAAAGAGGGAGGGGGCTTAGTTTCGCTCCCAAGAATTGCACAATGTATATTTTTTTCGCGCTATGCGTTAAGCATTACACGTTCTGTCGAGCTCCTTCGAGACGAACCTACGGAGCTATTCGTAGTTGGTCTCCTCGGTGCCGACGGTGCTCGTCTCTCTTTCTCGCATTATGAACATGTTTATTTTATTTTTATATTTGTTTTATCACACTGCTTATAATTCGTCAAGTCAACGACTTTTGCGGTGATATAATTACTTTTTAATTAATCGTCTTATCGAATATCGTCGAGAGGATTTTCTCCAGCAAATTAATCAACGAAAAAGAAAAAAAGAATTTCGTATTAAAATTTCCTATCTCCGTCTTTCGCTTATTTCGATGTTCTCTAAAATTCCAAATTATCAACATATTTTCTCGAAATAACACGAGCAACAAAAATTACGGGTAGGCGTCGCGAAACACGCGCTCGCACGCACGCACACACACACAGAAATGGCGTCTTCGAGTTTAAAAATATAGATCGCTATATACAAACGAGTATCACGCGCTTCCAACTACCAGCGTCTTCTCTCTCTCTCTCTTTCGCTCTCTCTCTCTTACACATCCATACACATACGAGCTTCCATCGTGGAAATATACATCCCTCTCTCTCACTTTCTAAAGTCCCTCAACAATTTTAAACGTATAATTGACACGTGATTTTTTCTTCACTCAACGTCAACCGTGACGGCTCTTTCGAAAAAGAAAATGAAGAAGAAAAAACATCCATCACTATCGATTGTCCCGTCGGGCCTCGACTCGTCACTGTTGACGAAAATGGTCTCTCGCGCTTTTCACACTTATGTAATACGCTCTACGACACTATACAACCGTATACCGATACGAGTTTATACTCTTTTCTAGTTTTGTTGTTTCTTCGTTAAACGCATCCCCAAGAGCATCGGTGGATCGTGCCTAATCTCACGACCGAGAGAAAAAAAAGAAGAAAATCGCCAACAACGAAAAATGATTAAAAAAAAAAACACTCGTGGCATTGACGAACCTCTCTCGTATTCGTCAATTCGAATCAGCGGCGTCGAACTCCTCTGGCCAGATAACATTTATATGCAGATTGTCCCTCGAAACGACATGATCATATCATTACTACTACTATTATAATTATTATTATGATTATTATTATCCTCGTTATTATTATAACGCACCGAGTTCTAAAAAAGAAGCGAGAGTTGTAATCTCAATAGTAGGTTTATCACTGGTGTACGTTCGCGAATCGGGGTTACGGGAGGCTGCTTTTTGTTACACGCGCGCGCACGCAACTGTCCGAATCGTCTCTCCTCTCGTATCCGTGACGCTTTTTATTCTATTTGGCCAGTTCGTACGTATTCAGCTTCATTTGCCTCTCTCTCTCTCTCTCTATCTCTATCTCCGTATCTCGGCTCGGCCGGTCACTTCATGCCAATGGTGCGCGGTCGCGAAAACGTCTCTATAGATTCTCGAGTCGTGTCGTACACACATGTTCGCGCGACCTCCGCCAGCCGCGAACCACGCGCGACGCGATACGTCGGTACTCGCTACCCGACGGCTAACGACGATGTGTATCAAACGCTCTCGATCTTGCACACACAAGGCTTTCTTCTTGCAACGCTCATTGTGACGAGGGATACATTATCACCATTATTATAGACGATCCCTCTCTTGTATTCTCCTCCTCCTCCTTCTCCCCCTTCCCGCACCTCGTTCACTCGGCATATTCGAGAAACGACTTTGACGCAACTCGTTAGCGTCGCTGCTCGAGCGCTCTCTCTCTCTCTCTTTTTCCACTTCTCGGTTCACCAATGTTTTTCAAAGCGCGACGTCAATTGGATAGGTCGAACGCTCTGACGCATCAGAGAAGATTGAATTGTGCACGAGGACCGTTCGTTGTTTTTGTTCCTCGCGGCCGGTTTGTATGAAAATTATTTTTTATTTATTGTCTCTGTAGAGCTTTTAGAGCTTTTTTATGAAAAACGTGAGGATTACGCTTTCTTCGAAAGGGAAATTTAGGCTACTGTAGAATTTGGTGGAAAGGCTTGTTTTCTTTTTAAATTATGCAACATTTATAGACAATTATTCATTCGCATAATCGTTAAATGACGATTGAAGCGTATTAATTAAAAATCATAAGAGAGAACGATTTTTAATTTCGATAGATCGTGGTTTTTTTTTAATAATACCGTTGAAAAACACCGAACGTCGTTTAATCATGAATCTTTGGACATAATAATTGAGAAACCGCGCATCGAGCTTAGTTGTTGCGCGTCAAAGGTACGTACGGTAATACCTCTCCCTGCGAGAGTCTTTCCAGTCTCGGTCGACGTCACTGCCCTCCCGTGAGTTTATTTCGGGATACGAAAACTGATGCACCGGGAGAGAGGGAGAACGAGAACGAGAGAGTGCCGGAGAACACGCGAGAGAGCAATGCAAGCGTGGAACGGGCTCGAGGCGGAGCAGCAGCAACACCGTACGCGGTGGACGTCGCGAGAACACGTGCGCGCTCATATTTACCGGTCTGGGTACGAAGAGACAGAAAAAAAATAAACGCACTTTTTCTCTTTCTTTGTCATTCTTTTTTTCATTTTTATTTTTTTTTTTTTCGTTATTTTTATTTTGTTGTAATTACGTCCCGTCGCGCCAACGCATTTCTTCGCACGAAGAGAGGAAAGAGCGAAAGATGAGCCCCTTTCGCGCTTCTCGTATATCGACTCGCTCGCTTCGCGTATGTACGTACATTTATTATTATTATTATTATTATTATTTTACAGACGATACAATAGTCGTCGGCGAGACTCTACCTCTTGTCGCGGTGAGCCACGAGTGCGTAGTACCCGGTGTTTTTTAGCCCGAGACGCGTAACAGTCTTGCAATCGAGATTCGCTCGTCTCGCTCGAGCCCTCTGTGTTTCCAACCCTTTCTTAAATAATTTTCTTTCCTCTTCGTTACTCTCGCTCTCGAGCTTTTTATTCACGACGAAACTCAGCTCGCCTTACGACCCGAAATACACTTTTTCCGGCTTTATATTTCGTTCTCGAGCTTCTTTACACTCCGTGAATATAGTCGAAAAATATATAGAATATAAAAAAGAAATTTCTTTTATCTTTGTCAATTAGAAAATAAAAATTACAAGTTGTACAATTATAAAATGTATATAGTTCTTTCGATCGTTTCACGAAATCGTTATTTAAAATGAAAACAAAAAAACAACGAATCAGAACGATTACAAAATTGATATAATTATTTCGTGTAATTCAGCGATTCGAGTATAAAGGAAACAACATTACAAAAAGTATTTAAAATGGAGAAATAACGAATAAAACAAGAAAGAAAATTGGGGTCGAACGGGACGAAAATCGAGCAGCTGATATTATGGTTGTTCTATGGTGACCATCGCCCACCCTGAACGGTTGCTAAAAGGTTCGTGTAGTAATAGTACGAACCACTGGTAAATCTATCGATATATATATCTATAATACCACTGTGAAAAGCGAGCTTTACTTTCATTCTCGTTTCCGCCAGGAAATTCGCTTTTGCTTTCACTCTCGCTTTCGAACGGGGTCACGAATATCGTAGAAAACAGAGAAGTGGTGGGGGAGGGAGGTGGTTGGTGAGGGGGGCTATCGACCGAGTACGGGCCGAATAGCACGTGCTGCTGAGGGGGCGGTGGTCCTCTCGCGGCGCGTAATAACCCCTGCGCGTTCTTTTACCGATTTTATCTCATACGCACATCGCAATCTTTCATCATAATCGAATTTGATGTTAGCTTTAATCAATTTGATGACAGTGATGATTTTTCTACTTCGATAAAAATAATAAATTTTCGGCCGTTATAACGATAATAATAATTCGGATTTAATAATAAACGTGAAACAATATCGAATATTTTCTTCAGTAATGAATTTTTCAACAACACAAGGGTGGGTCTCGATCGTAAATATTAATTTCTTAAATTATGAAAAATTTATTGAGGAAATAACCTTCGACGTAACGATCGAATAAATATTTCCGCGCGAGGAATCGTTCGAATATTAAAAAAAAAAAACAAAAAAAAAAGAAGACGAAGAGACATGACGACACAATATCGATACGTCGGTAATAACAAAAATCCATCACTCGCGAGCGATGCAATATGATGTAATCGATATTTATATTTTTTCTGTGATAAAATTCATTATTCATTCGATCGATTCGTCGCTAAATGATATTAAACGACTTTTAAATAAAAACGTTGTTGTAGCACTCGCGCAATTCAAAACAAACGCACGATAATTCACCCACCCCCTATCAATGAGAATCGGGGTTGATAGTCGATAAAAACGCGTAAATTTATTCATTTTTTTACGATAACACCACATTAGGCACACCTGCAGATCGATCGAACCAAGTCGATTAAACTCTATCAAGAATTCTGTGCGACGCAACAAACGTTATTTCTGACGCAAGCTGACGACTCTCTCTCGATGACTGTCCTTCGACTGGTGGAAATTTCACCGGTTCTCCCGCGTCTATACGCGAAGCCCCCCCGTGTCATTTACTTCCCTTACCACCGCGCTCGAGTCCTCTCGACATCTCCCGTGCCGTAACGCCCTCTGTTCGTAACCCACGGGAATGTTGAGGAAGCTGCTATCAACCCCTCGGGATATTCTCGCTTTTTCTCTCTTTTTCCATCCTTTTTCTTTTTTCGGGGTGGTCTACTCTCTCGTACGACGGCGCGTAAAACCCTTCTCACCCTCCTCCGCCTTCTCGACGAGATTTCGTCGGTCGCGTCGACGAAACCTACGCAATGTCTCGGGCGTATGTTTCTCTTTCTTTTTTTTTTACTACAGACCCAAAGTATTCGACGTCGCCGAGCTATATATAAACCGCATCGACTATTTCCCTCTCGTATCAGCACGCGTCTTTCCCGTTTCCTCGTTCCATCTCCTTTTTTTTCGCCAAAGAAATCTCGTGGCGCAAAAATTGCTCATCCAACGATTGGACCCTCCCCACGGGAACATCGACGATAACTCGAATCTCTCGCGACGAAAATTCCGACGGAGTTTTTACGAGAGAGAGAGAGACAGGAGGAACGAGCTTTTACGATTCGAGATGTTTTGTGGATGGTTTTTGTGATAAAAGTTGACCAACGAAAGATAATACGATAGAAGAAGCGTTCCTCGAATTTAAGGATGACGAAATATTTGCAGTTTCATTTTTTAAATAGTATTTTTTAATTTGATTATCGAATGATTTTCGATATTTTTGTTTTTAAAAAAGAGTACGATCCGAGGTGATTTTTAGCGTTGTTAGTTATTAAAAATGTTAAAACAGATTTAAGAGACGCAACTCCGCGTTGACTAACTTTGCAAGGGATGGCCCATAGATTTCTTTTTAACTCACCTCAGTATGTGATTGACGCAGACGACCGAAAGTGGTTTGCGTTGCTTTGAGCAGTGAATGAGCGTTGCCTGTGTCACGACCCACGCGTAGCCTCCCTTTTTCCCCAGAAAACGATATGCCATCGTCTCACACTGTCCCTTGCTGAATACTTTAAGGCAACAAAAGAAATGATGGATATTGTTCATTATGAAAAACGTTAAATATGCGATAAAAAGTTATCGGAAGCTTTTTCTAAGCTCGAACGTTTTTAAGCTAGCGCAGCTGAGTGGGAAAAGAGGTAAAAACCCATAGGTCGCATAAAATTTTAATGATATCTTCTCGAGTGTTTTAGCTACCGTAAAAATAATTCTCGTAAAAACTCAAATCCCTTCGAACGACGGAGAGACTGATCATTTAAAGAGCACCTCGAACGATAAAGTCAAAGATGACCAGGAACGAACAAAAAATCATATCATTTTATCAAAAAGTAATCAAACGTTCGTGTTCTTATCGAAAATATTGAAAAATTGATTGTTATAATTATATTTATTACTTCTTTGTCGAATAGTTTTTAATAATTTATTAGAATTGTAGTCATTTGTATTCTCAGCTGCGTGTTCCAATAAGCCCCGATTATATTTTCATATCGAGGAGTAAAATACTCACGCGACTTGAAGGATTTGTCGAGCGCCGAATTGTCGAGCGCGTGATGAAATTCAAAGACCGATTTACCGAGGAGTTCGCTACTCGTCCAGCCTAAATACTCTGCCAATCTGAAAATTAAGCAAAACGATGTAGAGAATAAGAAAGGAAAGTAAGAAGAAAGAATATAGTAGGATAAGAGAAATGTAAAAAGATTGTAAATACTACGAGAACCGAAAGCCTTATAATTCTCAGTAAAATCAATAAAACTATACATACATACGTACATACATATTATAATTCTTTAAATTAATTTTGTACTTTAATCCCTGACAACTGTTTTTTCCACTCAGAAATAAATAATGCCAAGAAAATAAACGGAAATATTAACATTAAAAAAAAAACTCACCGATCATCGGCGTACGTGAATTTCATATTAAGACTGTGCTTCGACAGAAAAGTTTGACGACCGAGCGGTACCTCGATGTTACTCGGATGAGGAATCGGACATCCAACAACAACGAGAGACGCTCCGCTGTAACCAAATTTGGAACACGAGCCAATCTCCGTATCGCTCTCTTCCTTGGCCGAGGACTCGCACGAGTCATCGTCGCGCGAAATCATCATAGAATCACCATCGACTTTCTCGGTGTTCATCTCGCAACTTCCCATGGCACGTCCGGTACAATGAATTACCTGAATCACAATAATACACGTTCGACATAAATAATCGGCGATTATTTTTATCAATTGGCGAATCATCGTTAATCATCTCACATATCCTAAAAAATAATATTTTTTCTCGTATATTAACCTTGTACGATGCGCTCTTCAGATTAACCTTTCTTCCCTTACTCGTGAGTGTGCATTTGAGCCGCAGAAAAAAATTGCACGGATGTTTCTCTTTGACGTCGCTCGGTTTCATCGACAGACATTTGCGCAACTCCTCGTGATCGCAAGGGTGACTGTACTCGTAAACGCTTTGTCCCATCATATCCATCTGTCGTATAAAAATAAATTTAATCGTAAATGTACATTTATAACAATAATATTATTATAATTTATCATAATGATGATATTATTATGTTCAATGTTATTAAATGATAATTTTATATTTATTATTATGAGCGATATTGTTAGAAATTGATCAAATTATTTTAATTAATAGCAAAATCATTCACAATTATGATTATCGTCATTCGTAGCTATTTGATTCGTTTTTCTTATTTTACGATCATCCTTAGTAATGTTTTCGTCGAAAAATCTTGATGATTTTTTGTTTATTTTCTAATAAATAGCCATTTTAATTAACGAACCTGCGAAACGCCGAGATAATCACTGACATTCTCCGAAAGATAGACCATGTCACCGTTACTCGAGAGAATGAGCATGAAGCCATCGAGCGCCTTAGGGAAAAGTGCATCCATTTCCGTTAACGAAGCAGATTTCACACATGGCTCTGCCACTGTTGGATCAAAATCTCATTAGCATTAAGGATCGGGAATTTTTGTTCTTTCTCTCATTTAAAAATAACAGACGATATATATTTGTCACTCACGAGCATCGATAACACTTCGAACTTTGAGGTAAGCGATCGCCAGTCTCATTACACTGGCTTTGTCGAGATGGGCTGCCTGTTCCGGGGCGAGTGGCAGAGCACTGGCAAGATCGGTAAAAATGTCCGTCTCTCTGCTCCGTCGATATCGCGCCGCGTCTCTCGATTTTTCCTTTCTCTTCTCGTTACTTCTGCCAATCAAACAATTCAAATTTTCTTATAATAAAACATTATGAAATACATGACGATCGTTCTAAACGTTTTTTCATTATTTTTTTTAAAACTTAACCACGTTTCTCAACGTTCTAAAATAAATCGTAAAAATCGCACAGAGTCGACGAAGAATGAAATTTCGTACCAAAATAATTCCATAATGCCTCGAGTCTTTTTTGTCGAATGTTTTAATAATGTGAAATTTTCCTTTGTCTTTGATAATATTAAATGAAAAGAATTTTTTTTAAGTTGCAGGATTATTTTTAGGAGAATTCCTAAAACCAGCTGAAAATTCATTCATTCTAATATTATAAATTATTAATATCATTTTTATTAATATAAACGTAATTGCAACGGTGAATGTTCGAACTGCAAAATTAGGATTGTTTTAAGAACAATTGGAGCTCATAAAACTATATACAATAATGAAAATAAAACTGTTGCATTATCTCTTTGTATCTCTCGTCATACCGACAACACTTCCTCTAGTGCACCATTTTGCTTACGCGCTAGTCGTGTGCCATGTAAAGAGTCCCTGCCTAGCAATCCGCCTACTAGGAGTTCTTATGTAACATCGCGCGTTGTTTCATATTATGTATTGCGCGCCAAAACCACGAGTACGAGATATTATGAAAAATCGACTGTACGACAATTTTTTAAATATTGTTTATCATTGTCGTTATTATTATTATTATTATTATCGTACCAGTCTGTGACCCATTTTTTCGACAATTTTGATAATCAACCGAAACAAAAAAAAATAACCAAAAATAAAGAATCAATTTATAAAAGCGCTCGTGTTGCGACGACACAATAAATATCGTACGAACGATGTATTAGTACGAAATACATTTTTTTTCGATACGCCGACCAATTCGATAATTGACTTTTCGAATCAACGTATCTCGGGTTCAACGACACGTGTCTCTCTCTCTCTCTCTCTCTCTTTCAGACACACACACACACACACACACACACAATAATTCAAACTCATCAGCTCGTTGACCAACGCTATAATAAAACTATCACCCGTAAAAATGGACGTAGACTCGTCGCATTTATTTCCAGCCATTTACGTGCGAGAAACAATGTACATATTATCATCGTATGATAAAATTTTTGCGATAAATTAGAATCGAAAGACGTTCAAATTTATGCGAATAATTTCGAACGAACTTAACCAAAGAATTCATTTAATAACGCAAAATAATAAAATGAACAAACTTCTATAAATTTTCATTCTCAAAAAATGTCCCTTCTGTATATTCGAAAAGAAAAATTCGAATCAACGCGCCGAAAGAAAAAAAGAAGAAGGAAAAAAAAGAAAAAAAAAAGAACAATTACCCGCGAATCAACAAAAATCCAAGACTCACAGATAATCTTCGAAAAATTGTTGTTGCTCCTCCTCCCACCAAGGATAGCACGGTAGATGGGCATGATCGCGATGAGAATCCCTACCGGGCGTATCGTAGATCGTGCAAGCTGGTGGAACAGGGCCAAAGTACGAAACGGTCTCGCGCAAGTTCCAGTCGTTTTGATTCGTCGAGAAAGACGAGGCGGTGGACGAGATAGCGTCATTATTGCCAACGTTATCGAATATCGGACAATCGATAGCCGGACAAGCGAGCCACTGATCCTCGGTACACGGTAAGCCAATTGGGAATCGCTCGCTCGTGGATTCATTCCGAAAATTCTCGGCCCCCAATTTCCCATCCCCCGTTTGATAAGACCACGCGTAATCCACTCGATCCTCCGGCCAGCGTAAGTTCTCTTGGCACGGCTGATTACATTTTCCGACGTACTCGCAACCGTAATAATTATTATTACGATGGTTCGTCGAACGATCCAACTGTCGTCGATCGTAAGATATCGGTGGAGGGTTTCTCACCGTCGGGCTCGTCGCGGGTAATTGACGATTTCTGAAAACCCGATGATTAGGATTCGTTCTATAAACGGTGTTGTTGGTACGCTCGCGATTATCGCCGAAATATTTCGCGAGATCCTCGACGTCGATCGAGCCCGAGGCCGACCAACATTTGTTCGTCGCGAAGGGGACACTACCGTCGCGAACCTTTTCCTCCAGGCCGTCGTACGGATTTTCAACATTCGGCCAGTTCATCGTATTTTAATCGAACGATCGTTAAATTCTTTCGATCACCGATGCAGAATCTCGTATTTCTGCATCAGCTTTTTCTCTTTTTATCTTCGATTATTTTTTTTCTGTTTTTATTACGTTTCGTTTTTGTACGATCTCGTTCGAAAGAAACGAGGGTTTACAGAACGCACGCGGGCAACACACTCGATACTGCTTTGTCGATCGCGACCGAAAGAGTAATCTCGCTCTACGTACGATCACGTCCTATGTCCGACCTCACGCATTCTCGATCCTTATCCGCCCAACTGACTCTTCTGTATCGATAACGCGAAGCTCGTGCCGTTTACCCCACCGTTGTCGGACCTCGTGTACGTTTTGTTTCGTTCCGTCGTGTTAAATCGAAGATTACCACGGTCGTGTCTCTTCGAGTCTTCGGTCGTGGTTCTACGATCGATCTCGGTACCTTCGATACTCGAATAATTCTCTCGAGCTAATAATTTACTCACTTCGATACTGCACGAGAGAAATCAGATAATTTTGATAAGAACGAGAGTTTGAATACGTTACCGTTGCATTTAGATACGAGCTTGAACGTTTTGCCAAATATGGCGAATCGTCGAATTCGGGAAAAAATAAAAAATGTAAATCGTGCCTCTCTTCTAATTTTTTTAAATTAATTTCCATCACTTTTCGATAAATATAACGAGAGATTACTTACGTATTTTGCTCGTTCGAACAAAAATTTCTTAAATTCGTTAAAGACAACTTTGTTCGAACGAACGATATTCGGTTTCTCTGTTAATTCTTTCAGAAATAGAATGGAAATACAAACTCCGATTTTGTTCGATCGCTCGATTATTAAGAGACAATTTTATCTGATTTAAATTAGATTTGATATCAATAATTTCCCGATACTGTCTCGAAAACTTTTGAGCCAAATTTGGCTCATCTATCAAAATCAATTTCATTAAAGTCATAGATAAATTTCTGTTTTCTGTGCAATGAGAAAAAAATGCAAATTACGTATCGGCCTTCTCTCTAACGGCGAGTCTACTCAATGATAATCGAATGGTCTTCGACGTACAGTCGATCGATAGAACATGAGAAATCGTTATCGTCCACAAAGAAAATTCGATTATTATTTGTTTTCTTTATATTTAAATATGTTTTTATTCCACCGGGTATTGGATCGCGGCTATAAGTACGAAAATAATCATCTTCGACGCATCAACGATCGAAGCACAATGTACCAGAAAAACGAGATAATTGATAGATAATAATTTTTTCTTTTTAATTGCTGCTTTATCTCATTGAGATTCGATTACCCAAGCGAGCAGCGTCGTGCCGTGATAAGTGTCCGGGATTAAGGTAGGTATATAAGCGCGCGTGTAACATGTGCGTTTTCAATTATTTACGCGACTCACGACGAGGCCGGTAACCATCGCCGTGTTTCGCACGATCTCGCGACCTTCCTAAACGAAATTATCGTTTTCTTCGATAAAGTTTATTTCCGTATAAAATCTTATATTTTCTTCAACGCTCGATAATCGATATTGATCAATCGAAGATCTGTCCTTGGCACGAACGTTGGGTTGAGAACGATTTTTCCTAATAAATATTCAATTAAAATAAAAATATACATTTCTGGAGCCCGAAGCGGTTTTTAAAATGGATTTAGAAAGATCCTTCTTAACGAACGGTAATGAATTTGAGATTTTACTACACATGTGGAGACTCGAACGAAATCTCAAATGTTTTCCTCCTCGTGGCTCGTAAAAATGATAATTAGTAAAATAGGGGGAAAAAAAGGAAATTAGAAATTCTATATTTGGGTGGATATACAAAAGTTGGGCAACTTTTGGCCACTTTTGTTAATATAGTTTGTAACCATATCTTATATATATATTTCGGTTTGAATACATAGTTTATACTATCCTCTGTCGGGCCAGTCACTTTTTTAAATATTTTGCGAGTTATAGGTATTTTTAAAAATTTGACTGCTAAAGGACTGACGAGGATGGCATAGTACTGATTATAAACACAATTTCGAAGGAAAATATAAGATTTATTGTAACTTTGAGTATTTTCAGATACAAATATCTTAGAATGTAATAAAGGCACATATCTAATGAATTAACTCACATTAGTAACTGTTAAGATTACCTCTAGAACTATGTACTACTGTACTACTCACTCATTTCTTAAATTCTCGTTTTTAGCGTTTTTTCAACAGATTTCTTGACCTTCTTTAACTTTCTTTTAATTCTTTTATACTTTTGACGCTGAGTATTTAGTTTAGTTTTAAGATTTGTAATAATAGCATTCATTTTCTTCAATTGCTTGTTTCTCTCTTTTCTCTGTCTTTGGCTTCTTCTTCTTGCTTCTTTCGCTCTTTGGTCTTCGTTAATGATGATAGGTCTATTATCTTCAGGGACTATAGGTGGCCCTTCTTCGTCACTGACTAAAGGTGTATTCTGACGTAAAAATTGACTTCTGTTTCGGTTCAAAGCTAGTTTTTTCCCTATACTTTGATGAATAATCTTTCCAATTCTTTTTAGTTATTCGTTTCTCTCGAGGTGTCATTTGTTAATAGATTTTCCTTGTCCTCTTTCTTTTTTTTTAAATACTGTACCCTTCGTTTTTCTTTGTACTGTGCTAATTTAATTGGGTCACTTTTAATTCCGAGCAAACGAGTCTTTTCGGCTTCTCTTATTTTTTAACACTAATTCTTTTGATAACTTATGTTTCTTTTGTCAGTCAGTCCTTTGGTTGCAACAATTTCAGACAACGGACTGACGACAAAGTACTGATGAATAGGACATTAATTTGACGTTATAATTGAAACTTATGTTTTTATCTCGATTTTTAATTATTGAGATGATATATATTTCCAAATCACATGTAATCATGCACAAATTAAAACAAAACATAGGTACTGCAGGAAATAGAGACTCACCAGAGTACTGATAATTTGACTGGATCAGCACATGCACACGCGGTAACAACCGCGCTAGCTAGTGGCCCCGTAATGGCTGCCGTCAATATGACGCGCCCTGCACTTAACTTTATTACTAACATTCAACACTGAACAACTAGTTGATCATAGTTCGACAATATTTTGCAGCAAATTCAACTTTTAACTTGGCACAAAGGACTGATGGGTAAAAGTGATGACAACGTTTGGTAATTTGTAAAAAATAGCTTTTTACAGATACTGCGAATAAATCTGTGAAATATGTTGATAAATACATTAGAGAATATATAAAAATAATTAGATTAACAATAAATACGGAATGTTTTATTATACAAGCACCTGATTAAGCGTTCTGGTGATTCCGAAACGGCAGGGAACTGACGTTTTGAGGATTTATTGCGTTATTTTACATATTAGCTTTTGAAGTATGTAATTAAAATTGAGTGGACAGATAAAGGCGATTTAGGAATTTCATAATATATTTTCACATAACAAAGTGCATAACAAATTTTCGTATTTATTGGCTGATGACAGCGAGTTGCCCAACTTTTGTATATTCGCCCATTTGTAAAATTCTTACGATACAAATATTTTTAAAAAAGGTTAAAAATTATTAAAGTTGTCCACCTTGTCGATCGTATTACTGAACAAATTTTCACGAAATCGCTATATTTTTTGACACGAAAAATACCTTGGATTAAGAAAATTCGATGGTAACGATAAATTATCAAAATTTCAAAAATCCACCGAATTCTCACGGTAACGAGAGACCGTTTCGTCATTTGAGTTTGGACTATCTGATATTGTATGGTTGTTATTAACGTCTCTTCTTAATTACACCGTAATGACTAAATGTATCAAAGTTCAAAAAGAATGCGTCTTCGAAACTTTTCAACCGGGATCGGTCTAGGAATATTCTCGCAAAGTAAAACGGTTTAGGTTATTGTCATTCGTTCGTTTATTTTATTAATTCACAGAAACGATTTAGATTCGAAAATAATGTACGAGTTTGATGCAGCTCAAGTACCTATAATAAAAATATCGACCATGGTGTATCAGGTACAAAAAAAAAAACAAAAAAAAATATCTAACAAACAAATTTCACGTTTCAATCAAGCCAATAAAAGTCGGATCAATTTTATTCTCAATTAAAAAACAATGAAGACTCATTTTTTTCAATTAGAAAAAACGTCGGCACCCCATCTTCCAACTTAATCGAGTTCAGACTGTAAATTATTTACAAGCTTCTGTAATAAAAAATCCACATCAGCTTATAATTAATGTTTGCCATTAAATGTGAACCGGTCTAATATGAAATCCGTGAACTCGGGGCGAAAAAAAAAGCTGCGAGATGAATCATTTAAGTTGCTCGCGAGTTTCCTCTTGTTTTTTTCTACTATCGCGTGTGCCTAATTTTTGTATAGTTCATCTTCGATCCGCTGGTCGAGCCACCGTCCAATGTACCTCGTCCAGACTCAATAATATAACAATTGATTCCAACTTGGTCACGAACGGAATCCCTTCATCGATTACATTTCGACTTAATCGCTATGCATACTTCTTATTATTCGCATGAAATTATATATATATATCGTTTTTCGAAGAATATTCTCCACGGTGGTCCGCGAATGAGGACGCAATTCGCCGAACATATTCTCTGTCGGGGCGAATGTTTTTACGTCGAGTCAAACACGCGCGTTACATACATACGTACACTTATACGCGCGTACGTACACATACACGCGCATATATATATATATAATACGGGATGCTGCCCGTCGCTCGAGGCGGTGAGAGCTGTTAAGTTCTTCCATCCCTCCTTCGAGAACCAAAATAACGGAACATTTGTATGTTGCTACGCCCCGCGTATATTTTAGTATTCGTGTATGGAAGATAAAAGAAAAACGAAAAAAGCGCCATGTTTCTTGCACGTTCGGGAATTTATTCGGTCAATCACACAATATTCGGTCGAAGATAGACAAGCCGTCCGAATATTTTGTTCCATTGTCAACGGTAACACAACAGTATGCGTCACGTTTACTCAACCGCCGAGCCCTTAATTCAAAGATAACGCGGACGAAATGACGATCGTGGACGTCATCGGTCCATCCCCATTTTCATTTATCGTCCCGAGGCTCTCCGACTGTTGCGTCAATGCGCATCGCGACGCTTTCGAAAAACATTAGTCTCTCGGTTTCGCCTTTACAACACAATGCCGAAGCCTATTCTAGAGTCGTATATATATCGACAGTGGGTGTGTGTGTAATATATATATATATATATAGTCGATAAGAGAGCGGGCGCACTCGGTATGTCGTCAGCTCTGATTAATTATATGAAGCTGACCATCGTCCATCGTTCCAGATGCAAAATGGGGAATACATAAGATTTGAAAAAAAACGAGCGATCGTCGTCTCGCGAGCTTTTTACGATTGACGTCCTTCGTAATTTCAGCTTTTTATTGCTAATACCCCCGCCGAGTACTTTTACAAAAATAAAGAGGATTCTTTGGATGTACACGAGCGACGTCCAATCAGCGAAAGAGAAGAAAAACATATGTGCGTGTAAAATAATTACTACATGGAAGACTCTCGCGTGACTGATCGCTCAAGGCGTGCGTATAACAAGTCGAGAGAGGGAAGGGACGGAATGGAAAGCGAGTCGCTTCCGAGAAGCATAGATTTTTCCCACCACGTTTTTATTGTCAGTTTTTCGTGATGACCTCGAAATATATATATTTGTTGTCACAGGAATGTCTTAAACACCGCATTCGAATTATCTTCATTTTTTCTCATTAATAAATCTCTATATATAGACAACTAATTTTTAACGATGGATAGGGACAGCTATATACGTCGTATATATGTGTAGTGTGTGCATGTAGCACATCATGCCAACAGTGCACGAACTTACCGTCTCTTCTCCTTTCCTTTTCCACGTCTCGAATCCATGGCTTTCACTCGTTATCCGCGGTTCGATCGATCGTTAATTTTCCTTTTAATTATTACTTTTGTTTTCGTTTTTGACAATTTTTGTTTGTTTGTCGTAACACACGAACACCTCGCGCACTCCGAACGCGCACAAGCAATAGTGACTTATCAAATCTCGTTTGTGTTTGCTAATGTCTTAATTGGGTCAACAAAGGGAAACGTTGATACTCAAATGGATAACAAAACAAATGAATGTGTGCTGATGAAAATTAATCGGTAGTTGGAGAGAGAAAGAATTTCTGACGTACTAATTTTACACACGCGTTCAAAGCACGCTTTCCCTTCGATTTTTTCGTTTCTCCTTAATATATTTCACACGTTGCGAAATTCACTTTATGAATCACACACGATTATTTTATTTGTCTTTTCAATGGCGCGTTACGAGAGTAAGTGTATCTCGTTATCGTGCGGATTTTCCTCGACGTTGTTGTCACAAATAACCGACGGTATGGTGCGTTTGCTCACGAATCGTTTAGCACCGGCGTGAATTCGTGAAACTCCAAAATATCGATGATAACGATGACTAACGGTAGTGACGTTACCGTTCATGGTGGTTCGATGCGCGTATTATAACTGGTCGTAGACGAGTGTAGTTGTCCGCTTACCGAAGCGTTCGTCCGATCAACGATGAACCATTAGCGTCCTCAGTTTTCAGTTCACCTCCTTTTGCCAGAGCTCTACAATGACTGTGGAATGAAATCCTGTAGATCGTGGGTTCGAGCGCTCTGGCGGGACGGAGAGAAAACACGAGAAACGACCATCTCTGGTGTTGTCTAAGTTCTCCGCCAGGAGCGCTGCTTGTCGCGACAATCCATGGTAGCGCACGATCCGTGTTCGGTCATTTGAAAAGAAATAAAGGTTACACTCTTTGGCCAGCCAATAACTGTCAGAAGGACCAACAATCGTAGCGTTTATTTTATGCGGTCTACGCATTTAGTACGACAGAGACCGAATGATAAAAATCACGAGGCACAGGACTTCGCATTGACGTCAAAGAGATTTCCAGTTTCGATCAGGGGCGATGCAAACAACTATTTCTTGCCGAAGGCAATCTTCTTGATGAATGGTCCCATACCGGTTTATTGATTGAAAAATTATATTTTTTTTCTTGGTCAATGACTTTTCCTGTTTACCCGAAACGTTCGTTCAATCGAAAAACAATTCTTTGGATAAACAGGAAATTACGTTGATCGATTTAACCGTTCGTTTGTTAGACATCATGCGCAAGGGATTTTCAAAGATTCGTACATATTTATTTTGTACATTTCACGGCCCGTCGATTATTAGTATTTAATATACAGGTCGAAGTTTCTAGACATAGACTCGCGACCCAATTACGTAATGATTTGGCGTCGCATATCGCAGATTTCCCCCTCTATACTGTCATCATTCCTGGAATTGGAAACCTAATGCCGAAAGCGGTTTTTTTTAACATGCAAATATATGACACGAGGAAAAAACTGGCCGGGTCAAATATACGACACAATTTGTGTGTACCGATGTTCAATGAACTATATTTATTCGAACACATTTGTTCCTACATTGATTACCGGAACAAATTAAAAAAAATTATTCCTTTTGCCTTTGTACAACAGAGATTAGTACAGGTGTGAAATATTCGTAACAACAGGATGATAGATAATTCAACCACGCGACAATGAAGGAAATTGAAACCCTTGCCAGTAACTTGCTAAAATTGTACTAAACATATTGATGTGTGTGACGATGAAAAGGGAAATATTCCAAAGCCGATACATCCCATTTGAAAATCTTTCCATTCAAACTAAATAATTATAAAACGGATTTTGGTTTAGTATCAATGGAAAAATGCAAATAGATGCTTGATCTCAACTATTGTCAGTGTTAAACTTACAAGAGAATTAAATTTTATCTACTTTTGCTTGGTTCGTTCGAGCTGGTTATTATCAAGACTAGTGGATGAATTGCTAATTTCACGATTGGTACGACTTTTCTCATTGACGCTTTCGCTACCTCGATCGGCTATGGCATCCTCGTCATGACCATCCATGTCATCTAAATCAGGCTCTTTGTTGCCGTAAAGAGCGGGATACTCGGACATACAGGTTTGCATAGTCTTAAATGCCTCGTAACAGTCCGATCCTTTTGGCTCGGCGACGGAATAGTGAAAACAAGAAAACGCATCTCGAAATTCCACACCGCAAGGTCCCGTTGCCATACCACCAAGACACGGACAGTTCCAATTTATTTCACCACTGGGTAGCAACAAGCCGGGACTCGGTTCGGGTTCAGGAAGATTTACTTTGCTAGGTATAGAATGTTCCTCCTTCGACGCAAATATTATCGTGTCTTTTCCCTCTTGACGAATAATAGGCATGATTACGTCGGATCGTTTTCCTTTTCTATCTTATTATTTTCTCGATAAAATCGATTTCTTGGTAATTTTCCTTCTTATAGTTCTTTCGATATGGTCTCTAGTGAATAAATTTTCTAGAATCTGCAGCCAGAGATAACGGGTTTCTCGTAGCTCTGCTCACGTCATAGAAACAAGTTGTATCCTCGTACAAAGTAGCCACGGTCAAAGCTGCTCTAAGACGAACATAATCTTGTGCAGCACAGCGCAACGTGAATCTTTTCTGCTCAGGGTTGTATTTGAGGATGTCGACTGTGGACTTTGCTCCAATTTCGCCGAATAATTGTTTCAAAGCAAGCATCACATGTCTCTTCAGAAAAACGGAACTAATCTCTCGTCTCGAGTTCTCTACCAGCTTTCTACGTAAAAACAAAAACAATCGTTATCTTCGTTCGATTATGAGAGATTAACATTTCATTGTGTCATAATATGTTCAAACTCTACCGAGCATAGAACGAGACGAAATAATTCTTTCAGTCTCGAGACTGCTTGGAGGTTAGTTTGTGCACTAAATGTGCTGCACATTCGACATAACTCTCGACACTTTACAAATTACATCTAAATTGCTTACAAATTTCTATGATATATACTAACAGTGTGACGTCTAAGTAATACATATTAGACATTAATTATAATCCGCTTGAGTGACTCACATTGAAACGGTGCGACCATTCAATCTTTTAGTGTGCAAATGTAGAAAAAAAACGTAACAGAAAACATTTACGACCGTTGAATGACGAAACTCGGGAATCTTCGTTTTATTTCCGCGTGCATTTGTGCTCGCGCTTAGTAACCTTTACAGACAGTCCGCCTATACTCGATATTTCGTCTAGGTAACTTATAATCTATGCCGTAAAGTCCCCCAAGCGCCTCCTCCTTTTATATATCTGAAACATTTAGATTATTATAAATTTATACATTTTTTATATGGCTGAAGTTTTATATAATGTATGCATTCTTTGTACCTTCCTCATTGCATAGGTTATCGAAGTATGAAATTATTCCAGTATTACTTCTCAGTGTACCGAAACTGTTCTATTTTATTTTGAATAACGCGCGCTGTTGTTATCTCCGAACGTAACTCCAATTTTTCTAGTTACAAAATCTCACACATGCTTTGCTATCACACGTGATTCGTTTCATTTATGGTATAAGTCGTGTATTTATAAAAAAAACATCGCATAGTAGTGGTAGGAGAAATATTTACGTCTTGTGTTTTTGGCATCGAGTTGAATTGTCTTGTTCACAAGGACGAAAAGAAGGAAAAAAAGTACACAAGGACGACTGAAAGTAGTGGTGTGAATGGTGAACCGATTTTTACAAAAATTTAACGGTAAACAATGGACAAATTGATTGTAATATCGGTTACGCTGCTGCTCGCAGCTGATATATTTGCTATTGTCAGCCTGGCTATGCCAGAGTGGATTATCACAGATGTCGGTGGTAAGCTCGCAGGACCAATTATATTTCAATGAAAATTTCATCCCATTGAGATTTCAAGCGATCGTATTCCAATTTCTAACCAAAACATTGTGATCAACTCTGGATTTATTAATCCTATTCGCTGACTCAAGGTCGCAGCGAGCAAGTCAATGATTTTTTTCTTGTCTAAATTACACAACGCTGCAATTTTTATCGGCAATACTTGTCATTCGCTTTTCATTTGTTTTTCATAACTCTTTTTAATATCAACCGCTCAACAATACTTTTAAATATATCTTCTTAATTATAAAACGTTCTATTAAGTAAAACCCGATGAATTATTATAGGTGACACGAGATTAGGCTTAATGTGGTCATGTATGACTGTTTACAATAGGCCTCAAGTCTGTTATACCCCGGTACTGCAACCTGAATGGTTGATGGCCCTAGTTTGTATAGTTTTTGGATGTATATTGGTAACAACTACTATCATACTGTTGGCTATCTCGCATTGGGATCGACATGTAATTTCTTACGCAAGATGGGTTGGATTCACTGCAAGTAAGCGCTACAAATATAATCGTTGCATAAACGGTTAAATCGTATTCGAGCCAATGTATATCGATTATTAAAAAAATATGGTTAATAAAAATGTTTTTTGTTTTAACAGTGGTGCTCTTCTGTTTGGCGGCGGTGATATTTCCTATGGGTTTTCATGTCGACGAAATTGGCGGGCAGCCTTATCAGCTACCAAATTCTCATCGAGTTGGAGTTTCTTATATACTCTTCGTTCTAGCTCAGTGGATCACAGTTATATCTGAATTGTTCGCGGGAAAAGTTTGCTTACCGCATTTCTAGCGTTTATGTCACAATGGGGTACCGGAGACGCTTCTAATCCTCTCGTGGTTTTTGGCATGGGCTATATTCGCTCCATGGTGATCTGATTTTGATGATTGATAGGACTCTGGGAGCCTCATCGGAGTCGGAATCAGTATCTTTCCTTGCAGATACTCGTGGCTCCCTGACACTAATTGATTCATGCACGAGCACGCATCGCTGTACAAACACCACGGTGATAATTGAGCAATCTACTAGTTTCTTTCACACGAAGCGAATTTTGCAGATGGAAATCCATTAGACATATGGACGGAGACATTTCATGATAGAAATCTGAGTTTTAAACTTTTTATACCGCGGCATCAGATTGTTAAAGCTTGAATTAACTTTGCCCTCCTATTTTGCAAAAGATTTGAAATTTTTATTTTTTAACACGGAACCATGACTGGACTGAGGAATGGATACAATGATGTTTATAGGCATCTAAATCGTTAAAATCGAAAATAAAGGTCCAAAGACACAAAAGTATAGGTATTGAATTTATAAGTTCCTGTTTATGTTCAAATTTTTTAAACTTAAATCTACGACAATTAAAAAAAATATCATAATGTTGAAATTGATTCCAATGTCATAGACGAGTATATATGTGTAGCATGCTGTCATATATGACAATTTATCTCAAATCAACTTTGTTATGCCTCTTTCATAACAATTAACATGAAAAATATTATAAATCCATTATATTATAGACTTTTAAAAATATGCAGTTTATAAAAGTCCGTATTTGAAGTAAAATGTATGGCATTGCACCGTGTACTACGTTTTCCAGATCCAGAACGAAGTGACGAAAACAGATTGTGAATAACATGTGTGTAACGGAAAATAGCTCATACACGTTTCAATCATCTTACGCTGATTCATGACGTTTTCACAAAGTTGTACGTGTGTACCTTGAATGAAGTCGGTAGAATGGAAAATTAATCACTGCTCTCTTTCTTTTATTTCGTTAATACATAGTATCGGAACCGAAATTAATTAAATGTTTATTTTCGGGGTGGCAATCGACGAGCCTTGTCTCCCAGCGTCGAAATTGTATTTGTTGTATTCGGTACACACGAGTACAAACATATAGACATAATTACATATAAGAGAGGAGATTCTCCGCAAAAGTCCACATTTACACATTGAAAGTAGTGTAAAATGGGATAAAGAATTGACCTGTATCGTGTGATTGATGTCAAACGATACTTTGCATCGAATTACGCATGCATTTGTATAATTGTATATATTTGTATAGGTACCTAAGTATTATATTTGTGTATATATATATCGAGTTATGGAATATAAATATTATATAATAAATTTCTATTGGACGAAGTAGAGACGCTGCGTAAATTACTATTATGCATTCTACCTCAATCACTTTTCAATACCTTCTTATGGAGGTAGTTATTAGAACGCGTTTAAAAAGCCCGCCCTTAGACGCCATGTTGGGGTGACCCGCAGAAGCGCCTTCAACGTTCGATTGTTTAATTAACATATCGAAAAGTGCGCCCCTTGTCCCCCTCCAGTGATCATCGTGCGGAACTTGATTCTCGTCGTTACCATCCCAGTCTGTCGGCAGTCGACAACTCTCATCACTCTGCCATACGTGATTCTTAACGTACGATCACGGTGGTGTACATAACCGATTATGAAAATATACATATAAGAGCAATTACATGTTGTAATATATCGACTGTCACTTGTATTGTTAGATGTAGGATGCCAATGTGTTCGGTATCGTGTCTAACGTGGTTCTCGAGTTATTGCAAATTTGCTTGGACGTTAAACTCTCTGTGCTCAAAATAGTATACGAAAAAACATTTTCAACGGGAAACTGCTATGAACTTCGGAACTCCATGCGCTCACGGCTAAATCCTCTTTTGATGTTTTCGACCAAGTATGGGTATCAACATGGATATTCGAAATGAGGTACGTCTCTTTGAATTATCTCGATTTTTACATCGCGAATACGCATGAATTGCCGATTTATGAGCTTATCGCTGCTATATATGACATGAAAGCCGACGAGGTCCCGTGTGGACGACGATGAGCTGCGGGGAGGGGGCCACCTTCGCACACGTTTCAATCTTCCAGTTATCTCACATTCTCTCGATCGATTCCCTCATTAAAAATAACCAAATCTCATGGTAATCGTCCGATTGGATGAACTAACATAATTTTTAACTTTCAAGTCAACTTTCCAAACGGCCATCCTCGTCGTAAAATAGCTGTTTTTTATTTCTTTTATCATAAACGTATTCGCTGTGTTTGAGGTTAGGTATTACGCGAAAAATATGCGCACTCCCCATTGCGATTAGGATAAGCTGCCGAAAATGCCGGTCTCTCGCAAAATCGGTCGATTAATTCCTAAACTTCAATTATTTTGTCTGAAAGTTGCTAAATTAATGATGAGATTCGAGAAGATAGTAATGTTCATGATCTTTTTTCCCTGGAATATTCGATGGAGCTTTGTTCAATGTGGATGGACCCATTTTTTTCATCATCGTCGTCACCGACGTATCTTGTTCGTCATTGTTTTTATCCTAATGCGTAAACATATACATGATGTAATGTTTGATGGTTAATTAAATTGTTATTGAATAAGTAATCTTGAGCAGTTTCTTATACAATGTAAGCAATTTTTTCAAGTTTGCCTTAACAGATTGCTATAGCTATCTGACCTATATGTATATTGTATCACACGATATACATACTCGCAATTGTTACACTGCATACGTAGTTGTACGAAAGCAAACAATGCAAAACTTTCATTCAAAAAGAAGGTTTTTTTGTGTGCTTATTGATAATAAAATTTTAGAAACCGCTTTTCTAAGATCTTTGGAAATGTTCTAGAAAAGTAAATTCTTATCATCTTTACTTATCAATAAGGTCGAAAACATTTCAGATCCATAAAAAAACTGCAATGTATTAACATTTTTTTTCATCTTTTACCTACTCTTCAAATTTTCAAACACTATATTCATTAGATGGTATTATGAAACTTGTTCAAAAACCCTGAAACGTTCAAATGAAAAATACAAAATACTGTGCTCATTCGATTGGTCGTAACGATTTATAATAGTGGATAATAGAAAGAAAAGTGAGGTTACCATTGTAATGATTAAACTATAAAAGGGAAATTATAAGGAGAAAAATAGTCTTTGCAAATATCTAATGCACAAAATTCCTTCATTATAAGTTATTTAAAAAAATCTATATCAGCTTATGGCACGATCTTCACAAAGAAAATGCACAAAGTCTCGCAAAGTTAGCATCAATCTTTTTCCCCAGCCGGAATATGAATTTTTGGATCTGGGTGACTTGGACGATGTGGCGAAAAACGAGATCCTCGCAATTTTGAGACCTAACTCGGGTTTGGATAGTCTCAAGCTACCCTGGGACATAGGAGAGAAGGAGTATGAGATAAGCTCCGAGATCGTCGAAAATCCTGTTGAAGAACACACCGACAATCAGTGGCAACAGTATGGTGAGCAAATTCTCTCCAGTTCACGATTATCCCTCAAGAATAGCTTCGTGAATTACGGAATAGAGAATGTAAATTACGTCGTAGGTATTACAGACGGAATATCGGGTTACGAAGGATGCGGAGTACCATCGACGCCGATGATGCCACCGGGTATACCGGCACATCCTTTTGCCAGTCATCATGTGATGTATGTCGGTGAATTTTCGGGTATAGGAAATCCTTATGGCAACAGTGCGGCCGGTGATCCAAATGCGTATTCGTACGTCTCAGGAATTCCATACCCAGGGCCGCAAGCCATGTATCCATCCGGATCGGAACTGATGAGCCAACCACCCAGCCGCGAGAATGAGAGACGCAGCCGCGGTCGCGGTGGTGGCGGTGGTGGCAAACGAGATTCTTACAATCGTATGATGAATGCCAACAATGACCTTCAAACCGGCTTCATTGTACAGGGTCAGCCGACATATAGTCAGATGGTTCCAATGTGCCACACGTCTGGCGCACTATACACAGCACAGCCGCATCCGGCTGCAGGACCGCCAATTTATCTACAAACTCCAGCATCGACTTATCCTCAAGGACCCCAGATGCATCATAGCAGCCATGCAGCCTACGGTCATCATCCATCCCCCTATCAGTCTCATTCTCATTCACCGAACAGCAACAAGTATCCACGTGGAAATCCAAATCAAACAACATACTATAATCAAGATAATACGAAAAATGCTCTTGCCAAGCATCATGAGAAACGGTCGTATCAACCGGAACTTCCAACCAACACGCCACCTTTTCGTCATCGTAGCAACAGCAACAACAACAACGACGGTGAATCGCCCAAGAAAAATTATTTGAAAAGCCTGATCGTTAATAATAGCAGCTCGAGCGTCGAGGTGAAAAATGCGATTCAAACCCCAGCACCGAAAACAATGGATATCGTCAAGAAAGTTCCGTTGTCTGTGGATCACGTAAAGATTGATCATTCCGATATTACGCGAATCAAGGAAGATAATAACGAAATCGCGGATAAGAAGGAAAATATTCTTGCAGGGAATATCGATAATAACAATGTGAATGTCGGTGTTAAGAATAAACTTGCGGGAAACGAGAAAGAAGTGTCTTGCGTACAGGAAAAAGTTTCACCGGCGACAAGCGCAATCGAGAGCCCGCCGAGATCAAAGACAGTGGAAAGCGCGATCGAGCCCAACGACGTTGCCGTGGCCGCGCCGAAATATACACCGGAGGAGGTATCAAAGATACCGGAAACTCCGAGTGTTACTCCGCCCACTATTATTACGACGAGTGTATCTTCCGCGCCTCCCATTAGCACCGTAACTTTTGCGAATGTCCTGAAAAAGAGAGGACCCCCAGGGGGAGATAGCGTAAAATCGCCACCACCGATAACTAAATTGCCGGTTGCACGTGTTCCTTCGATAAGTTTTCCGCCCCCACCCGCTGAGTCAACGCCGACTCCGAAGGTCGCGAGCCAGGATGTTCCTCGAAATGAAAACACCTTCTCAACAACTGTTCGCAACAACGTAGAGGTGACTTCGAAACCCGCGGAAAGTTCCGCCTGGTCAGAAACAAAAGTACTACCGGAAATTTCGCAGCAAAACAATCTGAACGATCCGGCGATATTCAGAATGGGCGGTACGTTTTTCTATAAATCGTTTTTTGCGTTTTCTTCGTTTTTTTTTTTAATGCTCTTATCGTCTCAAATTTTTAGGACATTTTTCAGACCGACACTTGACTCCTTGAAACAATTTGCGAATTATTATTATATTTTTTCATTCAAATAAACCGTTTGAATTTTCTGCAAATTTAAGGGAATATTCGGGGGCTTGTCTGATAAAAACATGTTGCTAACGAAAATGGTCGTGTCGCCGTACTGTTTGAAATCTCGTAGTAAATAAAATATTAATTAATTGTAAACGGAGGCATGTTTCATATGGTGTAATTTCAAGGGTCCGGTTTACGACCGGTTGCGGCCGAGTGATTATCAGTTTGCCTGTCTAACGCTTATTTTTTTCAGAGCTTTTGCTCAAATATCAAATGGACAAACAGACGGTGAGTCTTCAGCCTCGTGGACTTACGAACCGGAACAATTATTGTTACATAAACAGTATACTGCAAGCTCTGCTCGCGTGTCCACCTTTTTACAATCTCCTCATGGCTCTGCCATATCCCAGAAACACCATGAAAAATTCATCAACTCCCCTGATCGATAATATGTGAGTAAGTTTGAGGATAATCCACCTCGTTGCAAGTAAAATGAAATGTGCAATAAACAAAAAAGTCAATCCGTTTTGTTTGTTTTGTTACGATTGGCAGGGTTCGATTTGTACGGGATTTCAATCCTCTCGCCGAAGGCGCACGTATGCCGCGCAAAGATAGAAACCAAAAGCGGGGCGAGGAAACCACCGTCGATGTACAATGCGGTGTAGCTTTCGAGCCTTCCTATGTATATACAATGCTGAAAAACACCTCGTGCGCAGGTGTTTTCTCGGTCGAGGGTCGACAAGAAGATGCCGAAGAGTTTCTTTCGTGTCTGCTGAACGGCATCAGCGACGAAATGCTCGAGGTAATAAATAATTAGCTGCAATGCATTTCCATTATACGAACGGAGGCTAACGATGACGATTTATTGCAGCTCATGAAATTAGTGAATTCAGAGTCGAGCGACACCGCGTCCAACACTACAGACTCCAATGTAAATTTTAGTAATGCCGAAGAAGGATGGAAGGTCAGTTGTACAATTCGTTTCCAATCATTAAAAGTAGTCATAATTCGATAGACAATCATCTTGATAAAACGAAATTACCGTCATAATTTTTTGCCAGGTGATGGGTCCAAAAAACAAAGGATCAATAACCCGATGCACCGAATTCGGTCGTACACCATTGTCCGATATCTTCCGCGGACAATTGCGATCGAGGGTATTGCGGACCGGCGATGAAACCACCGACAATGTTCAGCCCTTTTTCACCTTGCAACTCGATATCGAAGTAACCTTTAACGACAACTCAACAAACAGAATGATGTGAAGGATGAAACGGATATTTTCATATCCAATATAACTTTTAATTGCAATTCCAGAAAGCAGAATCGGTGGAAGGAGCTCTCGAGATACTTGTCGGGAAAGATCAGGTCGAGGGTATGACTTGCAGCAAAACGAAACAACAAATCGAGGCGTGGAAACAAGTTTTGCTCGAAGAACTGCCCGTTATTCTTATATTGCATTTGAAATGGTTCGACTACAAATTGGATGGCTGTTCAAAGATACTAAAGCGAGTAGGATTTCCAATTGATTTGAAACTGGACGGCAGTGAGTATACAGAAATTATAAAAGACGTTTCTACGATTTTCTTTTTGCTGTTCACGCATCATCCATCCTTCTATATGTTTTACTTTTCGTAGAACTTTTGTCGCCAAACGTTGCGAAAAAGTTGATCCGCAAGCAGAGACAGTACAAACTGTTTGCTGTTACTTATCATGATGGTAAAGAAGCCAGCAAAGGCCACTATGTCACAGATGCCTTCCACGTTGGTTATAATGCATGGGTTCGATACGACGACAGTTCCGTAAAGGGCATTTACGAAATGGACGTATTGAACCCCACCCCTCCACGAGTACCATACTTACTTTATTACAGAAGATGCGACACGATCGGAAATAATCCGGTAACTACCGCTAGAACACGTTGAAGATTATATGATAGTCGGACAGTATACGTATATAAAACGGATAAGTTTGTTTTTTATAATAAAAAAAAGTAAAGGAAAAAAAATTAATAAGAAGCCCGCGATACATTTTTACATTTTCAACGTCTAAATTTCGTGTTTCGTATTCGCATATAAGTGGGGGCATATGATTGAGTTTGGCGCGGCTCGTGTCGTTGTCGAAGATATATATTAAAAGAGAAGAAAAGAAAAATGAAAATAATCCTTGCTCTACTTGTTTCGAGTCAATCGTACTTTTGTTGACTAGGCGTGTAATGTGAATTGTTACAAGTGCTATGTGCCTCATTTTTAGTATATGAAATAAAGATAGCATTACTATTTCTCACGACCTCATTTTATGTGAATATCCTCAACGAATCCCTCGTTTATGTCTCCCGCTTTTTAATCACGAGAAACATTTATAATAATCGTTATAATAGTATTATAATGATGGTATCATGGTTATTACATAATAAAAACATCTATCTCCAAAACTTTTCTTTGTTGTAACGATTAATTTGAAAGTGGCGCGTACGAGGACGAAAACAACCGGATGTCCGTTCGAAAACGATAGTTCACGGCACGACCGCTAGCGGTGCGCGTCACCTTATCTGAAAAATATTTAAGTATCGGCCATTTTAGCGTGACGCTGCAGGGTACACGGCCGTTGCGTTTCCTGCTAAAGCAAAATGAAGTAAGTTTGTGGTGTGTGCGATATGAAACAACATCCAAAAATCAGCATTCCATCCTCATTCGCTCGTGGATTATTTTATTTCGTGACAATGACGAGTTTTGCGTGGTGTAATAATATATCATTCTTTCTAGGATCGGGCTTTGCGCTTACAGCGGATACAAAATTTATCCGGGCCATGGCAAGACCATGGTCAAAGTTGACGGAAAGGTATGTTTTTGCACATCTCATTTTTATCATCCTATTTCATAAGATTTCCTAAATTCACATACATTTGATATATTTGAGTATATGATCAGGATTACTTGTCGATATCGAATCTTACCTGTTGATAATTCTGTAGTGGGAGGTTAGAAAGTACGAAAAATGTGGTGCGGAATACCGTGCAACGTGTGCTAAAATGTCTCAGATTCTGACAACACACAGGCGTCATTCATAACCTATAAATGTTCTTTACAGTCATTCACTTTCCTCAACTCCAAATGTGAGGCTGCTTCCTTGATGAAGCGTAATCCTAGGAAGGTGACATGGACAGTTCTTTACAGGTGAGACATTTTACAAACATCTCTCAAAATGTTTTTATCACATTTAGAAAAAATATTTTAAATATTCAGGAAATCTGTTTCTGAATAATGTTTGCTCATTAAAAAATATTTACTTCTGAGCAAAGTTTTTATGAATACAGACAAATCCTAACGTAAAATTCGGTCTTGTTTGTTTCCTTAATGTTTTTTCCCATCTTTGTGCTGTGGTGTCTAATAGCGGGTATTGTTAGATCGGTGGTAAACAAATCATACAAATAAATGACCCATTCGTTTAGACATCTAGTCTTTCACTTCGAAGCTAAAATTTCAAAACGTTATATCTTTCATGATCTTTACAGACGCAAGCACAAGAAGGGTCAGGAAGAGGAGCAGGCAAAGCGGAGAACACGCCGTGCACAAAAATTCAACCGTGCAATCGTTGGTGCTTCCCTCTCCGATATCTTGGCCAAACGTAACATGAAACCTGAAATTCGCAAGGCTCAGAGAGATCAGGCTATCAAGTGAGTAAATCTCGTAATCTTAATATTACGTTGGCATCTGTGCGACGAGTGCACACTTTGTCACAGTGAGGTTATTGAAGGGGTGTGTTTTATACATGAAAAACAAATCCTTAACAGTCGACAAATGATTGAAACCTGTCGGCTTTCAAATGGAAAAGCGTCACAAGTATCATTTTAAAAAATCGAACATGCGATACCAATGCGAAAACGAAAACATACATTTTTTAAAAATATTGGGCATTTCTAAAAATTCTGAATTGTCTGAACCCTTTGATTAATGAATACGAAACTCAAACTAAACAGAGATGTCCCAAATTTTTTTTACAGCCAAAAATTTGTCTCCATTGATTCAAATATACGAAAGTTATAGCAATTTACAACAACATTTACCAAGAAATCAAACGGCACATGAAATTGATAATAATGGTTTACAGTTTTTGTGGATTGCTTGTATAAATAGAGCATGCAAGGCTAGAAATTTTATAATTCTATTTTTGAAGACGCACAAGTTGTGCTCGTTTTTTTATACAGAAAAATAACGTTCCACTCAATATTTCTACATAATTCCAATTATATTCGACACAGAATGAGTCGTAAAATACTCATCATTGCCAAAGGGGGCTCTTTTCCAGTGGACGTCTATCTATCATTAGACATCTGTTCCTCTAACATGATCATACAATATCGTGCTAGATTTCAGAATGTCTTAGAGTAACTAAAAGGGCTGCTTCACCCAGAATTGTACACTGTAATTACACTGTTTGGCTTTGCGGGTCCTTACAACAAATAATGCATAAAAAAACAACTACGTATGATGAAGCATATTTTCTAGCGGCTCTAATAAAATGAAAAACTATCGTTTTCAGGGCTGCAAAAGAACAGAAAAAGGCAGCAAAGGCAACGAAAAAAGCTGCCGCACCACCTAAGCCCAAGCCAGCGGCAAAACAAAAGACCGCAAAGGTGACGCAAAAGGCTGCTCCCAGAGTAGGTGGAAAGCGATAAACTTACTGTGAAGCTTGAAAAAAAAGAAAAGGAAAAAAATAAAGTGACCATCCACTTTAAAGAATGAATTTTATTTGTTTGTATTCACCGAACATACGGTCGCGAAATTTCTTTTTTAAATATTTATTCAGTACAAGTTATAAAATCATTCGACCTTGCAACATTGCCCACACCACTTTTTATTTATTGACGTGCATTTTTTATTTCAAATACGTAAAAAAAAACATGCCTCTTCATTGTTTCGTTTGCTCGTTTAATTCTTTCTTGAGCAATGACAACTTCGTTAGAGCAGTATCGCGCCACGCTCGTCTTTCCTGCAACTTTTCCAATGGGCAAATTTCGTTTAGTTGATTGCTTATTTCTTCGGCCATAGGACCCTCAAATTTCGGTGTAGGACCAAAAGTCTGACTAACGTTGTAAATACTCTTCGAATATGACTCGCAGTATTTTTTCATTCCTGAAATTACATCGTTGTTAATAACGTCCTTCGAAAAAATTGGAAATGTTTTCTGTAATACTGAACAATGTACCTTCAGCATTGAGATGCGCGGCTTCGAACGCACCCAAAAATGCGTAACGCATACCGAGACCCTCGCTCATAACTATGTCGACGTCCTTTACGTTAAGAATACCATCGGCAACCAGACGCCAAGTTTCGTTTAAAATCGCATATCTGTAAATAGCCACAGAACAATTTCATTAGACATTATTTTAGAATACTATTTTCTAAATATCCCGAAAATTCCCATTCGTTTTTTTGTGGACCAACTTACTGAATCCTGTTGAGAGCGAATCCGTCGATCTCCCGTGACAAAACAACTGGAGCTTGTCCAATTTCCGTCATAATAGCTTTCGTCTGAGCTGGAATATCGGATCTCGTCCAAGGGCTCGGCACAATCTCGACAAGCGGAACGTAATAAGGCGGGTTGACCTGGTTTTTAAATTACATCAACGACAATAATTAAAATGCGTTAGTGATGTGATGTATGACATGTTCCTTTACGAGCTATATTTTATATCATTTGAGACAAGCAATCGTCGGGAACTCAAGGTCAGCGTCTTATCTAGTCAGACCATTAAAAAACATTTGCACATTGGAATCTGCAGTACACAAGTTATCCATGTATTAGGATTTTTGCGTTAGTTATCGATTGCGTAATTAATAGATATGATGGTAAACACTTCAAAACGATATCTGTAGAAGAAAAGAAGAAAAAGATACTCACCGGATGTGAAACGATCACCTGATCCCGATGTTCCAATTTTTCACTAAACAACGAAGGTTTGAATGTCGACGTTGATGAGGATAAAATCGTATTTTTATCCACCACCTTGTCCAGGTCAGTATAAACTTTGATTTTCAGTTGGAGATTTTCCGGTACGCATTCCTGAATGAACTTGGCATCTTTTGCAGTATCTTCCAAGCTCGTCGAACCTAAATGATTCGAAGATTTTTTAATATTCAATGTGGCAATTTAAAAAGAAACATTTCCCAGACAACGATTTCGTATGTTTACCTTTTATTAGCGCGTATTGTTGATCGGCACTGAGGAAACCACGAAGAAGACCGCCCGCTTCCAAACGCTTCAGCTGTTGGTGAATGTCCGCTAATGCTTTGGTTATTTGGTCTTCGACGATATCGTAAATCGTTACATTGTAACCAACGCTGGCGAAAAGCATCGCCCAACTACGTCCAATAAGGCCACTGAAGAATTTGCGAAAATTTTATTCGTTCCTCCATTTCAAACAATGTTTTGTTGGAACTTTTCATTACATGGTATTGGACGTTATTGCGATATTATTATTGTTATTATCGGATAATACTAATTTTCGTATTAGCACGTGGCTTATTTTCGCTTACCTTCCAATTATACCGATTTTTTCGCCTTTCGAAAGAGAAGACTCAGAAACGATTTGTTTCGCGGAGGCACTCGTGGAACCAGATACTCGCTTCATGATGAAAAATTGAGAGTAGCAAGAAAGTTTTGCTCCGAACGATGTGTATTGTGTTACGGACAACTCCAAACTGACTTCAGCCGTGCGATACGTACATAAACTCGTAAGTGCTCGAAAGCCTGATAGTAACGCCCTGGTTTTGAGGAATCGCCGTATTAATTCAAGAGGGAATTATCAGTGCAACGAACAGTGACAATGTACGAGCAAGAGATAATAAGAGAAACAAAAGTACTAGGGGAACTACATATATATATTCAAGCATCTACTTGAGCGTACCTTTCCTTAGTTTAGTCCACGGTCTTTAGTCCATATGCTATAACTTTCAAAATACTTCAGATGTATAAATGAGACTTTGCACGCCAATTTAAACGGTCCAATCTGTCTATTAAAGCAATAGAATGATCTTCAATTAAACGCGTTTCTAAGATTATGATTATACTGATTTTTCGTAGTTTCGGCGGACTTATCTATCTAGGATATACCTATGTAGACTTGAGAATCTGGCAATAGCGACCGGAGCGCCAAGAGTGACGAAACTAACATAACTAATGCTAACAATCATGATAGTGACTTGTGACCTCTGTTTTGCTATCTCAACCATTCTAGACTTACAATTACAAAACCTGCAGAAATAAAAAAAACTATCTAGTTTTACGAAATAATATTCTTTTGCAGTGTAAGAGAAATCGGTGGAGCAGTTGTTACGAATATAACCGACCACTGTGCTTTGTAGATACTCTCAGGTGTTCGTGTGCGTTGTACACATCAGGTGCACTTATTGTTTAGCTATAACCATTAATTCTAACAATCGTCAAGTCCTTGGATATATGTATTTCCATCAGCAGCGCAAAGTGGTGTAATTAAATGTTTGTGAAAGTACAAGCCGATGATTAAATATTCGGACCCAATGTTGGTTATGGGACTTTCCGAAGCGTGGCTGTCCAGTTCAATGAGACGATCGCGAGTCGAACGATACATGTGTCTTGTGCGTGCGATACCTAAAGCAACAACTGTTATATGAATACACAGCAAAGTCCTATGTAAACGCCATTCGGTATTGAACAGCATAGAATGATATGTATATGTAAAATCCAGAAGAACGGAGTGGGGCTTGATGACATCAGTGATTCCGAAGGGGAAAACCAGACGGTTGAACGAAACACAATTGGTTGATACGGGAATTCTTTTGCACGGGGAAGAACCGAACATTACCTCTTATCGGCCTTCGAGCTTATGTCTTCTGACTGATTACTCATTGCCCGTTTTCAGTCATACGCAAATGGTGAGTGCATCCGAACACTTCACTCTCTTTTGATCCGTTATTTACTGCGGTGGAGCGTGTGTTACCTTTTTACGGGTAAAAGTCATCTAGGCTTGTTTGGAAAGTGCGTCGGTGAATTTGCGACGCAATATCAGTGGATCGGGTTCTTTTTGTTTAACATCCGGTCGTGAAATAATTATACGCAAAAATAAATATGCTAGAAGTGGATGAAAGGGATATAGTGCGAACGGCGTTCCACGACCTTCAATATAATAACAGTCTTTTTGGAAACGGTAATGCATTGGAAATTATTTCTTATTATTTATGGTGTCGTTGACAATATTGATTCTTAAGATCGAATTGTCTGTACAGACAAAGTATTCTTCATAAGAACAAAGCATTGTTGTACGGCTCTAAAGTAATTGAGTAATATACAAACATTGTGTATCATTAACCTCTATGTCTAAGACACGTCAGGTCCTAAAATCCTTAAGCCAATTTTTAATAGCGCTTGTTAGTTCTAGTACATGTATCTTATTCGTATAAGTACTTCAAGTTTTCTAATAAATAAGCTACGTATATATTAAATTTGTATTGAAACGTTGGATATTGTCGTTGTGAAATATAAGGATAAATGTCACGCGCCTCGTAAAATGTTTAAAAAACGTCAAAAACTAACATAACCTCTGATATATTCCGAGGTGCCAGGATCTCGATACATGCTCTTTTTTATTCTATTGGATACCGCCAGTATAGCCAGTATTTCAAGTTAAAACGACGTAGGACCGAGTAATAATAACTAAACAAAGGTTGAATAAAACGTAATCAATGGGATTGTCTATGTAATTAACCCCTTGGATGCAGTTTAATAATATCAAAAACTTTTACGGGGATCTTTTTTTGCACGATCAAACTTGTGAATTCTCAAGAATAATTATTTTTCTATTGATTTGAGCAGATGTTACAACAGTTCGGAACTTCCCCATGACGAATGCATACGACACAAATACTACTATGGATTCTCACTGCTTTAGTGGCATCATGTCACCCATGTCAATGTCCCTCTCACCTCAAACCGATGAATCTACATCAAACTTATTTCCCATGAATGAGGAAAATTTTATGACCTTAACAGACACAATGGGTAAGAAATACTCTTCAATAGATTCCACAATCCTATTTTTTTGCCGATAATTAATTTTGTGAGTAACTAATTTGCTAATGATTGTTTGTTTTGTAGCAGAGGAAATGCCACCGACTCGAGTAATCATACTGGATCAGCCTGTCGATAAATTCAGATTCAGATATAAGTCTGAAATGATGGGCACGCATGGATGTTTGTCCAGTGCAAGTAGCACTTCGAGAAGGAAGAGACAGGCTCCAACTGCAAAAGTATAGTCGCCCTTTTCTATGAATTGTTCTTGAAAACTCTTGTCTTGATTTTTTATTATCACGGATAATAACGTTGGATGTTTTCCAATGTCTGAATATAAAAATCGGTACAAAATGATTCTTGCTCACATCTTTGTCATTTATCAAAATTCATAAATTCTTTTTTTACGAATAAGTGCCTCTTTAAACTTGTCCTTTTTGCAATCGGAAATTTAAAAAAAAAGCATATTTATTTCAAATTTTTTTACAGCTTACTGGTTTTCTGGGTCAAAGAGCCAAAATTCGTTGTACTCTTGTGACTTCGGATCCGGATAGAAGGATCCCTCATGCTCATCATTTGGTGAAGCGGGAGGGCACCGTTGAAAATGATGCGCCGTACGAAATCGAAGTCTCTGGGGAGAATAATTTCACAGCACAGTAAGGGCTACTATACATTTTTCGTTTTTTTCTACATGAGATTAATCGTTAACGAGAATCGTTGAATTTATTTTTAATCAGATTTCATGGTATGGGGATAATTCATACTGCAAAAAAACATATTAAGGACGAACTCGTGAAAAAAATGAAGTTGGAGGCGCTCGAAAAGCACAGATGTTCGAATGTCAATATAACGAGTCTACGTGTTTCCGAAATTACTCAGGTATTGGTTTTTTTTTATTCGTTTGGTTTCAACAATATTCTGAGCAATTTGTGAAAATTCTTTTCTTTTTGCATCTTTGCATCTTCACTAAAGATCACAATGGATGCCGATGCTGCTCAAAAGTGGATGAATCTGAACAGTGTTTCACTGTGCTTTCAAGCTTTCGTGGAGAGTCAAAATGGTGTCATGAAACCCATTACGGAACCAGTTTATTCCAATCCCATAAATAATCTCAGTAAGTTTTTGTGATAGTTTCACGAATTAAGGATGCATATTGCATTTGCACATAATCTTCAATAATTAACACGACTTTGCAGAGAGTGCTTTGACCGGAGAATTGAAAATCTGTCGAATCGACAAGTATTCGAGTCCGTGTGAAGGTGGAGAGGAAGTTTTTATGCTGGTCGAGAAGGTTGGCAAAAGTACGTAAAATGGCAATTTTTTAAGTACCATCAACATCGTATCCTTTCAGAAAGAATCCTCTTTTGATTCCTGAATTTCCTCGATGTTTTAGAAAACATAAGAGTCAAGTTTTTTGAGGTTGATGAGAACGATCATGAGATCTGGTCCAGTTACGGACGTTTCTCCGAATTGGACGTTCATCATCAATACGCTATCGTATTCAGGTACGGAAAAAAGAATTTTTTGTCATACATTTCTCAAAATTAAATATCGCAGATTTTACCCCATATATTTGATGTATTTTCATTTGAAACAGAACGCCTCGGTACGATCGTGAAATAAGTGCTCCGAAACAGGTTTTCATAAAGCTTGAACGGCCAACCGATGGAGATAGCTCGGAACCTGTAAGCTTTACGTACAAGCCGAGGGATTGTTTATTCAGTAAGTTTACGTTTTTTTGTGCTAAAAGCATATTATTTCTAATGTCTTACATGCCAACAATTGCAAGTTAAATGATTTCTGATATTAACGCCAGTTTTGTTATCTTAAGATAAAAAACGTGCTCGGATCTCGTATTCCGGAAGTTCGGATTTCAATAAATTCAAACAAACGGAAAACAACGTAAATATAAATAATTACCCGACACCGGCAAACGAGTCGATCAACAACTCCTCGAATGAACTCGCCAAATGGCTTCAGGACAATAACAAAATGCCATCCGACGAATATGCCAAATTTGTCCACTCTTTGGACATCGAGGGTGAGTATCTTACTGTACGTCAACCAGCTTTCGGGTGAAAATCACAATGATCTGATGATCCAACGAATTTCGATCACTTTTAGGATACCAGAATACACTGGGACCATCTGAGGATGATATGATGTTGACCACCGATGGAGGTTCCTCGGAAGATGTGAGATATTGTCGAAAACTTGTGAAACACGTTTACCAACGTGGTCTAAGTACTTGTAAAAATAAATACTAGAACTTCTTTGTTTCACGTAGAATGCAGAGAGTTTTGCGGAAAGTTTGGTACATGAAACTATGAAAAAAATACAAAAAGAACCGCAGAAAGAGAAGGAATTCTTTGCAAAAATGTTCGAAGAACGCACCACTTACGGAGATACACTATTGCATTCGGCACTTCGCCACGGGCAACGCGACATCGTTAAGCTCATTCTCATGATTTCTGCAAAAGATCCGGACTTTAAAAACGTTGTACATCTAAAAAATAGTTCTGGCAAGGTGAATTCGTGATTACGGTAATTTACTGTGTGTTGCAAATACCAGAATGCAATCGATTATAATGGAGTTGGTACTCTTAATTTCAGACACCATTACACTATGCAGTTTTGTTAAATCAACCAGAAGTCGTTCGGGCGCTACTTGTACTAGGTGCAAATGCAAACGAAAACGACGACCGCGATTTCTGTCCCCTTCACTATGCAGTCAAGAGTAAGACTGAGAACATTTTCAATTATTACTATTTATTATTGTTATCATTATTATAACATTTTGATTACTTTTAGGAGCTGAAGCGGGTGCATGTGTCGATGCATTATTGACGAAGAAAGTAAATTTGCAGGCCCGTGACGAAGCAGGGTGGACACCCCTGCAATTAGCGGTTGAAGCTGGATCGTTACATGCTATTAAATCGCTACTCAAAGCCGGAGCAAATCCCGACGACTCTGAAGTATCGTACGGTCGGACGGCTCTTCACATTGCCGTTGAAAATGGTCATATCGATGTTGTCAAGTATCTTCTCGAAAAGGTATATTTAATCGCATCCCTCCCCATTCCCCATGTGCTCCTTTCAATACTCGTTCAATGTACATGTATTTCAGACCGAAATCGACGTCAATAAGACAAATTTGGGTGGAAATACGGCGTTGCACAGTGCCGTTGTAAATTCGGGTATGCGAGCAAAGGAAATGTGCAAGATTCTACTTGAACACGGTGCTGACCCACACATACCAAATAACAGCAGAGACACGATGGAAGAGGTAGTATTCACGAAATTCTGAAACGCATGATTGTTTCGTTGAAGAATATCCAGTTCATATTTTTTTTTAGAAGGATGATAAGGCATTAGCCGCGAGTGTTAAGGAAGAAGTAGATTGTGACGATGATATGGGACAGGATGCTGGCCAGACGTCTTTCGATCTCGCCTCAAACAAGCCTGAGGTACGAATCGTGGAAGAAGTATCGACCTTTTTTTTCTGTTCTATAGATAGTTTAGCCATTGTTCGATATGATTTTTTCCAGATCCTCCGCTTACTCGCTCAAGCTACCGAAACACAAAACGCCGATGATCTCGATACCGTACAAATAAAAGAAGAAGTTACGAATGTCGATACATTGACAAGCATCTTAGATGCTCACACGCTCGACAGATTAGCGGAAATTCTTGATAAGAATTGTAGCTGGAAAAAACTCGCGAAAAATCTTGACTGCGACTACTTGTTGACTACGCTCGATACAGACGAATCAAGTCCATCTTTAACTATTCTGAATTACGCTGATGTAAGTTCGTTGAATATTAATATCAATTATAAAATTACATATTCTTTTGGATTTGCTAGGTTCGTATTCCGTAATATTTGATTACAGGTTCAAGGCAACCTTACGTTAAAAAACCTGCTGGATTCATTGACGGAAATCGGTGATGAGCAGGCTGTAAAATTCATCAAGGAAATTATGAATCAACCCAGCTCTACTTAATATCTCCACTACTATCGTCAAAGTGGCGTTTAAAATCATGATTTTTTTTAAATAAACGTACCAATTTAAAAACGGCAATGCCCATACGCATGTCATAAAATAAGTTAATCTTAAGCTAACATATATTGCTTATTATTATCACAACTTAATGATTAAAAAACAAATCATATAGTTGAACGTTGCGTTCGAGCGTTATTATCTCTTACAAATCTTTATCGTCTTATAATTTAACACCCTGATGATGGATTATATACGAATGAGTCTGACTTTCCATCGGTTGGTTCAAGTAACAATTTTAAATGATGTTCCCCTAAACATTTACTATCTCCAAAGGTTGTTAAATCATCGTCCCTTGTTCGAACGGTCCACGATCCAAAACTGAAAACTTATTTCTTGAACGCGTGGCCCATGAATCGCGATGCAATGACGATCTTGCATTTCGGCCTCGATGTGTATATGACAGGGCGGTGAAAGGCGTATTGAAAACGCTCTCACATCTAGCGTATCTCGTCTATAGTCGTACATGTCTTCTTTTTCATTCGAATTTTTGTTTTATCCTCTTAGCGTTTTTCTACGTTCTATTTACGCACGGCTTTTGAACTTTTTGTTTACTTATTATTTGCTGTCTATTGCTTTATTGTTTTTTACGTATATTGTTTTTTGCTCTTTCTCGACGCATTGTTCTTTCTGTTGCCGCAAGCAATATGTACCCTTGTACAGTGTGTGTTCTATCCTTTGGACTTTTTCAACTTTTTTCCGTGGCTATGCTTTGTCACGTTAAGTTTGCGTTAGATTTTTTTATTTCTTCTACTGTTAATACAGTGTTATTGTCATCCTCCAATATTATTGTCATTATAAGTTCAGATGAATCCCAGATCGGTGTCTGTTTATCCGATCATATAATTTCGTACAAAATCGCATTTTAGAATATTATTTTTCTATCACGGTGCGTTTCAGACACAGAACTTCTTCGATATGTGTTGACTGCTGGGTAATTTTGGTTTCCCCTTACTCTCGTCTTTTTCGCGTTATTGCCTCTCTCTTTTTATCCAGTTCATCAAGTAACAGCATTGCAATCTTGCCATAACATTCCTGAGTCATGTTCGAAGAGTTCTCTCTCTCTCTCTCTCTCTCTCTCTCTCTTTCTCTCTATGGCTTTCATCTTTTCGTATAGCAAAGCATATTTCAATGCATACCAATAGTATATCGCTGGACTCGCGTTGAGATTTCACGGTGCTGTAACACGTCGATGTGGCGATGATCGTCGGCTCACACCGCAAAATCCCCGTTATGTTAAAGCTCGCGCGTTGGCAGTATTTTTCGCCGACGAAGTTCCGAGCCAAGAGCATATTCTTACCGGGGGCAGCCTTTTCCAATACATTTAATTACAATTATATGTATCAAAAACAAATCCAATATAAAATTTATCGGAACGTCATTACCCAATGGTTATTGGGTCATGGACAACAAACTGTCCATGGACAAGCGGATAAAACTGCGATACTTCTTCGCAACTCGTGTCAAGTCCGCGTAAGCGCGAAATAAATGGAAAATAATTGTACAAAACATGTCTCTCGGTAACGCTCGTTGCCAAAGTCGGAAGAAAAATCTCCCGCACCTCGTCAATGAATCGTTCACGGAACGAGATTTTGCATCGATCAGAATTCGCTATAAAAAATAAAAACGTGTAAACGTCGAACGATATTCAAATTGATTTATATAATTCAACGATCGATTATGAAAAAAAAAAGAAGAAAATTTAAGAGACGATGAGATAAAATCGTATGAAAAAATATCGAGTAATAGACGAATTTGTAATAATGGTGTAGGGACGAGTATATAGTTGGCCGCAAAAGCGATCTAGTAATGATGTCGTGTTTCGCAGCCTCGACTCTCCTTCTTCATCGGGAGAAAGAAAGACTCGCCTCTCGGCATACCGATTTTTTCACCTTCTCCGAGTACCCCCACTGCTCTCAGGTGTAACTCAGGTTCAGCCGTTCGTCTACTCCAGCGAGTCCAACAGCAGCAGCACGGCAAAGAGCGAGTTTGAAGCGAGCGAGGGGAATCGGCGCGCAACAGTCCTCTTCTTGCGGAGCAGACTCGCGCTCGTTCGTTCGCTCCTTTACCGATCTAATAATAAACCTGGGTGAATTTTAATCGAGTCTTCGCGTTGCTTCGCACTAACTCGCGAAAATGACTTATCGCCGTTTATCCTGAGTGTGTACGGACGAGGAAAATTTGTCTTTCGTCGATCGCACGACGATCGAATTACTGATGTAGTTGGAATTCACGTCGTCATGTACCGAGTGTATCGTTAGATTATCGTTATCGTGCTACGATCCGACCGTGCGTGTGCGAGGAAGATAGATCATTCGGGCGAAACGAAAACCATATACGTATCTAGAAGAAGCGATGTTCGAGGTGAAAAGGATCATGGCGTGAGTCTTGTTCACTTTTTCTTTCTTGCTATTTTTTCATTTATTTTTTTTTATTCTCTCCTTAATCGTAATCGGTTTATTCACCTCTGGGAGATTATCTAGATCGACCGAATCATCCACCGTTCTCATGTTCTACGGCTCATTAACTCGTGTCTATAATAAATATACCTGCAATACGAGAGCACGCCGATAATTAATTATAACAAAAAAGCGTGTGAAGAAATATAACGATATATTCATTTCTGATCCGTTTATAAATTCGCAAACACAGTTGTATTCACTATTATCGTAGTGCGAACGTAATATATTGGAGACGAGGAAAAACTAATCGAGTGTCAAAAGAAAAACTCAATGACTCTTTTGAATCGATCGTTGCGAAAGATTAAACAAAAAATAGACAAAAAATCAAAATATTTTATGAGAGAACGAGGCATATTGACGAAGATTTTCGGGATCCTCGACTCGTCGAGCATAAGGTATGAATTAATTAAAACTCGTTGGCCTAAAAATGTAAAACTCGATGATCAATACCGTACGAATAATAATACGTAGAGTGTCACAAAATATCGTCGATGATCTGAAAAAAAAATTGGCCGAATCTACTCGCGTGTATCTTCCCGCGGTGAAGATCGAAGACGATCTTAATCTTCTTCCTTTTTTTTGTTTTGTTTTTCTTAATACCTTTTTTCGCCCATGCCTCGGAAATCCCGGTTTCGAAGAACCGTTATCCTCGCAGCGTGCCGCATTAAATGCTATATTGGTTCTGTGACGGAACGTACGAAACATAGTGAGATCGAGAGAGCGAGAGATTGAGAGAGAGAGCGAGAGAGAGAGAGAGAGAGAGAGAGAGAGAGAGAGAGCGAGAGAGAGAGAGAGAGAGGCATCGAAGCATATGATAGCTCGAAGTAGTTTTGCCGACAGCGACGGTCGAGCCTCTCGCATAGGTATTCATGATATAAAACGCATCAACGACACTCCGACTCCAGATACAGAAACGCTACGATAAATTTGTATCTAGAAAATCGAGGTGGTTTTCTTTCCATTACATTGTTACTTTCACGCTCGAAGAATTTACTATTGAATCATCGTGACAAGAAAATCTTCTCGGCACGGCGAGTCAACGGTGCGTAAAATCGATATTTATCCGAATCTCCGGATATTGAATAATGGTCCGAGTGGACCAGCGAGCGATTATATCGAGGATTGTTCACGAAGATATTAGAAAGATAAAGAACGAGGGGAGAGAAAAAAAAATAGAATCGAGTAATCGACGCGAACGATCGTATACAAATATTCCTATACGAATCGGTATTCGCGATTCAGGAAATGCCGCCGACTTGTCGCTTTGAATAAAATTCCTGTCCTATTACAGCATATCGCGGGAAAACCGCGAGACTAGCAATTATATTTCTCGAAGAGTCGCTACGAACTCTGACATTTACATGCACGAATGCATAACGCGTAGCGGTAGAAAAATAAAATAAAATAAAATAAAACAAGATAATAAATATCGCGCGTACGTGTAATTTTAGTTTGAGAATTTTTCAAACATCCGCGACTGTGGAAACGCGATGACGACAATTTTATATACTTGCCCGAGCAAATTTTCATTACGCGCTCGATGCAAAAAGATCGCAATTGCAGAGTTTCGAGAGTGAAATTACGATCGAGCCGGTGGGGTATACCGTTATGCCTTCTCGTCTGGCAGTAAAAACGTGAGCGGCGCGGAAGAGAGAAAAAAAACAATCGGCGTATTTGCACGTGCATCGAGCGTGCGGGTGAGAGAGCGAGAAAGTGTGTATGTGTGTGTGAGAGAGAGAGAGAAAGAGAGATGTACTTTCTACATCGATACAAATTTATAAACAACCGATAGTACGTTTGCGCACGAAGACATATCGAATGTGAAAAAATCAGCGCGCGTCATTATTCGTTCGCGCGAATAATTAACGAGCGCGCGAATAAACCAATAGAGAATGGTATAGCGCTCGTACCGCGCAAAATTTAATAATTCCAATCACGTAGAGAGTGCGTATACGATAATGAGAAAGTATTTCACTCGTTGTGCCGTGTGTCGCAAACGAGGCGTCACGGAACGAGCGAGAATAATATTCGATCCGTGCCGCTGGTTGATGCGAGAGCGTGTTCCGAATAAGGCAAAAGCATAAACGCGCGGACTTGCCGTCGAAACAAGTTCATTTTCTCCCTGGCGAGAACATACGAGGATTTAAAAATGTACGAATATCGACAGACCCCGGAGTTTGGAAAATTATCTTGAAATTAATTTTTCAATCGTATCGTAAAAAGCATCGTTTACTAACGACAAAAATCATGAAGATAATAGCCATCGAGTTAATTTCGCGGCACGTTTTCATCGACGAAATTTATTCTAATAACTTTTGTTTAAAAAATACGAATAATTAATATCTTGTAAGATACCGTAACGAAGATTGTTTTTTCCAATTATCGAAAGTCTTGGAAACTTTCTCACTTTCGGTGTAACTTCTAACTGTACGATAAAATTGTTCGGCAGAAAAGAAACGACGTATTTAACGTTGTACATAAATCGAGGAATCGTTCGGAGAATCGACGAACGTTCGAGTTTGCAGCTTCCTGAAATACTCTCGGCCTCTCCTTTCTTTCTTTCTTTCTTACTTTTTTCTGTCTTCCTCTCGATCTTGCGAGCACAGGACATTCCTCACTTTTTCACTAATTAACACGACGTACGTACACCGAATTACACCCGTGGTTCTCCAAGAGATGCCTTTCGGGCCTTCGAGCTTGTCGCGAATCACGACGAGAGATTATTCCTGTACTAGAAAGGCGCAGGAAACTCGGCTCGTCCCCTTGTGCTCTATACAGAAAACAAAATTCCTAGCGTTGTATGAAATCTACTACCCGTTGTCATTCATCATTCATATTCTCGCTTATTGTTCTCGCTGTCGACCGCAATTTCTCACATTGTTCACGGGAGACTACGCGCGCATCTCCCGTCACCAGAATTTTCCCGTCGAGAATAATTGCGAGGAAAGAAGAAAGAAAGAAAGAAAGAAGTACCAAAAGAATGAATGAAACAAAAAATCTACGAAAGAAAATTCTATTTACGAGAGAAAAACGAATCTTTCGAAATACTTTTTTTGTTGGCCAAATCTAGCGCGTTAATGTTACAACCGGTCCGTGGCGAGAATCGTCGAGAATGAATGGCGATGGGATCTCTATTCGAGCTCGCGAAATCATACGGAGAAGAGAAAGAGAGAGAGGAAGAGAGAGGAGAGAGAGAGAGCGAGAGAGACGGAGAATTCTACCTTCGCGTTGCTATCGTCAAGATACGTTGAGCAAGGGACCTTGATTTCACGCTACTGAAAACCCGTTGTGGTGACGTTGTTTCTTGCCCGCGAGGCGTTGTCACCCACGGATCGAGACCGACGCCCTGATACTCGTCGTACGACGGTCACCGGTGAACCGAGAATAAAGTTATACTCACTCACGAACGCGAGAAGATATCTCCTTCGCTCATTTTCACCGAGATCTCACTTTTTAACGGTGTTCCATTTAGCGGTAGAACGATGCGATCTTTATCATCTTCATCGTCGTAATTATCCTCGGCTTTCTTCGTACGAAGGGATCTTTCGTGAAACATTTCGCGTGACGATTTGTTTGGTAGATGTAAAAGTTGACTATAACGATGTACATATATATATATATATTAATTTTGCTTTTAATTACCTCCCATTGAGACGCTGTAGAGTTGACGACGTGCGTGCAGGAAGAGACGACACGCGATATTTCTGAATTTCAGAGTGTCAAGAAGAATTAGTAATAGGCGAATCGCGCGCTTCTCTTACGTATGAGAAACGGAGCGATAAGAAAAATACTCAAGTAGATAAAACTAATGGAGGCGATTTGAGCGCATGAAATATTAACCGAATGTTCGATCGTATTATTGGATTATCGAATATCATTACGACGTTTTTGTTATTTCAGCAAAAAACTTCTGAGGATCTTGCTCGTCGTCGCGGTATTCGGAGCTAGTCGAGCCCAATGGAGACCGTGCGTCGAGCTGAAGAGAGATCTTCACGTGCCCTGCAAATGTTCCCTAGCCCCGGACAACCCTCGTGCATTGAGAATGAACTGCGATCGCGTTATCTTCGCTCAAGACAGTCTCGAAGCACTGAGAGACCAGCCGGTGATTTCCTTGAGCCAGAGAAATTGCGGTTTTCAGAAATTGCCCAAGGACCTTTTGAGTTCCGCTCTCGTCCTAGAAAAATTAGATCTATCCGGAAATTCGATATATCGTCTCATGGATCGTCTTCTTCATGCCCAATCGCGACTTCGCGAGCTGCGTCTCGGCGATAATTTACTCGGTGACAATCTAAATCCAATTTTTTCGAGCAACGAATTTCGTGACATGGAGGAATTGAGATTGCTCGATCTACGTGGCAATGGCCTCAGGAGTATCGAGGAGGGAATTTTTAAAGGCTGTGATAATCTCGAGGAATTGTATCTCGATGATAACAATCTCACCGCTGTACCAGCCGAATCCTTGAAGGGCCCGAGATCCATAAGAGTTCTCTCACTTTCTGGCAACAATATCGGTAAGTCGTACAATTTTACTTTACCATTGTTGAGAATTTAAGGCGATGGAGTCGTTCGTAAAATAGCATCTTCGCACGTTCGATGATTACAACAGAATTTATACTGTTAATATAAATTAAAAAAAAAAACCGTAAAGATTCATACGAAAATTACACGATAAAATATTTCACGTGCGAGAATATTTTCAATTATGAATGATCATAAAGTTGTCCAACGTCTCGATGCACCTTGAATTCCGAGTCGCTTACATCTATTTTTAACGATCGAAGGGCAACGTAATGTGCAATAAGAAATAAATGATCAAGTAATTAATTACAAATTTTATTCTTACGATCTTACGACAGGCTCTCTTCCACGAGGTGCATTCTCGACCCTCGGCGAATCTCTTCTGCGGATCGATCTGAGCAGAAACGAGCTGTCTCACATGGAGGACGGTGCCCTCACCGGCCTGAGTCACGTTCTCTTCTTCAACTTATCGAGAAACGATCTTACGCGTTTCAACAGCGACGTATTCAAAGGTACCTTAAAAAATAAAAATAAATGATTCACTAGCTGATTAAGAGCCTTTGATTGCTCATGCACGCTGCAACGAGAGAATTCACTGAAATCCCTCTCGTTCTCGTTCTTACGAACAAAAGCGAGCGAGGGAGAAAAAGTTTTTGCCATAGACTCATTACGATACACGCACAAACACACTTATATATTTATATATATATATATACACATATATATATACCATTGCGAGAAAGGGAATGAGAACTTGCGAAGGTACTAACGAGAATGTTGAGGAGAAGGCGCGTGTCCGCGTGCGGGCGACCGGAACGCGAGTAAAACAGTTTTGCATTCATTTCCCTCGTCGAGCAGAAAACCCGCTATAGCTTCAGCTTACGAGAGACCGGATCGTGGGAAAAATCTACGCAAGAAAGGCAAACGCCACAATACACACACACACGCACACACATACCTTGATATACAAATATATATATGTATTCTAGGGGGGTTTCGCCACGTCACTTCCTACGTCTGCCATAAGCTCGGTACATTAATCATTTTTAAATTTGAACAAAATATATTTTTCAAATCCCTCAACCATTAGAAACACGAAACGCGATTCTTTTTTTTTTGGTTTTTGTTATATAAAGAAATAGTGTGCCTATATATAGTACGGACTATAACCGAGTCGTTTCAATGTACAACAACGAGAGTCGCAGACCTCGATGGCCACGACCTCGTAAGATGTTAAGAATGAGCTCGAGGTTCTCACGCGTGTACACATGCAAAAGTCTCCTGTCTCTAATCCGGCCGCTCCCACGGATCTTTCGGAACGAGAAGAAAAGAAACAGTGTATACCGAGGAGAAGTTCCGCTCGAATCTCGTGCGAGAGTTCTTCTCCTACCGTCGATTGTTCCGCTATAATCTCGTCTTCCTCTTCTCTTCGTATCTCTATACTATTTTGTAATCTCGCTGCTTTTCGTATACTCTTCGAGAACATCTTCTTTTGTTTTTTTTTTCTTCGACGATGAGTCGGACGCACCCTCTGTTTGACACACTTGATGAAACATGGAAAATACGCGAAAGAAATAATACACGGTAACCGAGAGATTGTTCGACGCGGAATATCACTTTCCAATTTTCTCGACGCGAGTCCTACCGACAACTCGTGTGTGCACTTAATTACGCGACACGAGAGGAAGCTGCTTTCTTTTTTCACGTTTAATTCATCTTCGTTCCACTTTAATTAACGCACCGTTCGTGTCATACGCGTTGACACGTTTTTCTATTACTTCTCAATGTTACGGATTCGAGGGTTTGAAAAACAATAACACTAGAGGAATAAAGAATTTCCGAATGAAATATAAAGAAAGAAAAAGAAGAAGAAAAGATGAGTAATATGCGTGTTGTTATCGCAGGTGCTTATAATTTACTTCAGCTGGACCTGTCGGCCAACTTTCTCCAAGAATTCCCGAGCGACGCTCTCCGACATCTCGAAGCTCTCAAGTTTCTCAACGTCTCTAACAATTTGATCACCGTGAGTGTGTAATACATGTATTTTAACGTCGTTGAACGTATTTCGAGTTTACGTTCGTTGGTTCATAATACCTCTAGTTGCTCGACGTAATGTATCGCTGTCCTACAATTTTGTATATTTAACCGTCGTAAATTTTAGGAGATCGAGCGAACACACTTGACCGGATTGGCCGAGCTTCAGGTTTTGGATCTCAGCAGAAATAACATTGGACGTCTAGGGGTCAACACGTTTGCAAATCTTACAGCTCTTACGAGACTGGACTTGAGCCTAAACGCATTGAGAACGGTACGGTCAATATATCATGCGCCTAAAGAGTCTGGAGAAAACAACGGGTTGCTCTCCTTTTACTTCCTCGTAGTTATGACCTGTTGCTTTTTTATAGAGAGAAAAGAAGAAAAAAAAACCATAAAAAAAAAGCAACGAAATACGTACGATCAGAATACTCGAAATATCCCAAATAGAGTTGGAGATCGTGGCTCGACGAAGTTGTAAAATTGTTAACTTATGGAATATTAATTATTAATTTCGTTTGATTTCAGATCGAAGAATCGTCCTTCGAGGGTCTCGTCAAATTGAAATGGCTTTCCCTCCAAGACAACAATATTCTTCTCGTTCCGGCATTGGCGGTCAGTCGTTTGCCATCGTTGACTCATCTTCACGTGGAATTCAACCGTATAGCCGCGCTTTCGAGCGAATTATTAAGATCTACCGCGCAGAGTCTCGTCTCGTTGGGTCTGACGCGAAATCTGGTGCGGGAAATTCCAGCGAGGCTCTTTCAAAATTTCGAGAGCTTGGTGAACATCGAATTATCGGGAAACATGCTGTCCTCGGTTTCGCAACACACGTTCGCCGGACTCGAAGAAACGCTTCTGAATCTCGATCTGTCGAACAATCGTCTGACTTCGGTGACGTCATTGCCGCTGAAAAATTTGCTCTCCCTAAATCTCGCCGACAATCATTTGAAACGTCTCAGTCCCGAGAGCTTCGAGCATTTTGGAAAATTGCGTTATCTCAACATAAGCGGAAATCCTTTGTACGGTGGATTTCCACCGATTTTTCCCTCCTCGTTGATAACACTGGACGCATCGAGAACCGGACTCAAGGTTTTGCCAACGATTTTATTGCTCAATCTCGCGTCTCTCATAAGCGTGACGCTTTCGGGAAATCATCTGCAGGAGATCGGCGAGGGAACTTTTCAGCATCTCTACAACTTGACGCACGTCGATTTGTCATATAACGCGATCGAGAGAATCGATAACGGTGCGTTCGTCGGTCTCGTTAATCTCTACGAATTGAATCTTCGTGGCAACAGACTCACCTCGTTCGCCGGTGAATACTTCAACACCGGCACTGGTCTCGAGATTCTCGATTTGATCGACAACGAGATCAGGTACATTTCGCCAACGAGTTTTCTCATACATCCGCGTCTTCGCGAGATTCGTCTCGCTAGCAACAATCTCGTCAGATTTCCCAGTGAGTACATCAAGTCGTTGCAATTCCTCGAGAGGATCGATATTTCCGACAACGCGTTGCGCACCGTCCCCGAGTTTGCGTTTTCGCAGCTCGGGCATTTGCGAGAATTGGATTTATCGGGGAATCGTATAGAGTCGGTGGACGATCTGGCTTTTCACAATTCTACCCAATTGCAAATTCTCGATTTGTCGAGAAACGTCATGGAGACGCTGAGCGAGAGAACGATGGAGGGTGTTTTGCGATTGGAGAATCTTGATCTTAGTAACAACAGACTGAGATCGTTGCCCGAAACGATTTTTGATCCTTCGAGAGTGAGATCGGTGGAGAGAATCGACTTGTCGGCTAACAGATTCAACGAGATTCCGGTGAGAGCTCTACAGAGACAATCGGCCAAATTGTTGAGTCTGAGCGTCGCGAAAAATCGTCTTTCCGAGGTTTTCACTCAGGATATCGTTAATAGCGTCAAGGATCTCGATCTCTCGGACAATCCGTTGAGCGAAGGTGCCATCAGAGGTATATTGGGCGAGGCTAAGATTTTGCGTTCGCTCAATCTCGCTCGTACGGGAATGAAAACCGTTACGAGACTGGAAACACCCTTCTTGAAGTATCTCAATTTGTCCGGTAACGAGATCAAAGATATCAGGCCAGCTGCATTAGAGCGAGCTACTTTATTGGAGGTTCTCGATCTTTCCTCGAATCGACTCGAAGATTTTGGCAATTTGGTGAATACTTTCAAGACCCTACCGGCATTGAGAAGTCTCGACGTTTCCGGCAACGCAGTGAAGAATCTCAACGAGAGTAGTTTCGAGGGTCTGGATCATCTGCGAACCCTCAAAATATCCAATCTTACGGAATGCACGAGAATCGAGAAGAGCGCTTTTAAAAATCTTGGTAAATTGCGCGTACTCGTCGCACAGGATTATCCTAGACTCGGTTATTTCGACGTCCAGGGAATATTGAAAGACATGACGAATCTCGAATCTTTGGACGTCGAGATAAAAGATTCGACGGTTGGAAATGAATTATTATCGGTGAGAACACATCCTCGTCTTCGCGAGCTGACGCTGCGAGGCGAGAGACTTCGCAGTATATTGTCGAGTGCCCTCGTAGGTGTGAGATCTTCGGAGCTTTATCTAGGTCTGAAAAATTCCTCGATAGACGCTATACCAGCTTCGTTGTTCTTTCCAGTGCCGAGGTCAACGAGAGTCGATCTCGACATTCCGGGAAATAATTTCAGCTCTATACCGGCACAATTGATCGCCGCGCTCGACGAGAGAAGTGGCATGGTAAAGCTTCGAGGGCTCGAGGCAAATCCGATAATATGCGACTGCGAGTCGAAGCATCTCTGGCGATGGCTCAAAATGTCCAGTCAGAAAATGAAGATCGAGTGCAAGAGTCCGAAACATTTGGAAGGACAGATTTTGACGGAGATGAGCGAAGAATTATTGTCGTGCGATCGTACGACCTCGACGAGATTTCAAACGACCGAGGCAACGACCCTCTCTTCGAGATCGACCTCCTCGGAACCGGAAATCATATGGACCGCGGCCCCGACGACCTCCGACAGTAGAAACAAACTTTATCCCGGGGATATGGGGGGCTCGTCCGTAACCGGAACAACCGGAACTGACGATACTCTGATTATAGGGATAGTCGGTGGTGTCGTTGCTTTTATAGCTATAGTTATTATAATTATTTGCATATGTCGTTTACGCTGGAGCAATCGGGTAAACGAGGCCAGAATGGCCGCGATGGCCTCGAGCATTCACGAAGCTTCTGTCATAAGACCGGGTAGCGCATATTCCGGTAAAATTAATCACGAGGCTTACGTCGGTTCTTTCAACGGTTCGACACTGGGTCACGGTAACGTTCACGGTCCATCGATGCCAAACACACCGGTTCAAATGATGCCTTACGTTCAACCGATGCACATGGTGCATCCTTCGGTTCATCCATCGCAAACTGGCAATCAACCGATTTACGGCTATTACGATACCGGCAATCCTCCATTGCCTATGTACATGACGTGCGCGCCTGATAACAAATTCGATAGATAATCATGGATAAGTATACGAGTGAACGAAGTGAACGACGAGTCGTACGGATTCTTATAATGTTATGCTCGGACTCATTTCGTACAACGAGAGAAACAAATGATCCGAGTGACGAAGAGTATTGAGTGTGTGTCGAATGACTGGTCATATATACGTATGGTAACTCGACGAATAAATGATTTTCTTTTTTTACATCGTGTACATATATGGATAATTATAAAATTACCTATTTAATTTATGTATAATTGGAGAATCGTTTATGTTTCGTTTTTTTTTTTATATAATTTAACAATAAACGTAATTTTCCAGTGAGAAAGATGTTCCGCGATGGTTTTTATATTATTCTCACTTACCCTCCTCACTGTTTTGAAACGTCGAGGTCCGTTTGGGTTTGATACGACGTGTCCGGTGAAGGATTAGGCATCAACTATGTTCACTACGACATTAATAATACAAACGTCGATAGAAAATGATTCGTAACCATTTTCTATGTCGTAGATATACCGTTTATTTATTTTCACGCTTTTAATCGCAATCATATTGTTCCTTTCCCTCGTCTCATAGTTCTTTTTTTTTATAAGTTAATTACAAGTATTATCATCAGCTAATAGACACTACGGGTTATAGGTCATGTTGTTTTTTTTTCTTCTTCACAGTATTGACTCTATTCCTCGATCTATACTCAGATGACTAAAGTCTGTATCTACAAATATAATTATTCGCATTTCGTGTATATTTTGTAACATCCTTTTTTTTTCTTGGTTGATATTGTTTGTTGGTATTTAGTGCTATGTCATAAATGTTCCTGTTCACTCATGTGTAGGAATTTAACGAATGCGATCTTTTTTTTTGTTTTTCCCTCATTCATCATTCTCGAGTGAAATACAGCGTTCGATATTTTTCAAAGGAATCGATGATGTTATGCGATCTGAATCAATCTTCGAAAAAAATGGATTTCTGTAAGTATCGTGGATATCATTTCATTTTTTTTTTTTTTTTTTTTATAAATACATTAAAGTCATAGAGTTACTTGATTTGACACGTATGATTGAGGTTTCGAGCAAGTTTACCGCTGCTTAGCTCGGATCTCACAGCCTAGAGGTGATTCAATTTAAAAATAATAACAAAGAAAAATTTAACGAATGTATTTTTCTTTTGTTTCGTCGTTAACGAAACGACGTAATTATCAACGCAAATTTACTACTTAGATTATATAACATGCCTCGACGAATGCAATTACATTATCATACACGTGCCCACACGATTGCATGTTAAAAATGTGATAATTGTGCATACAAATTAAATTTAAACGGCAATGCGATGTTGTGGTTTTGTTTCTTCTTAAATGAAACATTCAAGCGATAACGGTAATGGCTGCAAACAGTTGTCGAACAATGACAAAAAAGGTGTTTGAGGATAATCCTTTCTGCGGAATTCTGTTTTTTTTTGTTATCTATCTATTATTTTATGTACAACATGTGTCAGCAACTTAACTTTTAAATATTCTTTTTTTCACAATAAACTTTTTTTTCATATTCAACATGTTTCTCGTATAAACTATGCAGTGCACGAGCCTATCAGATAGGTAAGTACTCATAAAATATATAGTATAATCAGTAAGTAAATCGTAACGTAGTAAAATTATAAAATACAAGTCGCAACATCTTGGACGATAGAGTGTAATGATTCCGCAAATCTCTATATTTTTTATATTCTATGCCAGCTCTGCGTTGAATACTTTTTTTAAAATTTATATATACGTATGTATATGTATACATACACACACATATATATATATATATATTTCGCTTGTTACGATGCAGCAGTAAGATTGAGTAGAAGTTGTTCGATAAGACGTATTGCTTGAATGGTGTGTCTGTGTTTTCTGTGTCTGTGTTCTCGTTTTTACAATTGGCAGATTTGTGAATTCTAATTGTTCTCCCTCGTTCTGGCACGAGACATTTGTCGTCAATTAGAATCAAGTCTTCGAGCTGTCAATCGGTTAATACCCTTTCTTCCACCAATGGGTTTATCAGGCTCGTTCGTGGCTCTTTTTTGTTGTTTTCAAACGGTATGCTTGACACCAATAATACAACAAATCCGTGTATGCAAGACGGATCTCAACGAGAAAGATATGCAGACTGATTGTGATTCGCGAAACGAGTGTGTTCATTTTACTTTTCTCTCGCTTGCAAAACGTGTTTTTGTTTTATTCTTTGTTTGGCATTGTTGAACTATGATACGAGTGGCTGTGTGTGTATGTGTGTGTGCGTGTGTGTTACGGTTATGTTTTGTCTGTGTGTGATAAATTTTGTCACGAGATACTCGTTCTGTCAATCGACCTAATATTTCAACGCTAACGGCTTGCTTATTTAAGTTTTTTTTTTTTTTCATTTAATTTTTCTTTATTTTACTTAATAAGTAATCGCGTCAACTTCTCAATAATTATCATGTTAGAATGTCGTATTGTAATAATGTACTTTCGAGTTCCTAGCTACTATTGCTGGGTAGTCTGTGCATCTTACATCGACCAGTGTGAGTTCACATATAATTTTCAAATACAATCCTAATCCCTCTTCGTTTCCTGGATAATATGTTTTTCTCAATATTTTCCTCCCGTTTCTTTCTCTTCTTTTTACTTCGTCGCTTTTCGTTTATCCAAATTCCATTAAATTTCAAGGTCGTTCTTTTGAATTATCTATAGATTTTTGTTTGTTCTTTACGCGATTTTTCATTAATCATATATATATTTTTTTTATATTTGCGGATTTTTTTTTCGTTCCTTGTTTCACAGACACCGATTAAGTAGATGGTATATAATATGTTATATCAACGAACGAATCAATCAAACGTCAAGCTACGAGATTTACGTTTTTAAAAAGACTCGATCGATTTTTTCGTAGTTTCTTTTTTCTTCCTCTTCACGCAACTATACAGTGCCTATCTAGGGTGGAGCGTAGCCCGGAATCGAGCTATGCATTATGAGCGTGACACGCTCCCAATTTATATATTTATATTATATATATATTTTTGTTAATAATCTGGCATTTGATAAGAATGCAACGATTCTTCGCATTTCCTTTTTTTTCCCATTCAATGCACATATCAACAGCGGTCGTTCTTGGCGCTCAATCATTGTTGCAAACAACTCCCGACTCTCGGGCATGTTTCGGAATTATTATATTCTTTTAAAATAATTCTTTCGTACCATCGTATCTTCAGGTTTTTTATGTACTCGAGTGGCAATTCGACCAATAGGCCTTGGACAGTAAGAGAGCGAAATCTACAATGAATATTTGTGTTTTTTTTTCTTTTATCATCATGCTTAGAGAAACGATAACACGAATAAACGAAGGATTCGATCAGCACGAGAGAGAGAGAGAGAGAGAGAGAGAGAGAGAGAGAGAGAGAGAGAGAGAGAGAGAGAGAGAGAAAGAAAGAGAGAGAGAGATAGAGTGAGAACGAGACTCGGGCGAACCTCGAAAAGAAAATGCGTTTTATCTCGTGGTTGACTTTCTCTCTACTAGTATGCTCGTTTTACAATAATAATAGTCGCAATATATATATACTTTTGTTTCTTTTCCTGCGTAATCTAGCTTTTTCGATCCTAGGCTAGCCCAGAATCGTTGGTTGTCACATCTTTTCCACTTTTTCTTTGTTTCCGTTATCGTTTTTTTTTCTTTTTCTTAATCTCGTCACCTCTTCGTCATTGGAGTATCTCCTATAAGCGGTAGAATAATTACATATACATCTAATTTTTTTTCTTCTTTTTCTCTAAACGACAATGCATGTAGAAAAATGAGCCTCTAGCGTCTTTGGTTAAACGCGAAGCATTTAGAAAGTATTCTTGGCAGTGGTTTCGTAGATGCTTCGACCTTAGCCTCGGACCAAATTTTGATTTCAGTTTCAATGAGATATATATATCATCGTCATCATGTATATATATATATACATATCCGTATATATATATTTGTATGTATATATATGTCAAGAATGTGGATTGCTCGGGTTACGCGCAGTGGTCTGTCGCATTTACGAGAGAGGTAGGGGCAACGAGAGAAAGAGATTAGAGTTTAGTGTCTCGTCTCTCCTAGGTGTTGGCGTCTCTTTCGTTTTCCTTTGTTCCTTGTTACACCGCGCAAACGTACGCGATAACCTCACACGGTCTCTGTCTATCGCATAACGCGCGATGTATTACAAGTCCGCAAACATTACGAGCACCGAGTACGAATAAGTGACTCAAACACGATAAATAGCGGGTGTTCTTTTTCCTTTCATTATTTCCATAAAACCCCGCGAAGTCTAAAACAAGAGGTGCGTTACCTATACCCCCCCGAAATCCTCTTCCTCACGTCGTATGCCATTTTCCTACCCCCGGGCGTTTCGTGAAATCCACTCAAAGTCAACTTATCCTTTGGCACGTAAAACTTTGGCATCGCGTCAAATCGAAGCATCGTACAATCGCACTTGGAGTCAATCCGCGTGTGATTCACACCGAGCCAGAAGGTAAGTAAGCTTCGATCGAATTTACAAACGCGAAACGTGCGCGTTTTTGTTTTTCCTCGGGTTTTCTTTTTTTTTTGTTCATTCAACTCGTCGGGATCATAGCCCGCGATCCAAACGATTCGCGTTTCAAGTCCATTTCCCGTCGCTTCGATTAAATCGCGATCGTTTTGTGTTCTTCGCCCTCGTCGTTTTCTTTGTGATCTTCTCCTTTTGGTGTTTTAGTTTAATCTGTTCACAGAGCATAACGCAAGTGACGGGATAGTAGCATCCTTGTAGTTGCTGTTGCTGCGACCTTGAATTCGTATAGAAATATCTGAAATAAACTAGATCTTGTGTGTTGCTGGGTTGGTGGGGTGACACTTAATTTATCTCGTTCAAGTTCACTTCACGAGTAAATTGTGATGACTTCGCGGCCACCACCGCGGACCATTAGAACCCTCTCCAAGCCCTCGGTGAGTACCTCCAAAAATTCCATGTCTGTTTCGTTGGTCAAGGTGAAAAATACAACATTTTTACCAAAGTATTTTCAGAACAATTGCAAGAATGAAAGAATCGAAGTAGCGATAAAAAGGCATACAGTTTGATTCTCGTTCCATTTTCGTGTCTTTTGGTGGTCCAGGCAGATTGAGAATGATCAACTGAGCGTCTCGACTCTTGTCAACGATCATCTCGTTGAGTTTCACCGCCGTGTGCATGCGTCTCACATCGTCTTCGTCACTGAAATTATAAAGAAGAATATAAACAAACATTTTTCTTCACTTCAACGTTTCCACGATTGAAACAAAAACGCCTTTGGCACTGATAATATGGCTTAGTTACGGTGTGATCGGTGGTTTTTTCGGAGGAGGAACTTCAGCCCCTTGCTCGTTACTCGGTTGCTCGTTGTTCTTCGTATCTTTCTCATTGTTGTCGCGTTTCTCGGGTTTCGGCGAGGATCCACCGATCAGACGCGTTTCTTCCTCCGCGGTGTCTTTCGCGTCGTCCGTTTTTTCGTTGTTTTTGCAAGCCTCGGCAGCTTTACTCGTTGTACCCTCTGGCATTAGTTTCTCCTGCGCCTCGTCGATCGCACCGTTTGCCTGTTGCTGAGCACCGGGTTCCATGAACCTCACCTTCGTCGCTGTCTTCACGTCCATGTTATGATGCGCGTCAACTATCGTTTGAACCTGTTTGCAGAAAAAAATCGTTGTATCACATCTTGTTAACCGAAACGAGATTCGCTAATTTATTGTTTGTCTCTTACAATACTGGCGGGGATTTGCTTTCTTTTTTTATTTGTCTTTTCTATAAATTATATCAACTTGTTCTCGTCTCGATATGACGGACTTTATGGAGGGTTTGGAAGTGTCTCACTGAATAACGATCAATGATCACTACGGACTATAATATAGCGTGAAAGCTCGCATGAATCTGGCTAAATAAAATAAAAACAATATATGCGTATGTATCTAAAGAAAGCGATTGTTATAATGAAATGGGCCAAGCAAGCCGAACGAGGGAGCGTGAAACGCGCATCGAGATTTATTTTTCTCTCCGTGGATGAACGCATGAGGATTTATGAACGATGCGAATTTGCGCGTTACACGTCTGGTATTTGAGGATATAATCTCGATGAACAAATACAATAAAAACGATTCCATTAAAACGAAACGATGCTGGATGATCGATGATGCGTGCTTAAACATGAAAGGCGAATGGGATACGGACGAACGACGACGAAGCTCGTCGTCGCCGTTCGAAGAGGAACGGACACGTGAAGGAGTTTGACACGGATTTTTTTTTTTTCGGGGTCTGAACTGACAAACCGGAGGTAAATTTCCCACAGCGGATACCTCGTTGAAGTCCACCAAAGGCTGCACCTTATCCGTGACGAGCACGCAACAAACAGACACATGCCGATCAGTATCCATCGCGCAATTCTTATCTCACGTATTTACAAATATTTCTTTGCTTTTTTTTTGTTTTCATACAAATCATTTTTATCATGTGATAACATTATTGTGACAATAGCGCAATGGGAGATAGGAGATTTTTTCGGCGATACTCACCACCACTTGGGACTCCTTCTTATTGAGCCGCAACTCCTCGAGCATCCGAATACGTTCTTCCATAACGAGAGTACGTTCATAGGTGTAAGCTGAAATATCGGAATTCTTCTGAAAAAGAAAGAATCGAATCAAAGTTACGTAAGCGTTTGAGAAGATGCCGAAAATGATGGTTTTCACGCATCGCAAATAGATTGAACAAATTGAACACTCGCGTACCATTTCGACGATTTCGATCTCTCCCTCGATACGCAATTCGTAGAGGAGTTTCTTGAGATCCTTCTTCATCTGTATCGAGTTATCCTCCATCTGCGCGACCGTGAATATCCTCATTTTGCAATTTTTCCAAGTTCTGTGCTGTTGGAGCAAAAAGGGAAGTAGCATGAGGAGTCCACCGTCGTGAACGACCCACCATACGTCGATGTAACCAACGACTTTTTCAGACGAATCGGGGAAGAAATTAATGCCTTTGGGCACGAGAAGCGCCATACGCGCTGTCGTCACGTTTTTAACAGCTTGTAGAAAAACTCTCCAGGTTCTCTCGTCCTCGGATTGTCGCCAGCCGTACGGCCATCCGAGTATAACGGTGTTTGGTTTCATACCACCGAGGCCGGTAGTTTGTATGAGAGAACTTAAACCATCGACGATATTTCCAGCGACGAGTACCTCGACGAAACCCTTAACTTTTTCCTCGTCGGCGACTTTCCGGAGACTCTGCCTTGCCGCAAGTGCCTCGCCCGATTTTCTCGTATAATCACCGACTATGCAAGTTACGCAAACGGTCAAGCCCCGGCCAGCTTTCAATTGACTAGCGAATGCGAAAAGTTTCCGATATTTCGGGACGAGATCATCGGTAAGCTTGACGAGCATGAGAATCTGTGGACGCCAATTTTTCGTATGCGGTGGACCCTCCTCGAGTTTCAACAACGAGTATCTCGCGGCCGACAGTGCAAGACCTCGAATACCATCGCCCCATTCTTTCTCAGCACCACGATACTCGATGTATTTGTAAATACACCCGGCCATTCCCATTGCAAGAAGCGCGTAATACCAGCTCGTCATAAACATAATCGCGATGCAAAGAGCGAGACCGATGAAGGAGAGACTCCAGTGATAATACTTGAAGCGAGGACGCCAATTGGGCGTACGAAGAAGAGTCTGAAGGGCGCAGGCAAGATTTACGAATCCGTAACACATGAGGAAGAACATAGAGAGCAACGGAGCCAGATAATCGACGTTACCAAGGAGAATTCCACACTGGCAGATGAGAACGGTGAGAAGAAGAGCTCGCGTTGGCTCGCCTCGGCTCGAACTCTTTGCGAAAGGTGTCAAAAATGGAATTATACCGTCTTTTGCTATTGCCTGAAGCAATCGCGGTGCTCCTGTCAGTGATTGAAGTCCGGCACCGAGAGTCGAGAGAAAAGAACCGATCAAGATGACCCATTGATTCGGCCAGGCTATATTCGCTACTACCAGCTTGCCACCTATGCTCTGACCGAATTTGTCACGAAGCAGAAGATTATCGACGGTGCCGGCGAAGAGAAGAACCGTCGACAGATAGACAGTCGAGGTTGTCAATATAGCACATATTGTACCGATCGGTATGGACTTTTGAGCGTCCGCCAAGTCACCGGATCTGTTGGATCCCGCCATGATACCTTGAAAAAGAGAACAAAGAACGATCAACGAATGCCATAATGTACAATTTGATAGAAACCTTAGAAATTTGCGATTTTCTCTGTACCTGTCACCGATGGGAAGAATATACCAATAAGAATGGTAAAGGCGGTGGTCAAATCGCACTGAATGTGATTGTACGCAGATTCTGACATCTTGTCGACGTCCTTAGGATCGTGTCCGTAAGCAACGAATTGCCCTTCCTCTTGGAAGCTTCCCCAGATATTTTCTATGGACACCATATTTGGTTTTTTCGTAAAGTTTGTTCGAATATCGTGTCGTTAATGAACGATCGATATTTACCGAGGAAGACACCGCTGGCGAGTCCTCGAATACCCGTGACGATGGATACGTTCTGCTCCGAGTAATAAGGATCGCAATTACGAGTCGTATTGCCACAAAAAATGGTGCGTAAATCCGGGCTGTCTTTGTAGCATTGGCTTATGTCGATGTCCTTCAATAAACGTTTTCCAAGAATACACATTCTGAAATGTAAAAATTGTGTCGGTTACAAAAATTTGACTTGTCTCCAATTACGCGAGACTGAAGTAAACGAATTTGTATTGTCTATCGATTCGATGATGCATCGACGAGAATCGTGGAGCTTGGTTATTCGTATTTTCTACGATCTCGTCTTTGAGTGAATAACGAAAAAAAATATTCGTGAAACTAATATCGAGGGAGAAGTCGACTTTTGTTTCACAAATTCATAAAACGAAAAAAGTCAATTGGCCTGGACGTTCGCTCGAGGCAAATCCGAAGATTGACGAAACAAATAAAGACAACAAAAAGAACGTTCGATACGGATGGATGAAAAAGTTTTCAAGACAAATATCTCGAGCTCCGGTAACTGTGGAATATTGACAAAGAATAGAGCCAAGAGCGATGGAAAAGTGGAAAGAAGGAATAGAATGAAAGAAAAAAAAGACGAAAAGAAAAGAAAAGAAAACAAGAACTTACTTGAGAGCATCGTTCCCGTTGACGTTGACGAAGAGGCCGACGTAAACGGCGAGAATCGAGAATATGACACAGGCGAGAGCTATAGTTGCGAATTTATTGACGAACTTTACACCGATAAAGACAATCGTGCCCATCACCATGAGGAGACCAGTGCCGTAAACGCGAAAATTGTTGTACATCGCGCTCGCGTCTTTCGTAAAATCGCCGAATATACTGAGCGATGGTGCCATGTAGGTCTGAAATAAAACAAATTCAAAATTTATTTAAATCAATAAAGATCAAACCTCGAAAAAGCTTAGTGTCGAAGCAAATACGATTCTTAATCTTTTGTTTCTTCCTTATACCGACCAGAACGATTTCAACAGCTCCGATTATGTACATGGCAGCAGCGAGGGTGGTGCCGGTGTAGAAAAGCATTCCAACCGCTCCACCGAATTCCGGTCCGAGACTTCTTGATATCATGAAGTACGAACCACCGGCAGGTACGACACCGTTGGTCGCTATGGCACTCATACTGATAGCCGTCAGCATAGTCTGAAAATAAAAAGAAATGGAAAAATAAATATGTTTTTTTATCGTTGAAAATGGTCATGGGTCAGAAATATTTCTGTCGATGTTTAGAAAATTTATAATATTAGGATGAATTTTGTACTCACGACGCAGCAGCAACAGAGCACGATTAGAAAACCTTGGACAGCACCGGCAGTGCCTACGACCCAGGTCAAACGAATGAAGAGAATAACGCCAAAGATATTTTGGATACAAGGCAGGAAGACACCGATGAGAGTTCCCATTCGAGCCCCACCCGCGCCTGCCGGAGGACCATCGGATTTGCTGTCCGGATCGGTTGCAGCCGGTATCGTGTTGCTGTATTCCGAGAGATCCTTGATGATCGTGGCGATCCGAGGTCGATCGTCCAATTCCTCCTAAAAAAAATAAAGAAAGAAAACGAAAAACATTTTCATATTTATTGAACAAAAGTTTTCGATCGATGGTTACTGATTGGTCGATTGTCTTTGAACTATCGATTATCGATGTATTAACGACAAAAAATATATATATGTGTATATATATCTTACGAATAATTATATTCCATCTTGCAATCGCTTCTGAAAAATTGACCGTCCAATTTGGGAAATAATTTAAAAAAATCGAATCGCGTTATCACCTCCAATCATTCAATCCTCCCTGAAAGATTGAAAAACTCATTTCTCACGCATATTGAAAACAAAATAAAAATCCTGAAAAATAGTAAATCATATTTCACGTAGAAAGAAAAGAAAAGAAAAGAAATTGGATCGGATCTCGTGAAATCTTGTAATCTTCGAACTTGAATAACTTCGTTAACCCTATTTTTCTTTTTCCCAGAATCCGGAGGAGATTCAGTCTCGTCGATTTTTCCGTTCCTCGGAGTGAAAAAATTGTCTCGGAGAGGCGATAAAAGTAGATCGGGCCCGATTCGGCGGGATGCTGCGTCCTTCGCGACGTGAGAGGACGAGTATCCTCGAGAAGCTTCTTGAGAATTATATAAGAGCTCGGTGGGTTGGGTCAGGAGTCATTTCGGCTCGCACACGTCGGTTATAGAGATCGTGTCTCGTGTCTCATCTCTCGTTTGTACGAACGGATGGACAAGTGGGCGATTGCTTTCGCAGGAAATAAACCACCTCTATGATCTATACATAGAGGTGGTTTATATCTCTCGCTCTATACACGACATTCGATAAATTCGTATCGAAGCTATGTATATACGCGTAAGTCTCGGTGGCCTCGCATCGAGCACGCGAAGACGCGCTCAGGGAAAGAACAAACAAAACAATAAACCAACAATATGTACAATAATTTTGAAAAAAATTATGCTCGGAATTCAGCAAATATATAATACTTGCAAAAGTTATAAAGTTCTCTAAACAATGTCTTTACAAAAATAATAATTGGAGCAGCACGCTAAATGTTTCGAATATTGCGAAGTAAAATAATGTTTGTTGTTAAAAAACACCGTATAATACTTAGAAATGGTATAAAATTAACGAAATATTTATATTAAAAAATAAAATAAAATAATCTCTGATTTACTCTATTTACTAATTTGAATTAAATTTGATCGATAACGCGTTTTGCACAAAATTTCTGCGTATGAGTCGATAACAACAATTTTCTCGACGAATTTTTGTACACAATGAAGAAAAAGAATGGAAACGTGCTAAGACCTTAATTGCTGATGTTTTTCGACTTGGCAAAAACGACCATTGTGTCGTTTCTCGTTGTTCCGTTTTCTCTCGAATTCCCATCTATAGTGTTCTTGTCAGACTGTTCTCTCTCGTTATCCGGCATTCTCGATCTTCGGATTCAGCGAAATCGAACGGGTTCGCGAGAGAGATTCTCCGTTCGATAGGTATCTTTCTCTCTCGCTGATCCGACAAGCAGTTCGAAGCTTCGATAGATAAGAAAGTAGGACAGAGTGGGGAGGTTGAGCAGTCTGGAAGACTATATACAATCACGGAAAGAGAGAGAGAGATAGATAGAGAGGGAGAGAGAGAGAGAGAGAGAGAGAGAGAGAGAGAGAGAGAGAAAGCCACACCTCCGCTAAAGCTAGAAAAAGGGGAGGGGGACTAGAGGTTGATGTGGTTTCTGGGCTTCATTAAAATCCTGAAGGGTCGCCCTCGTCCTCGGGCTCCTTCTGCTCTCGTGCTCGTCTGTTCGTTCTAATTGTCACGCGGCACTCCTCTACGAAAGAGAACTTCGAGTTGCATCGAAGCAGAGGCCACAGATCTCTTACGAGCGATCGAAAATAAAAATAAAAAAAGGGAACGGGGCCTGAGGAGAAAGTGGCGAAACAGAAAACAAAACGTTTGATTTAATCGAAATATTATTTATAGATTAATTAACCTTTTATTTATAGACATTTTTTATGAATTTATTTCGTCACGATTATATTATATTCATACTTTGTTTATATATTTTTTGTCATTTTCATACTAATACGTTATCTCCGCGTCGAAGGTGCTCAAAAGGTTTTACACATGGTTATATCGACGGTACACTGACGTTGTTATGGCGTACCTAATGTCGTACCCAGTCTGGGTAAGCGAAGGAGCGTGTGTGAGAAAGAGAGAGAGAGAAGAGAGAGAGAGAGAGAGAGAGAGAGAGAGAGAGAGAGAGAGAGAGAGAGAGAGAGAGAGAGACAGGAAAACCTGCAGGTTTATAAATAACTTAATAAACCATGATACTAATCGAGTTTTCGTGACGGTGTGTTGTGCGCGTATAAATAAAATCCTACAGAGAGAGAATGACGGGATATATAGAGCACGCAAAATAAATAACAGCGGTTGAATAAGAGGAAGAGAGAGAGAGAGAGAGAGACAGAGAGAAAGAAAAAGTAAAAATCAAAAAAATATATATAATATTAAAAAATACAGATCGAGACGGCAGAATAATTCAATTCGATGAATTATATCGCGGGGTAAGGCATTGAATATGCATTCGTTGCTGAAGGACGCCTTTGAGAACGCGGGAGATGGGCTTCGACTCTCTCTCTCTCTCTCTTTCTTGTCTCACAATCAGTTGAAAAGTCGCTCTTGCGAGCCCAAGTAAAAGCGAGAATCGCGGTCGATGGGAATAACTGATTGACCTCGAGTGTGGCACTTTTCTCTTTTATATCCCCTTTTCGTTGTTGAACGATTCGATGGAAACTTCTTCCTTTTATCAGGCAAATTTAATTGTGACCGCATCGAAGTGGCCATATATTTCCATACTTTTATCGAATCTCTCTTATTTAAAAACAGTTTTTGTTGTTGTACAAGTGACAATACCTTCGGATTGAGAATATTGTTGTTCTTTCCTTCTTTTAAATTAATTATAGGAATATCGATTAACCTGAATTTTTCTTTCTTCGCCAACGATAAATCGATTTTTTATCTTTCTTCTTTTCTACGCTTACAAACTTTCAAGCTATTCCCTTCGAAAAATTCGTCCAATATTCGTAAACTTGGCCGAGTTGCGGAGATACGCGAACTATTTTAAACCAATTCTGACTTTGAGACGCGATTTCTTGGATCGTACCACGACAATAATAATATTATCTTTATATGAATTTATTCGTACTCACATGGTACAGGTAAAGGTTCGTTTCGTATCCGGGCTTCTTCTCGGAGTGCGAACCAACGATGGGATCTCCGTCACCCGCACCGCCTCCATCTCCTGCAACATCGTAAGAAAAAAAACGTTTGACAAATGGGTCGTATTTTAGCATCAAATCGTCGTTTATTTTGAGAAAGTTAACATCATCGAGATGTTAAAAATCATCTCTCATATATTCTCTGTAGGTTGAAATCGTAGATACGAGGGAAATACATTTAATTGTTTCATTAAAACTTTTCATAAACGATTACATCGTCTCGTTAAATGATGAATTAAATATCTTTCGATACATTTATATCACGATATATTCGCATCTCCGTAATTTCTTCTTTGAATAATAATAATAATAATAATAATAATAATAATAATAATAATAGATAACATTATTCATGCGCTTGACTATGCGATTTAATTTACAATCAACGTAGTACAATTTGTTCTCGATAACGTATAAATGTTAAAGCAGGCTTGATATACACCGGGGGTTTGCGACGAAAGAAATTCTTCGAGCGTAAAAATGCTATCTCTCTCTCGCACGTACGGCAAACAGACACGTGAAATGGGACTTGCGAGCGATACGAGCGAAACTCTCATTTCCGCGGGGTTTGCAAACACAAGGCCAAAAAAAGGGTGCACGGATGAAGAAGGAGAAATAGAGAGGTCGAGAGAATCGGAAATGTGTGTACCGAACGACAGACAGACAGACAGACAGAGAGAGAGAGAGAGAGAGAGAGAGAGAGAGAGAGAGAGAAAGAGAGAAAGAAAGAGAGAGGAAAAACCGTGTTGCAATTTAAAAGCTCGTCCCGGGGTCGGAGGAGAGCGGTGTGGCAATTCAATTCACGCGATATAATATTCGTGTGTACGTCCATAGGAGAGGGAAAAAATGTGCCGTAGGTGAGAAAATCCCAGAGTCGACGATCTTCATTCGGCGCATATGCGAGTCACATCGCATGCGATCCCTCGACACGGAATATTTTTCACTGGTTTCGATAATCTCCAAAAAAAAATCAAATTTTTTTTTTCATCTTTATAGGCAAGCGTTAACGCTCCCTCGCGCTTATTGGATAAATGGGGGTGAAAAATATCTTGAAGCGACGTGACGGTGTTCCTTCGCGCGAATATTCGGTGAAAAATGAAATTCGACTTTCGATCAAAATGCGATACCGGATATATTATATATAGAACGAGATGTGTATCGTCACGCTAGAACGGGAAAAGTATCGAAGAGATACGAAAAAAAAAGAAAAAAAAAAGAAAAAGATTATATATATTTATACGAATATAGTGCGACGTCGGTAAGGCGAGAGAAATTTTCACGGCAGCTTGGAAAATATCGCAGCGTCGACGTTCTATTTCCGCTTTAAAGGGCAATTTTTTCGATCTACGGTTGCCGAATGATTAGTAAAAAAAATCGACGACAATCTCGCGGAATAAAATATTTTGCGTTCGAAAGATTGTGTTTTTAATTATTGTTTCGAACGATTACACTTTTGTATTTTGTTGGGAAATTATTGCCAAGCTTTGCAAAAATCGTAAGGACCCTTCACGATCTTCGAAGTGAGAATTGTCAGAGGCAAATGAAAAAAAAAGAAACAGAGACGATTCTTCGAAAAAGTAGTTCACGATTTGTCGAGCGTTTACGACGGGCACGTGTATGGTGTTACGAAAAAGTTTTACGACAGGATGAATAACCATAAAACCATCGAGAGGGAGAGAGAGAGATATGCATTGTAAAAAAAAGTTTGTTCGAGTCTCGGGAGGAAAGAAAACGTGGCGCAAGTCGAAAGGATATATGTAGTTGTAAAACGATGACGTGAGTACCGAAAAAAGTTGCATACGACACCAGCAGGGATAGAAAGGTGGATGGGTCTGACCTAATACGGACCTTTACTACTAGCGCGATCTCCTTTCTTAAAGCAAGAGACTCATAGACGCGTGAATTTCAGTCCATTATCATGATTTTTTTTTAATGAACAACTTTTTCGATGTTTTTGAAATTTAGCATATTGTTTATTTATATTTTTAACTGCTACGAGATTTCTTTTTTTAATGAAAAAATGGCCGATTTATTGTGCAGTCTTCGGGGAAAAACGCAGCGCGAGTTGTTTAGCGGTGGGGCTTCTTCTAGTTCTTCTTGTATTTATTCGAAAAACAAAATTCTGATTGTTTATTAATGTTATAATTAGTCGGTGAACCTACAAAAAATGAAAAAAAAGAACAATTCGCGGATCGAGACACATTATAAAAGAATCTTGCAATTTTTACTACAGTTTCCAATGGTTTTCGCCTCGAAAAAATGATTATTTATTTTTACTTTTTAAAACAAGTAGCTTCGAATAGAAAGTAATGGTATAGAAAAGATGTGTGCATCTTTTCTATATTACAGCGTGATTAATGAACAACTTTTCGAGTTATCTGCCCCACCGATTTGAAAAACATAGTTTTGACAAAAACGCGTTTAAAGTTCTCACAGCGCGCGAACGTTCAGTATAGGGGAGGGTCACGTGTACACGTTGTAACATGAGAAATACTTTGCATTAAGTTTTATAATTTTGCTGACGTATTCTTAAGACGATATACTAACGTTTTACGAAATAAAAAAAAATGATTTTTTGAAAAGTCTACACGAGTCTTTTCCTGCCTTAACATCCCTCTCCACCGTACGTTTTCTACATATCTTCAAACACGAGACAGGTCTCTGAATTCGCGACAATAAAAATGTTTTCTTCGGACCATCGTGAATTTTCTACTTCTACCCATTTCTTTTATCCTTCGAGATGTCCTATATTTTTATAATCATCCACCGCGACTGCTCATTTTTGCAATCTTCTTGTATCCTTTTATTGGAGTAACGATTGGCAAGTATAAAAAAAAACACGATGCAAAAGTACGCATAGAAAAAAATACTTGAGGCGTTTATGCAATCCCGTTCTTGCGTCAACTTGCTCCAAGTCTTCGTATTTCAAATCCCCCCCTTGACCCTCTTATTCACGTATTTCTCACTGTCTACTTGGTAGTCATGAGAATGTATATTTCTCTCTCGATGGCAGTTAGTACCATCTCTGAGCCTTTGGATAAGTAAATATTCTCTCGTGTAGCCCCCTCGTTCTTGAGAGAAAAAAAGCCTTCCCATCGTCAGCGTGTTAGACTCACCAATCGTATAGAGTGGTTATACACGTCCCATTGCTAGGAAAAATAACGAGCCAACTTTTACGCAACTTTGCGTCGTAACATACAGTCGAACGCCCTCTTGCTTTTGCACTTTCGAGTACATACTCTTGGCAATCTATTCCATATATATATATATATATGAGCGTCTATGTATTTGTGTGTATCGTGCACCCTCAAAGTGTACGAAAGTATATTACGTATGTATGCAGTATGTTTACGATATGCACCTTAACGAAACGAGATACCTTCCGATTACGAAAAAATCAAGATAGAAATTGTTTCAATATTCTGTTTGTCCCGTTATTTATAAAAAAAAATTAATATTTTTATCAGTGACCGACTTCGGGGTGTTTTGTTTTTCCAATGAATTTGAAATATAATTGAACGCACCCGAAAGCATATTATTATGCAATATATAGATACATATACGTAACGAGAGATCTTTATGTTAATTTGGTAATTATAGTCGGGCCACGGAACTCCCATTGATTTTACACCGGAAATGAAGAAACCATTGGTTATTGAGTTTCCAGTGAAATTCTGAGAAAGTCGAAGCTCGCGAGTGTACTTCGCGCATATATTTGGCATACACGGCGGTCGTTCTCCAACGATCTCAACCCCTCGAGCCAATCACCGACGAAGTATAAACTTCCCGTTGATCTTTTGTACGGTTCGTCGTCGACGCGAAGGGTAGAATTTTCGGGGGTAAAAGTTGGCGAGAAAAATTATGAGCGTTGGAAGTTTGGTCGAGCGCGATGATTCTTCAATCCTATCCACGTCACGAATCTCGAGAAGAGAACAAAACTCTCCCTCTTACTACCGACTTATCCCGGTAGAAAGTCGAGCGACAAATCGCGAGTACGAGAGTCTTATTCGTCTCACGGCTCTACCGCCTTCTCGACAATCTTATGAAATCCGACGGAATTTAAATGCGCCGACAAAAGTTTCGTGAGAAAGCGAGACAGAAGTGAAGAAAATGTGACAGACACATTCCTCCCGGCCTTTTGGGCCCAGCGACATAAATCGTTATTTCACTGGCATACTTTTGACAGAACGAGGGTTGTTATGGAAGCAATGGAACGCTTGTCAATTAACGTTTATTATCCAAAAACCTTTCAATAACAACTCAAAGCCTATCAAAGTTTCACGAGAAATCCTCCCCTAAAGTACAATGTCACTCTTTAAATAATTCAATCTTCGTTTCACACTTTTTTAACATTTAAACTTTCACGACTTTTATCATTTTCAAAACGCCCATAACCATAGATTAAAGATCTTAATAATACCAAAAATGTTTTGTTTCCCCTCTTAATATATAAAATTCACCCTTCGATTATATCGAGGATTATAAAAATCCTGGCGACCTCGTGAAACGGGGTGAACATTCGAGACGAGTGCGAACTTGGTTGCGAGAGAGGTACGAAGTATAGGACAAGTGACGAGAAAAACCTTGGAGAGAATCAAGGACGAGGCGTATATCATGAAAGAGAGAAAGAGGGTGAGAAAATCGAGAGGCTCGCTATAGCTACGAGTGAGGAGAATGGCTCTAGAGGAACGGGGTTGCCCTCTTACGTGTAGAACTTTAATGTTGGGAGCGTAGTCATAGCAGTGGTAGTACGAGTGGTAGTAGTAGTAGCCAGAGAGTAGGCAAGGACAAAACTGGGTCGGGGTGGTTCTGCATTGGCGGAGCTTGCTCACGGTGTGGAAACGCGAGCGCCAACATCTATCTCTCTTCCTTCCCAGAGTAATATATATATAATGTACGAGTGACAAAACTTTGGTGTATGCGTACTACTTTGGTCGAAGCATCGAAGCGAAATAAACGAAATATATGTATATATGTATATATTTGCGGAGATTTCCGCCCTCTCGGCGTCGAGCTCGTAATAAAGAAAAGAAGAAGCTGCGGGCTTTGGTCGAAGATAACAAATGATGTTCTATGAGCGAACAAAACTTGAAGAAAAAGGGAAAGAAGGAGAGAGATGGAGCACCGTGGTTCCAGTCGTTTTGGAATTTGGCTGCCTCAATAGTTACCGGATGGACTCGCATTGATCTTATCTGTCACCTCTTGCCTTTATATATATATATATGTATATGATCCTTCGCGACTTCCTAGCGAAGTCTTCCTAGCACGAGAGCTTCCTCTCAATCCCATCGCGAATTTACTCTCGAAATTTTCATGCCCCTCCCATGCCTTTTCGTCGAAGAAGCAACGCGTCTCGACGTTACGACTTTGCATTGGGTACACTGCGCTTGCTGAAATGCCCGCACAGAGCTAGTCTCACCCTCTCTCTCTCTCTCTCTCTCTCTCTCGCTCTCTCTTTGCTTCGTAAACCCAATCCTCAAATGTAACCGTCCCTCTGTGTTGACTCTCACCCTCTCATCCCCCTTTTCCTTTGCGGCTTTCATACCCTGCGAGCCATCGTATCGCAAACCTCCACCCCTTTCGGCCCCGTTACGCTGCGCTTATTCACGAATAATTCGATCAAAAGTCTCGGTCGCCAGGCATTTATGCACCCGTTTCCCGATTGGTCGAGAGATTGAACGTTTCTTTCCTTTCCTTTCTGTTTTTTTTTTAACTTCGAGCTGCAGTAACTGGGTACATTTTATTATCGAGAGAGTATACACGTGGTCTCGAAGGTTTATAAAAGAGACGTTTTTCTTTTTTCTCGCTAATGTTCGTATTTCAGTTTTTCGAGAAAAAAAATGTACAAATGTATTTAACGTTTGTATCGGATTTTCGACGAGATTTTAGTCGAAAATTGGTCTTCGTTGAGACGTTGATGAGAAATTAAAAAAAAAAGAAAGGCAATTTCGTCTGCCGATAGTTCCGCGACCCATTTTCTTGCCATATAACTGACGGGAATCTCGATAAACGAGTCGATCGAAAATAAAATTCTTTTTTTACAGCCACCTCTGGTCTATGTATTTATCAATATTGCTGCTATATAGATCGAATCGTTGCTGAAGATGTGAAAAGCTTCGCGATCTCGCTATCCCTGTCTCGTACGTGTTAGCTGTTAAGTCGCTTTCGCGCCAATGAGATCCCGGACGAACTTTGTTGCCTTTTCCCAAGCCCCCATCCGTTTCTCTCGCTTGCACAGCTCTCACTTACCCATCGTCCCAACCTTTCAATTATCCGTGGTTCGAAGTGGCACGCGCACCCTCCTCTCTTCCTCTCCCTCGACGTTTCTCACTCTCTCGTCGTTTCACTCGAGTCCTTTACTGTCGGCACTCGATATATAGCAAAGCACGGTGTGACGATGATGTCGAAGATGAGAACGAAGGGCATAGAAAAGAAGAAGAGCGATCGATCGTTCGATCTGTACCGAACGAATTGGAGCACGAGGGAGAAACTCACCCCTACGAGACGTTCCTCGTAGTAAAGGTGTCGATGACGTCGTGTCGATATACACGTGATCGGCTACCAGCTACCTTACACCCTCGCGCAGCTGCGAGGGTTGAATCACGTATAAGGGTGATACGTCTCTTACGCGAAAATATACATGCTCGTAGGCTTCGTATATTCGCGTTGCGAAAGTGCTTTTGCACACCGACGCAGAGCGAAGACTTAAAATATGCTCGTCAGCACGTGGCCTCAACCTCAACGCGCCACTCGTACCCTCTTTTAACCCTCCTTCGTTCTTTTCTCCTATCGGGTTTTTTTTTTCCAACCCGTTTTAACCGGCGCGTCGAGTATATTTGCCGGGCATTTTCACGTCATTTTTTTGATTCACTGCCAAGCCACCAACCCGCATAACGGGGATATTTCAAATATTGAATTACGAGCTGTCGATTTCACGTCGCGATAAAACGATCCGAGAAGCCGAAGAAAAGATACGTTCGAATAGGCGCCTTTAATTGCCATATTTGAATCACTAGAATAACAAAAATATACAATACGTTTAAAACAAAGAAAAAACCATTTTGTATTCGAGAGTGATGTAGAAATGTTTGCGACGAAAAATTTATCGGATGTTTTTCGATATTACGAGCAATATCGGATGCGTTCGCGATGCTTGTGTAATTATCGTCATGGAAATTGTTGATATAATCCGGGCATGCATGGGTGGCAAGCAGGTGATATTTGAATAATACGAATAATGGAAAAATACGTTTGGTGAGGTGATCGAAGAGCGGGGGATTTCCAGCTCGCTCGATTAACCGCGAACCAGAGGGTCGCCATATAACTAACGCTATATATATAGATATATATATATATATACACGCTTCATAGATTATTATATATATGTACGTAATCTATAGTAGGTACAGATCGGTGCGCACTCGGATAAATACCGAGGGCGAACAAGCATATCGAGGACGCTTGTGTAACGCGAGGTAGTTCAGAGATTTTCGAGAGAGGCCGAGATATATAATCGAGAGCTTTCGATGCAGTATGTGCGAAAATGGTATGGGGTGGAGGGATGCAGCGCGCACGATAATTGCTCGACAAACTCCGTGACGCGCTGTACCCCAAATCCAATTGATTCGGAGCAGCTGGAGGTGCGATAGACGCTTGGGATTTGCGATTGACAAAGTCGCTCTCTCTCTCTCTCTCTCTCTCTCTCTCTCTCTCTCTCTCTCTCTTTCTCTCTCTCTCTCTCTATCTATCTATCTATCTATCTATCTATCTATCTATCTATCTAGCTATCTATCTATCTATCTATCTATCTCTCTCGGGTATACAAGCCGAAGTGGTTGCTCTCGAACTTGCGGGAACGATTCATCCGAGAGAACTCTCGAACCGTCGCATTTTACACGGAACGAGTGCGAACACATTTTAAAACGAAGCCCGCTTCGACGTTCCATCAAAATTACGGTAGACGATAAAGTGTGAAGGGAAAATTAATTAACGAAACAAAAGAATGAATCTCGCGGTAATTATCGAACTCTGAAAATTGTATCGATAAATATCTAGCGATAATGGATATTTTCATATAAGAATATTAATGATTTGTAAAGCATGAGCCTGAAAGTGAAACAAATATTTTATTTTCATTTGACATTTGAATCGATCCTTAATTATTAATCATTATGTTCGAAATTATAAGAGAGTGGCAAATCGACGACGGCCACGAGCGAATAATTTGCGGTCGAGTCGTTACGTAATTTACTTCTTATTTTCACAGTAATATAAATTATCGATGGTTAAAGGAATTGATGCGACGGAAAAAAAACTTTTTTTTCTTTTACGAGAAAAACAAGATCTAAAGTGTTTCTGTGAAACACGATTTAACGTTACGTCAGAACGAGTAAATTGGTAATATGAAGTTGGTTTGAAATAGAATGGACGTTAGACTCACGACGCTTTCGCACTCCGATGAACAATTCTCTGTCTACTCTCATTATCGTTGAGTCGACGAATTTGTGTGCAGATGATGCACTTTGTGACCTCGAATTACAAATGAAAGGGTACCTCTGGAACGGTAGCGATCGAGAGAGAGAGAGAGAGAGAGAGAGAGAGAGAGAGAGAGAGAGACGAAGGTGGAGAATAAGGGTGAGTAGAGCAAAAGCACCGGAGGAGCGAGGGCGTATCACGGAAGACTCGGCAAACATGATTTGAGTAATTAGAGATCCACGCACAGCTCTCAGGGATGCCAAACGACGACGACGAAAGGGACCGGGAGCATATCAGGGAGCTCCGACCAAATTGCTGGCAGAGATCGTTAATCAACTCTCTTCCTCTTTCTCTCTCTCTCTCTCTCTCTCTCGCTCTTTCTCTCTCTCTCTCTCCTCATCCCGCACAGATTCTCGGGCACTCTCTCGTTACATTCCCTCTGCGTGTACATATACATTCGCTAATGAGATCATTTTGACGTACAAACAATTAATATTAATTTTCCGACGATGCGATGAAAATAAATTATTTCTATACGAGCGATAATTTCAGATTCGTTTAAAATAATTATTCGTTATTATTTCATCGTATTAATAGGGATTCCGTTGAAACAATTATTTACGATAACCTAATTCGATCCGGGGGACTATATGGCGTGTAATTTTTCAACTGGGATTTTCGCTTCGAAAGATCCCTACGGAATTTTTCGAGAATGGAAAACGCGGAAGGAATGGGTGAAACGAGAAAATAAGAATAAAGACATTTTTCTATCCTGAAGAGAAGAGTCGAGGGTACAAAAATTATTCGCGAGGGTTACTGGCAGGCGGGCAGTGGCAGACGGGAAGATCTCTTGAGCCTTTTTGTAGCCGTGCCACGTACAATGTTGACCTATATATATGCCTATACCACCCTCCAGCCTCGGTATACTTTATTCGGCCACCCTACATCCTCCCTCTCGAGACACACTTTTTTGCCTCTTTTAACCCCGTGTATCTAGATCCTCTGTCGCTCGACTCTGTGCAACGTCGGAGATGTAGGTACCGACGTATTGTCGAAATAAACGAGAGAAACCGAAAGTAGGGAGATTTGGACGCGCTTGAGAAACAAAAAAAAACTACTCGCGATTCTCCTGTGGATTCGATAAAATTCTTGATGCGTCGTTAGTTCGACCGTTGGATAAATTTTTCCAAAATAATTCCCACATTTTCTTTCATATTGGAATTCACACACGTTAATAGAGACAAAATAGATAATAAGAAGAAACCAAAATTAGAAAAAGGCTGGTAAAGAATAAGTTAATTAATAAAATGAAATAAATACACGATAGTCTAGTATTTTGTCGTTATACGACTTTATTGAAGAAACGGCCGAGTGCTCTCGAGATAAAGAGTGGAAAATCTAGCGGTTTCTTGAATTCTCAATTTTCGCCGGAAATACGTTTCGCTTCCTGGAACGATTGTCTCGTTGAAAAGAGACACAGTCAGAGAAAAAAGTAAGGTATATATATATCTATACAGAGAGAGAGAGAGAGAGAGAGAGAGAGAGAGGGAGAGAGCGAGAAATAAAAAGGCAGAAGAGACGAGAGACGAGAGCGTACGTTTCAACAGAGACCCATTTTCTTCCGACGATCTAATTTCCTGGGTTACACGCCGAGCTGCACATTGCAGACTACTAACTCTACGGTATTCCTCGGGACTTTGGTGAAGTCGCGATCTTCTCGTATACGAGCGAACGATGCAAGAGGAAAAATTCTTATTTCTTTTCACAGGTGTGCGTCTCTTTTTCCCCTGTGGCTACGAGAATTTACTCCTAACGTACATATATATATATATATATATACATAATAGCTAATAAATTTCCCAGGGGGTACAATTTTACGAGGATGTAACACGTGTTTCGCTGTCGTTGGTGGACTTTAACGATTTATGTCGTACCATTTGACCCGATAATTAAGACGAATCGATACGGTTATCAATGTGCTATTAAACACATGAGATTTGATCTCTCCCTCGGTTCTACCAGGCTTGTTTAACGCACGTTTATCGCTCTTGTTTATCGTCGGTAATTTACGAACGATAAATGGCAATGGCGGGAAAGAAAGGAGCGGGGTGGGGGGTCGCGAGAATGAGTAGTTTCGTCGTCCCTACCCCTTTCGCTCGGATGTGGGATCGAGGTCGACTCGATTAACGATCATTAAAAGTCTCTTCTTTCGACCTCCCCCTTTCACCCCCGCCCCCTTCTCCTCGCCCTCCACAGCTCGGTTACACGATATTATAATCGGTGCGGCTTCGATGCTTTAAGTGCGAGGAAAAACGAGGCCAGAGCAGAAGAAAAATCGATACAATTAGAAAAAAGCAATTTGAAATACAAATTGTGTCTCGATAGAAGGAAAAATAGAAATCAAATTTTATATTTAGCTTTTAATATTTCTGTAACGACGATAAAATTGTATATTCTCGTAAGTTTCAAATATATTTATTTCTATCGAGTCGTTGAATCGATGAAACTCTTGATAATTTACGACTTGGGAGAATATTTTCGTTCGGTAGTGAAACAATTAGGTTACATTTTACACGAGTTTTTGTATAGGGTAGAAAACAAATATATTTCGAGTGATTTCAATTTTTAATTAAAAATCATTTTTTTCAACAACGTATCTCGACAAGAATATTCACGATGGGACTCGGATAACTCTGTCATACATACCGAATGCCCCTGGATCGTTTTAGACCGCGAAAAAAAAAAAGTGTTTCCCCACGAATGGCGTTATAAATTCGTGACGCGATGCTACATAGAGAGAGAGAGAGACAGAGAGAAAAACTCGTTGCAACTTGGGTTGTCCACTGCCGGCACGTACAGTCGATATTATTCGATATTAAACTTTATTACGGTCATCGAGATGGAGAATGGGGGTCGTGTGTGACTGCAAAATGGGAAAGGGGATGGAAGGGGTGAGCCGGGGATTATTGGACACCTCGAAAGATTTACAGGGCGACTAAAATGTGGAAGAGTTGTATTTCGGTTTTCGCATTGCGTGAACTTGCGAATAAATACGAGAGAGAGAGAGAGAGACAGAGAGAGAGAGAGAGAGAGAGAGAGAGAGAGAGGGGGGGGGGCGAGTGGGCTAGTGATAAAAGAGTTGGGGATGAAGTGACCTTGCCTCGAGACTGTTCGTCGCGAGGGTGACATATCTGTATATTGGAGGGTCACGCAGGACGAGGATAAACGGCTTCGTAAATAGCCGGATATTTCGATGAAATTTATCACACGTTAAACTCGGTAGTTGCCTAAAAATAAGAATATCTTTGGTTCGGGCGTATAAACAAGACGATCACTCCGACCGGCGATATGAATTTTTGTCTTCGATTTCGTGATTTTTTCATACCGAGAGGTGGTTGCAAAACCTATTTTTGGATTTTGTTAGTGATCTTGCGGGTGTCGGTCGAAGTTCACTTTGACTGGTATATAAACCACTTATACGCTTCGACAATTTCACCCTGAACTGCACGACCTTTCCGTCAGTTCGTCGAGCTGAAACGGCCGAAGTGCGAGAGAAACACCCCTAAATAACGGTTGATACATCGGAACCAATTTCACGTCTCGTCTCTGCCACCGAGCAGGCAGATATGACGGGCCGTTCGAATAATAAAACACGTTCGAAATAATTCATCGTGAAATGAGATATTATCTTTTGTCATTGTTGTTGTTATTGTTGAAATAATAATTAAAGTACAATAAAAAATAGAATTAATTAATTATAATTGGAGAGATAATAAATCTTGTTGTGGAGAACAATTATTCAACTTTGTATTAATTAAAACGTTAATGATCTCTGTAACTGAGAAAAAGGTAGAGAGTTTATTTAATATTATAATAATAATGACGATGGGGAGAAAAAGGAGTTACCGATGCAACGAAAGATAAGCGCGTAATATCCGGTTTCAACAGGATATTGCGCACTAAAAATATTCCTGCTCTACTTTCTTTTTACGCATCGACCCTTGTGTTTCTTTTTTTCGCTTTCTCTGTTATCTTTGTTCCACCTGAGAATGCATTCTCTCATCCTATCTTGGCCAGAGGTAAAAGTTGAAACCTCGCTGTATCTATAAATCTATCGACGGTCGGAGGGATAGTCGGATATAAAGAGAAGAGGAGCGTCGTTCAGGAACACGTACCCGCTTGTCGTATTGGTGATAAAAAATTATATTGAAAAAGAAGGTAGAAAAGGGAGAGAGAGAGAGAGAGAGAGAGAGAGAGAAAGAGAGAAAGAAGGGTAGAGGGTGAAAAAGATCGCTGGGCAAGGTCGAAGGGTCACCGGCACAAGAGGCTTTCAATATTTTCATATTTTTCTACAAGCCCAAGACCACGCAGGCTCAGACCACATGTGACGTTAACGGATGTATAAGACTTCGTGACACGAGGGTTGAACATGACGCTTTTACAAATTGGCCCAACATCGAACATCTTGTACGGCTAAAAAACAAAAAATTAAAAATTATCCAATTATCGAATAAACAATGAACTCTCGCGTCGATATTTCACAAATTATTGGTTGAAATTTCGTTGAATATTGTTACCAAAGTAATCGATATACTACAGATATTTTTGCTAAAAAATAATCGCAGTTTATATGTTTCTTTCATTTAAAAAGAATTGTCAACGTAATACTTTGGTTGATGTGTCAATGACTGAGAAATTCAGCTCTCTTTTTCCAAGCTCGGGGAGAACAAAAGCTCGAGGTTACCCGACGCTCGGACGATATATATCGCTTGGTGCTCGCGATCCCGCTTAGTATTTAGCGATCGTGAGGTCGAGCGGGAATTACTCGAGCCTCTCGGGTCTCTCGTATTCTCTTTCTTCTTGTATTTCATTATTCCCGTGTCTTTACGTAAGTCTTATGTAGGAACCACCACAGAATGTCTGAAGCTACCATTTATATACATATATATATATATATATACATAGAATACACGAAATTCCGAAAAATGACTCGTTCGATTTGGCACGACTCGTTCATTCTTCGAAATAAAATGAGAGTGCTGGAGAGAATACAAAATGGAGATGAAAATAGACGGATAGAATGGACACGTTCGAGAGTCTCTCCCTCCGGTGCTTGGACTAGCCACCCCACCAGCCCCCGATTTAAAGGCATAAAATAGTCTTTTAGCGAGTATATCATCGACGCCCATCACGTCCGACGTAACCCACTGACGCGTTCTCCTCTCTCCATCTTCTAATCTAATTTACAAAGCGGATGTAATTCTCGCAGGACCTTTGCACTTGCCAAGTGCCAAGCTGTACTTTCGGACTTTTGTATCTTATCATCTTCGTACAAAAAGTCAAATGTAAAAACAGGACGTGACGACGAAAGTTTTGTACACGAAAGTTTCTTTTCGACCGTGTCGTTTTAGCCAGTATAATTTTAATTAAGATCGTAATTATAAGTTATTTATTATTTAAGAACTTCGTCATTGTAACGATAAATAACATTTTTTTAGATAAATTTTTCGTTCTTATTTAAATTAAGGCAGTTTAATTATCTTTCCGTTAAAAAAAAAATCATCAACGATATGTGACGCGAAACGATTGTTCACCAATTGTTAGGCAGAGATAAATAATCCACAAAGTTCGAACGAACGGTTCCTTTCTTTTTCACTCGGAAAAATTATTGCGTGTGACGCGACTGTTTGTTCGGTTATTTCCGGGAGTTAATTTTCGATTCAGTTGTTCAACGAACTCGTATAAAACACACATAAATAATATCGGAGATACGTAAATATTTATGTACGTTATTAGAATAGTAAGGGCAAGAGGGAATAGGGTCGGGACGAATGCACGTTCGCGTTTATCCGAGGTCTTCGGGGAAGCGTAAGTGCACACGGGCACAGAAGTGCACCCGAGCGAGGGAGTCGGCTAGCCCCAGGTGTTTCCTTCGTTCTTCTCCCTCCCTTTCCTTCCTCGCTGTCTCTCCGTCTCTCTCTCGTACCTACTCTGAAAAAGCACAGCTTTCTCTCATGTTTCTGCTTTAGCCCCGCTCCTGACACAAAAATAAAAAGAAACCCTACGTGGAATGTGGACCGGGCTTTAATAATGCGGCGCTTTAATTTTCACTTGGACACACGTTTCGAGGGTTGCGCGGGGGCCGTATGAGACCACGAATGTCGAGAGCGAGCGAGAGAGAAATAGAGTGCTCGGTGCACTCTTGGAATTGCTGAACGCCACCAACAGAGGCAGCGCCAGTCGAGGAGGGATGCGGGAGAGTTATAGCCGAGGGCGCAGACAGAAGGGACGAGTGAGGGAGTGGGGGTGAAAATGAAGAGAGAAGGTGAATATATATATATATATATATGTATATGTATAGGCATATAGAATATGGACCATATTTCTTCAGAACTACCCGAGAACACATCGCGAGAATTTTTGTATTTCTCGACCGAAATATCCAGTCCTTACATGACCCGAGGTCTAATGACTTGTAATTAAAATTGAGGCTGTTTATATAATGGGACGTTTCGAGCGTAGGATTATTATCGGATGTTGAATGAAACTCCCTTGGAAGTTGTAAACATAGGTTGGGTAACCCTGGATCCCTCGCTCCATTTTTCCGACATTATTAAACGAGACGCTCGTGGTTCGTTCAACCGGATAACCAAGACCGCGAAGCTTCGACGATGAGGCACCTTGCACACGAGATTTTCCGATAATCATAAACTTTATAGATAGCGGCTATTCTGGCCTGGCTGAAAAAATAATGAGCCTATTTTGAAAAATCAATCTATCGGAAATTGTGGATAGAATTTTTATTAATTTTCGAATAGACCCGCTTCTCGGAACTCTACGAGATGGGTTTTAATATCCAGTTTCATGATATCTCGAAAAACTGAAAGGTAAATAACGTTTTTTTTTTTATTATAACGATTATTCTCGATCGATCGACTTTTTCAAGTTCCATGATCGATCATTTATCGATCTATGTTTTTCCAAACAACATACTTTTAATGGATTATTAATTAATTTTCGAAGATTTCCGGCTTCATCTTCTCGAAAGCTTATCGCATAGTGTGTTTAATTTTGTAATTAAATACGTTCTAACGTGTTAACGCGTCCTTTCAAATCACGTGGAACAGCGCGCTTCACGTCACCATACTCTTAATATGAACACTGCAAGTATATCCGAGCGGTTGATATTATGCATGAAATGAGAATTTCCATGAAGCTCGCAAGCTCTCCCAAGAGCTCGGTGTAGAATCGCTTTCAAGTAGTAAGATGAAAGCACTCGCTCTCGCCCGGTCGGTTATTATAACCCAGCAATTACCCGGGCTCCACCCTCAATAATATATATATATATATATACTGTATAGTTCAGGCTTCTCGACTACTCATGCGGAACACAGAGAAAGTTCTTTACCCGTACGTTCGTAATTTTGGGCCCATCCGAAAATTAGGCCCCAAGGACAATTTTTCGAATTAATTTTTTCGATACCTTCAAAGGGTCTATGTGGATTGGAAATTTCCCACTGGTGACGAATTAAGGAGTGTTGCCGCCAACCTGATTTTTTTTTTTTCATAATAAACGTTGAAATGTTACGAATAATTTCAGCTGTAGTTGATATTAACCCTTAGCGGCCACATGGGGTAACTCATTACTCCACGCTGAAAAACCTAGTTGTACAAGACATATGGGTGTTTTAAGACTTCTAATCGATTGATTCATGTTTGTTGAAGAGTTCTTCAACATTTCTAATGATTTTTATAGATGGCGTTCTAAAAACTGGTCATATATGTGAAAATTCAGCAAAAATGGCTTTTTTCAGAAAACAAATTATTACTCCACCATTTTTCAATATTAAGGGCTAAAATTTTAGGATTGTACGCACAACATATACCACTACCAGAAAAAATAACAGTTTCCGCCGATTATTCAAAAAGTATATTTATTTTGCAAAATTACTGGAGGGAAAGATGAACTAAATTACAAATAATAAAATTTGCTTTTTTTGTGTTTTATTAGCTTCTAAATACATATTTATGTATAGAAAAGTGAAAAAAATATTACTTTAGCGGCCTGGGGTAACTAGTTACCCCGTGTGGTCGTTAAGGGTTAAAAATCGTAAAATTGTGGGTTACAGGTATTTTTCGATAGGAAGGTCGAGTCGCTGCGAGTAGTCGACCACGGGGTTCGATCGGTCTATACGAGGACAAAAAAGGACGAAAAAAAACGCCAAGCACGTAAATTTTCTCAAAAAGAGGCCCAGGATGCTTAATGGACTGTCGAAGAGGATTTGTATGGACCGGGAAGGGCCCTGCGCAAATTTCTGCAGAACCGCCATTTTTTAATATTATGAACTAAAATTTAGAGATTATGAATTGTTTAAAAGTATTCATTTCCGAGCGGCCATGATGGCCTCGCGTCTTAATGGGTCGCTTTTCGCTAGTACGAGAATTGGTAGGTGAAAAGTCGAAGAAAACAAAAGTTACTTCATTTATTCGGGTATTAATTTCGAGGTATCGAAGAAACGACTATGATTTTCCAGGAAAATATAACAATTAAAAATTATTTTTGGGAGAAAACATTTTTTTTTCGCCATTTCGAGGTTCGTTTTTTGGTGGCTTTTTGAGTTCCAAAATTTTGTCATTTATTTTGCTTCTTGAACCAATTTTTTTAGTTTTCTCTCGCGGTAGTTTTACTCTCGCATGAGAATTCATAGGTCAAATTTAAAAAGAACGTGAAATTTCACAGTTTTTTTCAGGATTTCACCCATTAATAACGAATTATCGGAATAATCAACATGATTTTCGTGACGTCCGGGAAATTTCCGATGAAAGTAAGTGCTTATAAAAACATTTCTGTGAAAACATGAACATTTTTTTCCCCCCAAAAAAAATTATCCCGTCCCCCTGTCGAGTTCTTTGCTGTTGGAATATTATGAAACACCGCTCAAAAATTCAGCCCCGTGCGCTTGCAATTCCAAAAAAAAAGAATTAAAAATTAACGTCGAACGAGCATGGCGTAGTTAAACAGTTGCGCAAATTCCCACAGCCATTAGCAAAGTGCTCGCAGCATAATATTGTTTCTTCCATTAAAGCCGAATAATCAATTTCATACGTCGCTGCATATTTTATTACAATATAACTCACGAATATAACTCACAATATAACAACGAATTATTAACGTATTTGCAGATTACCTTTTTACTGTCAAAGCGAATAATTTCAATTCGTGCAAAATTGTTCGAATAAAAGAATTAGCTTGCTGCTTATTCCGTAATAATAATTTTTACAATATAATTATCATATATATAAACGATTTATTCGAGATTGACATTTTAATGCCGCGCGATTTAAAAAAATCGAGACGATGTTTTATTAATGGTTTAATAAAAATTGCGAGGCAGCCTGCGTAATCGAGAAAAAAATATCAATCAACGAAACTCTGGCACTTTATTCGTCGAGATATTGATAATTTTTTTCCAATAAAAATGTTCAACGGTATGCAAAGACGATGGATGAGTAAGGGAAGCAGAAATGCGAGAAACTGGTACAAGCGCACTCGAAGAGAGAGAGCTCGTCGGGATGACCCAGTAAGGTACGGCTCGTCTGACAATAACCAGGGAGTATCTACTGGCGCTCAAGAGCAGCCTCTCGCCAACGAGTGAGACAAGCGGATTTTGTAACGCGCGCGAGCGAGAGAGAAAGGGAGATTTCAGTGGTAATAACGAGTAGTGCGAGTCAGGCGGGAGTGTAGCTGTTTGCTCGACGCCCGTGAATGCGTATACTATATACATGCGTGAGGAAGTCGTCATATAGATTGTGGCTAGGGGCAAAGCTTGGAGGGGTCAGTTTTCGCTCTGAACTTACGGCGAAGGGAGAGGGGAAGGGGTTGAATATACTACCATGGCCCTGCTATATACATATATACAAGATAGAATGTTCTTTTCCCATACAAAACCCTCTTTTCCTTCTATAAAATATCGTATCAAACGGACGGATGAAAAAATTTCTTATATCGGTTCGTACAGATTTATTCACGAATAAATAATAATGCCTATGAATAATATATTACTGTTTCAATTCACAAATTATTTTGTACAATTTGAAACTTTACCAACGATATTTCATTGATTTTCTAATAAAACGTAATTAACGATTAAATTCATTATTGGTCGTAAATAGAAGAATTTTTTGTTTCTATGTAGAATAAAAACTGTATTTAAAAAATGTTCATACCAGCCTCAAGACGACTGGCCGTTTTCGTCTGAAACTTCGGAGTTCCCTCGCTCATGGTGATACCAGTTAGCGGCAGACTTCTCGTCGCCACTTTTCTTTTATTACCCTTTATTTCTTATCTTCCACGTATTTACTTTACGAATTTATTAGATTCACCCCTTTCGAAAAAGTTCTTTATACGCTTTACGGGTATTTATTAGAGAATCGATAGTTTTCGTGAATTATAACGCTGATTTTAACACTCTTTTTCAACGAGAGAAATATCGCGCTCGAACTTGCGAAACGATAACGTGTGCATACGTTTTATTGTTTTTGTACACGAAGCACCACACAGGGGTGATAATCTCCCCGCCTCGATCTTTCAGCACTTTAATCGAATCTTCCGCATCTCTCACGTGCCGGTATCATCTCTCGCGATACGAGCATACTCGCTACCTTCGATTATTATTATTTATCTATCAAATATTATCGATATCATTCGTCGAATCACAAACTACGAATCACGATCGGGAAAATTGCTCAGAGTTTGTTGTTGTTGTTGTTGTTTTTCTAACACGCGAAACGAGAGACGTCGCGGTTGATGAAAATCGTCGCACGGAGATTCAGTGCCGTATCACATCGGCGTGTTTTGCTGGACCCGTACGGCGTGGTCGATAACGCGCGGGCTCGTCGACCAGTGCCACGGGCGAATATATAACCTCGGCGAATACGAGAGATAAAACGTTGGGAAAAAACGGAGTCGGGAAATGAATTCTTTTTTTTTTGTTTTTTGTTTTTTTTTTTCACAGAATCCGTGTCACTGTGTCTCTGCGTGTGAGCCACACGGGGAACTACTGAATGGGTTCTCGCACGTCTTATCAGTCGCGCGCACCACGTTTCCGGTAAACACCCTTGACACTCGCGGTGTACGCTCTCTCCCTCTTTCTATTTCTGTCTCTGTATGTGTGTGTGTGTGCGTGTGTGCGTATAATCGTGGCGACACGAGACGCGACTTTTTGACTTTTTATTCTCTCCTCTTCCCTGTTCTACTTCAATTTCTCAATTACAATTCGAATAATTCAACGTTAGAGATGAAAACGTGATTTTTTTTTATCAACATCGCGAGACAAAGTTGCGAAACGCCCAGCAGGCAAGGTAGAACGCGTCGAACTGCCACGATTCGTACACTGCACAATCTCGTTAGATATTTTGATAAGAAGAATTTACGTGTTTATATGAACACACATATATATGTATATGCATATATATATATATATATATACATATATATATATGTGATAAACAAGAATAAAAAAAGCCGTAGATAAACGCGATAATTTTCGTTCGCCGATAAATACACGACGTTAACTGTCTCGTATTTACGTTTTTCGAGGGAATTTTCGTTTGCTCGTTTTTTGTTGTTGTTTTTTTTCTTCTCGTATTCCCGAAGTTTTCGTTAAGACATTTATCGGCTTAATATTGGTACGCTGTTTTCTATTCTCGTCTCCTCTCTCGACGCACAGATTCCGTCCGGCGTCCCACGACCCGTAACGTTCCCGGGCGTAGTGAGCTGCCCGCTCGCTTTTCCACCCTTATCCCGCGCCTGCGCCGTTTTCCCGGGACATCCACCAGCGTTCTACTCTCGCCGCGATCTCCATCCCTCTCATCCCTCTCTCGCGAATTTTCTCGCTCTAAGCTCACTCTCTCTCTCTCTCCCTCTCTCTCGCTCTCCCTCTCTTTAGCGCGCGCGTTGCGTCTCTCGGCAGAGTTTGGACCGATCCGGGGGAAGTTGGCAGTGGCGGCGACTACGGTGATGCCGGTTAGTTTTCCTGGTATTGGTGTCATCGTATATATAGGTAATATATTCGATCTTGGGGATGGTGTTGGTATCTGGTTGAGGTGATGCTGCTCGTTCGCTCATATTACACGCACGCACATACACACATACACACAAACATGTACGTATATATATATATATATATATATATATAGAACGAACTCTCGAACTCAAATACATATATGTATGGATATACATACATACATACATACACACATACATACATACATACATATATATATATATATATATATATATATATATATATATATATATACATACATATATATATATATATATAGATATGAGTTCATGAGGGAATCCCAATCGAAGTTCCAAAAACTCGAGTGAGAGAGGGAGGGAGAAAAAGCACCCGGGTGGAATATATAAGGGTGTGCGGAGAGAGGGAGAAAGGTGGATTAAAGTAAAAAAAAAAAAAAAAAAAACGAAAAAAGAGGCACGGGGAGTGAGGAAAAAGTTGAGAGGTTGCACTCTCATCCTCGTATAACCAAGGGGGTAGGCCAGAGAGAGGCTGAGAGAGAGAGAGAGAGAAGAGAGAGAAGAGGGGGTGAGATAGAGAACGCGTGGAAATCGCACACCCAAACCAAGTATTATCGCAGCGAAATAGAGATAGAGATAGAGAGAGAGAGGGTAAGAGAGAACGACAGAGGAAGAGAGAGAGAGAGAGAGAGAGAGAGAGGAGGCCGCGCTCTGTGTGCTGGTTCTGGTTTCCGAGCTCGCGTGTGCGGTACACCGGTGTGTGCTAACGTGCTAGCTGCAGCATCAGCTGCGCGCGAACCTCTCGACCCTCCTTTTCACCCTTCGTGTGCGATTCGCGCGCGGTCGCTACCCGCCCATCTCGATCATCGTTCTTCTCTCAACTTTCGCGTTCTCCATCCTCCGTATTCCTTACACACATACACTTCGTTCATCACTCGCATCGTTATTTTATCGTGCCCCCTAGATTTCTTTTTACGTACTTTACGTACTTTTACGTGCTCCCTAGATTTCTTTGTACGTACTTTCGATGTACCTACCTACGACATATATACGTCTTACACGTGTACCGACAATTTTATCTAAATATGTGTGTGTGTAAGTATTTTTCGATCTATTTTTCATACGTGCCTATAACGTACGTTATAGTACGAGGTTATATATGTAACAGCTGTTGACCGATACAAATATAGGTATTTTCAAATAAAATATAATTTTCGATATGCTATGGAGTATATATATATTTATTTATTTATTCTTTTTTTGCATTTTTTGCTAAGGTTAAATATCGCACCCTTCGAAACCAGAGACATTTTTACGTCGAGTTTAGGTCGACGAGGTTTAAGCCTTGGGGGTATTAACGACGGCACAGGAGAGTTCAAGTTGTGGAAAGGTGGAAACGCTCGCCTTCTCTGTTGTTCAAGAGAAGAAAAAGAAAAAAAAAACGAAAAAAAGAAAATAAATAAATAATCGAAGTAACGATAATTTATCGATTCGTTTATCAAGAATTTCTTTGACAATCGCTCGGTTGTTTAAACGTTCGTTTTCCATTTCGAATCTCGATAATGAAATCCAGCGACGATAATGGAAAAAGTTTACTCACGAATTTCAACGGAACATTCGTTCGATAAATATTTCGCGATGAGAAGATATTTAAAAAAATTTCATTCGCGCGTATCTTTGAAACAACGGAAATGAAGAAAGATTGGTGATCTCTGTCGGAGGTCCGACGCGGATCGCGACGAAAACAGCTTGAATTCCCGATAATACGAGATGAAAAGTTCACCCGCACACCTTTACACGCTTTCGTACAAGAAAGGGAAAAGATCGATCGATCGACGTGCATTTATCGTATAATCTCGGCTGCCTGCGCATCAACCACTTTCGTATGCGATATCACGTTCTCGCTCAATTGCCGGTCTATATATAGTATCGAAACGGGCACGAGGTCCATACATATCTGTATAGATCGCTTCGTGAGTTAACAATGAAGGGAAATTAATCGTCCGGCGTTACCCCCGGGCCAGTAGGCTTTCCCGAATCGTCGGAGCACAAAATATATTCTCGCTACATTCCCAGGACCTGCCAAGTTTCTCTGTTTTAACAGACCTTGGATTTCTCCAACGTATTCAAATTTACCCTGCCATCCCTCTGTCCATTCATCATCTCGCACCTATACACACGCGCGCATTATGACCGACCAATGTTGCGTATTAACGCATTGTGAGAGACAGAATTTTCTCATGCATCTCTCTCTCTCTCTCTCTCTCTCTCTCTCTCGCTCTCGATGCATCACCGAACGAGTTATATCACCGAATGATGAATAAATCAGTGTGTGCGACGGTAATCCGTAACGCACTGTACATATACATTTGTTCGTCGTTATTATCATACGCGGTATGATAATGCGCCGTTGCCAGGCGGAAGAATTTGTAAATTATGCACCATAATTTTGCCATAGAGGAATGAATACTGACGCGAGAGAGAGAGAGAGAGAGAGAGAAAGAGAGAGAGAGAGAGAGAGAGAGAGAGAGAGAGAGAGAGAGAGAGAGAGAGAGAGAGAGAAACAGAGAGAAAAAAAACGATGTTACTTTTTTTGTTTGTTTATTCAACACGTATGCACCTTCGCACAGTGTTTCCAAATATAATTTCGTAAACGTAAATTTGACGTTCAACGGGTGATATGTTGGCCCGGGTAGAATTAATCAGTTTGCCAATGACCCGTGGTGCCTGTATTTGAGGATATACCATTCGCTACGGTGGTTTTTGGATTTACTTCGTCGAATTGATTATCGTCGTAATTCATTTGCCAGATTTTTTTAACCCAGGGTCGGACATAATCGGATAAATACATCGATAAACATTAATAATCATCCCCTCGACGATCCTCATTCGTCGTTCCGCAAATATCCCTCTTGGGAAGGAACGACTTACGTGCATAATTGAATGAACTCTCGTACGTGTACGATCTACTCCTAACGTTTAAGTAACGTTATTTCGTGCGAGACGCGCTATAAATATTTAATTATAAATCGAAATTTATAGCCAGGAAAGAGAATTAATTTCGTGAGATTTGGGGGGAGGGGGAGGTTTGAATTATTTTCGGTGCATGTCGACGATGTCGAGTTAAACGTGAAAAGAAGTTACGAGTTTATTGCCGATGGTACGAGCTCGTATAAAAATGGCGTCGTAGGATATTTTTATTTATTTATTTTTTTTCGTTTTTAGTCAAAAAAAAAAAGAAAAAAGAAAAAAAAAATTTAACGAGAGAGTTTGACGAGCGTAAACCGGCCGGAGGTTTGCTTGCACAAAAGGTTGTGTCTTCGCTCGGAGAAGAAATCTTCCTCGCGGCGTAGAGCTGTAAAGGAGAAGCCCAGAAGACCAACTCCCTTTCGCGAAGAAAAAGTGGGCGTCGAGCGCGCCGCCTGGCCTCATCCGACAATTTAAACTTTATCCTTCTTCCGGGCGAAAAAAAAGTGGGACGCACCGACGCGAGGGTGAAGATTCTCGGTCCTTTCTATCTTTCGCTCTTCCTGTTATATTTTATATTTGTTCGCTCGTTTTTTTCGTTTTTACCGTTTTTCTTTTTTTTTTTTTTTCGTTTTCTTTTACCTTTCTTTTCGTCTCCATTTCATCCCGTTGCACGCCAAATCGGGGACACAAAGCTTTTGCCGAGGCTCCTATTATCATTATCGTTACTGGATGATTTCGCCCCTCGGTCGGGGTGGCTTGTGCCCCGCGATGCTACTGTACGATTTTCTACCTCAACCAGAGCACGGTCAATATAATCTCCCAGCTTTTCAATTCTTTCGCACCAACCCCCGGCCGATGCTGTCTGCTGCACCCCCTTTTTCTCTCTCTCTCTCTCTTTATTTCTTTCTCGTTCTCTCTCTCTCCTCTTCTCTCTTGTTCCACACCCCTTTTGCATTTCTCCATTTCCACCATCTTCGCCTTCTTCTCACTCTCTACCCTTTTGATTCCATTAGGCCTACGTCGATATAACCTTTATATAACGGTGACGATGAACCCTTTTCTGTAAACAAATTTGACCTATTTATTCCGTCGAGACGGGCTACGATTCGTCTTCGGGAAATTGTCCTATTTAATTTCGAGCAATTGGGACAATTTACGATGGAGAAAACGTGGCTAATTTATTCTCGTGAAATTTGCGGTCGGCGTTTTCGAGAGGTTGAAAAAGTGTGTGCGATTTATTTTTGATAATCGAGGGTCATTAGGTTTTGAGAAATTTAAGAAACACGCACGAGCTTTTCGATCGAAAAGATCGAGACGAGATTAGATAGGAAGATTCACGATTCGAAGGACAATGGGGTTTCGAGAATAATGGAAAGCTTTGAGACAACGTCGTGAATCGAGAACATCGTGAAATGGGTAGAAGTTCCGCAGTCGTGAGGTGAATTCACTCTGTAGTTTGATCAGGACTGAATCTAATTTACATTCAAGGCGCATTATTATTTCTGCACAATGTTAGCTTGATTTTTCGTTGCGTTATCAACTCTAATTCTCGATACCAGATGAGTTAATCAAACCGCGGGGGTCGTCTTGTCCTGATCTCGTCCCCTCCGTGCCAGACGATGAGAATTCAAAAAAAGCGATATATAGTTATATCGCTGTTAATACAATATTCTTATTCATAATTATTCGGAAAATGTCGATCAAAAGGCTGCGCGGGCTTTCGTAAAATGTTCGTAAAAAAATATAATTTAATAACGTTTTAAAAACATTTTTAAATGGATACTCTAATATTGAGCTGAGCGAGAAAATATATTTCTTCTTAAAAAATAGAGATACTCGACATGAAAACGAGAGACACTATTTTATAAAAATAAAAAAAAAACGTTCGATTACCAGAGGTCGAAATGAAAATGTGTTGTAAATTGTGCCGACTGGCGTGTCGTTCGAGGCCCACGATTCTTCTCGTCATACAAAGTATACCGCGATATTTTATCCCTCTCTTGGGGGCAATTGAACGTGAAACAGAATGAAAAAATGTCCGTATCGGAATTCCCGAGACCGGTATGTGTTTTGCGAAACGAAACAATATATAAAAGATCGTAACTCAGTGTTTGCCCAGTGTCAAGCAACAGAGAAAGCGAGGGAGAGAGCGCGTGCGCGACAGAGAGAGAGGCTGGACCGAAGGCCTGGTTCGTGTTCGGCCGAAACTGCAACCGACAGGCAAGAAGCTTTAACAAAAATATACTCTACATTACCGTTAGAGCGTAAATCGAACGAGATTTAACGATAATTAATCCTGAGTCGCCGAGTCGTGATTTTTGTTTCATTCCCTCGTTACATATTTCTCGGTCGAATTATCAAAGTCGCGCTACACATTTTCCATTAGTTAAATTTCAATAATTTCGATGGTATAAATTCGTCGATTCGACAACTAGGACGAAACTGGAAATACTAAGAGAATCCAAGTGATCACGTAACTGCTCGACGGTTTTGAACAAAATTCAACGTGAAATACGTGACTCACCGTTCTCTCTCGACGCTCTCATATGATAAACTGGGAAAACTGTCTACCACAATTTTCCTTCACTGCACGAATCGTCACGTAAGTTCACTCTACTCTCCGCATTTAAGCTTTAAAAAAGAAAAAAAAGAAAAAAAAAGAAAAAAGAAAAGACAGTCGAAGACGGCGACAGCGCTTGAAAAATATTACACCGACGAAAACGAGGCAGCTGAGAGAATTCTACTGACGTGTAGGCGACAAGTATAACGGTTTTATCGTAACAGCGAAAATACCGGCGTTGCGATTAAGTACATAGTTTGCTTATCGTAAAAATGTCCACGCCCAAGTCACATCACTTACGTTTCTTTAACAGTTTTTAAATGATTGCTGTTGTTTAAAAATAGAGATCCTTTTGGTATAAAAAAAAGTGTCCAAATCCTTTCAGTGTCTATAAAATCTCACGAATATGAGGGCTATACGATGTCACCATTAGAATCGTGTTAGAAGAAAATTCATCGCTATAGATAATTATAAAATTATTAAAAACGATTTTACGTTTATTTTTAATGAAAAATTTGACACACGCATCATTTTATAAGGGAAATAATCATCAATGATTTTTAATAAAATAATCGATCAATCGTTCGAGCGACATTAAGACAGGAGGGCTCATATAGACGCGTGAATTTCAGTCGATTTTCACGAATTTTTTTTTAACGAATAACTTTTTCGATGTTTTTGAAATTTGGCATATTGTTTATTTACATTTTGAACTGCTACGAGAATTTTTTTGACAATGAAAAATGGCCGATTTATTGTGCAGTCTTCGGGGAAGAATGCAGCGCGAGTTCTTCTTGTATTCGTTCGAAAAAAATATATAAATTCTGATTGTTCATTAATGTTATAATTAGTCGGTGAACCTACACAAAATGAAAAAAAAGAAAAGCTCGCGGATTGAGACACTTTATAAACAAGCTTGGCAATTTTTACTACATTTTCCAATGGTTTTCGCTTCAAAAAAATTATTATTATTTAAAAAATTTCAAAACAAGTAGGTTCACACACAAACTAATGGTATAGAAAAGATGTGTGCAAAGTTTCAGCGTGATTGATGAACAACCTTTTGAGTTATCTGCCCCACCGATTTGAAAAACATACTTTTGAGAAAAACGGACTTAAAGTTTTCACAGCGCGCGAATTAAGTTTTATAATTTCGCTGACGTATTCTTAACGCGTTATACTAACATTTTACGAAATAAAACAAAAATGATCTTTTGCAAATTCTATATGAGCCTTAAGAATTATGGAAAATAATAAAATCGTTCGAACGTTTTTTTTCTGCATTCTGTCGCATCCTCGTCTTATCGATCGTTCGATAACATCCATGATCGAAGTACGATGATATATTATAAATTCACGATATCGTGTGCGTGATTGCAGCGCATTCGAGACGAGAACTGGAAATCACACTCGAATACACGACCGAGTGCTCATATATTATACATATAGATCGTATTCACATCGGTTCACGCTCTCGGTACCGCGAAGATTCCTGTACTTGGTCGAAGTGCTTCCAAATTACGAATAATTCATTGAGCGCGATTGTGCGGTAAAACGGTCGAGGTTTCGTGCACCGCAATTGTCGGTCTCATCCGTGTTGGTTGGTTTCTCTAATATATGGTATATATATATATATACCATATATTAGAGACTGGAATATATATATATATCATATATTAGAGACACCAACATATATATATATATATATAATTGTTGGCTAAGACCGAGCGCGATTGTCTAGCACGAGTGAGTGGAGACACACGACAGGATGCTTCTGGCAAAATCGCCAGATCAATTTCCGACCTCGATTCGTACGCGAATATCCATCGCTTTTTATTATCTAGTTCGAAGGTTTAATTGTAAATTAGAAAAAAAAATCAAATAATATAATACAATAAATGAAACAACAGAATTTGCCTCGAATCGAATAAAATTCTTGTAATTAAACCCGCAACTGTCCATACGCAAATTTCTCAAATTTCAATCAAAAATAAATCTCGCCTCGAATTTAAATTCACCGTGGTGACCCAAATTAAATCGTATTTTCATCAAGCAAATCGTATTTTTTCGAGTGACAAAATTTAACGTTTCACGGCGGATAACCCCGGGTAAAACGACGAGTCGGAAAATTCGAGCTGTTTGCGCAACGAATCAACACCCCACACACCCATATGTATATATATATATATATATACAGGCAAGCGTTAGCGTATATAGTAGTTGTGCTCGCCCTCGTCGCTTGTTGCAGACCCGGCGAGACGCTTAAATCTCATCGCACTAACCATTGTTTGTTCAAATAATTTCAAATTCTCTCGACAATGACGAGATTATCGGTGAAGCGGAACAAGAACGGGGCGACCACCATGGTGTACCAAAAAATCCGAGGATTATTGCTAAGATCGCGAGACAAGCAAAACACTTTGTAAGAACCAGCCAGCCTTCCTCCCTTCCACCCTTTCTTTCCTCGGACAGCGTGAAAAACAAACAGGCTGGGACAAGTACGAGACGAAACCTCGCTCGAACAAAAACAAAGTTCAAAAAATGTTATTCCAGCGGGGGTCGCTTCCTTAGTTCGGTTCGAAGATATTGGCCAATTTGCATCGAATTTCATCTTATCGATGGAAGAAAATAAAAATCTATTATGAAAATTTGAATATATAATCCAGTCGATAAAAGGTTTCGAAACACCCTTCTCCAATCGTCCTGACAATTTTCTCCACGTGTTATTCGCCATCTATGTAATACCCGCGTATATATATATATATATATATATGTAGATGTAGATGTAGGGATGTAGTAGATGGGCCATTTAAGGGAAGTACACTCGAGGCTCTGCCGAGCTCCTGGATTCGCCGAACGAGATCTCTGGAATTGAAGTAGGGTGTGATTATATGGGGCGAGAAAGAGTCGAGAATCGTACATAGGTGTATATATGTGTGCGTGTGTGCCTGGGGAAATTCGAACGTGCGGTGATCCTGGATGTTGATGGTTCCGAGGCGAAGAGAAAGAGAGCGACCATGGAAAAAGGGAGATGAAGAGTTTCCCCACTTTGTTCCATGACTTGTCTACAACATTTTTCAAAAATACCCCATGAAAAGGGAAAAAGAAGAACGAGAGAGAGAGAGAGAGATTCGAAACGAAAAGGGCAAATAGCTGTAGCGCGAAACGAGCTACCTACAAAGGGTGCGGCGAAGGGGGGGGGATGAGTTCGCGGGGAAAGGGTGGGAAATAATGTATATGTATAACTCCCTTCAACGGTCGAACCTGCACAGGGAAATGCAGGGGAGAGAAGTAGGTCAGTGGGTGATCGTACCGCACCTTATACACGCTCCCGCTCCGTAGCCAACCCCTCCACCCCTCGTTTCACCCATCTCTCGAAAAGCACCCTCTCGCTCGGCATACGACGCTTGCGTAACGTAACCGTTCCCGGGTTTTACGTCACGGGGTGGTTTCGTGACGTCACAGACTGGGTGAGAAGAGGGCGCTGATACCCTAGTCCAACCCCGTCCCTCGCCATCCCCTCTTGTCGCCGCCCCTGCTGCCGTTTCGTAGCGGGTAGAGCTCTCTGCTGCCCCGGAATCCACCCCTGGCGAGCCCCGGCAGCGACACACCAACTTCTTCAATGCGCATGCATCGCACACGAACGCGTGCGGATATGGACCTAGGCTAAGAGAACCCCCTCGAATTCTCCCCCCCTCTCTCACTCTCTCTCTCTCTCTCTCTGTCTCTCTCCTTCTGGAACGTTCCGAGCGCCATCTAGGTCATTACAAATATACCAGTTTTTGAACATGGATAATACCAACTTTATTCTCTATTGCCCGTATTTATGTTCATCAAGGACAAGAATATGCAAAATTTCTTGGAGATTATAGCTCAGGATTAAGCAGTTTCGGGGAAGTTTTGGGCCGGAAGTAAAGAACCGTTCCGTGTAATACGACAGAGAGAGAGAGAGAGAGAGAAAGATATTACAATGGAGTTATTACGAGTATTTTATAATGCGGTTAAAACTTTCTCGCAGAAAAGCGTTCTGGCAGATTTGTTTCTCGACAAGGGATGAAACTGGAAGGATTGTTTTTTTTCCGGTAAGTTGTGAATGTGGCGAACGAAATGTTTTTTTGGGTTAGTTACGTCGATATATGGACGTGAAAGAGGGTGCGAGCACACCTTCCAAATTGCGTTATCTTCTTGTTGAGGAAGAGAACCACTTCTACCCTTATTTGTAATATTTATATCGTTAATTAAAAAGGAAACTCTTTGAGGAAAAAGAGGGTGAATTCTAATAGTGTCTTCTCGTGGCTAAAATTGTTCATTTATAAATAAATAAATAATAAACATCTTAATACATAATTCAAATATATCATGCCTATAATTTTTATTACAAAATAATTAACAATGTGACGTATAATCCCGTAAGGCATTTGTCTGAAAACTGAAATCATTTGTCCAATTTTCTTCTTCAAATCGATAGAAAGAGACTTAGCCTTTGCCGTAACAGATTTAAAAACTGTTGATATTTTCCTAACGGCAACGTTTTCAACGTAAATGTCTGTTTTTTAAATTAACAAATCATTGGTTCGTAATTCACAAGAAATAAACGCTAGAGATGTAACAAAATTCTACGACAAAGACGCAATAATTTCATGAAAAACATTTACGTAAATTATCAACCAAAACGATCCATTAACCCGTGAGAAGGCGCGCCTAATTTTGTTACACGGATAGAGCCATACGCGTTGTGAGTAAATCCCTCTGTCAATAATTAATTAGGTTAATTAAAACAATTTTTAAATGCCAAATACGATACCTAGTTTAAATCGTAATATTAATATTTTTGTTCACCAATGAAAATTCTTCACCATAAAAGAATCGTTAAAAATCTCTCTCCTCTTGTCCTCGACGTACGTGTATAGTAAACCCTTAAGTCATTACACATGCCTGACGACCAGTCGATAGATGCATACATAATGCATACCATTCAGCTCGTCTACTGTTGGTTATTTACTGTACACCTGTGACGTCTCGACCGTCCTTCTATACCTCTACAAACACATACGTATGTAACCCATGTACCAGTATTCGATATAAGCAGTACGTCAACTCGGTTGTTTCTGCGGATGAGCGTACACGTTCAAGCCCGGAACGTAGGTAAGCGTGCTGAATATAGCCAAGGGGGTTAGAGAATATCCTCGTCCAGTCGGGAATTGACCAAGGACGTGCTCGAAACTCAAGGGACCTCGGTACATCTGGGCTAAGAACTACTGACTCATCCCTCTGTAATAGTTGTAGACGGGTAAGGGGGTGAGTGTGAGCCAAAGGAGCAATGGGAAGAGGGCGAGAAGGAGGGTGTTCTCTGTGAAGCTGTTTAACAATGGATACGATTCAATACCACATTGACAGCGTCGCACAAAACGACGACGAAGACGATGCCGACGAGGAGGACGAGGACGTCCGACCTAATCTATCCATCTATCTATCTATCGTTTGCACTCGCGACCCCGAATTCCGTTAATAGGACCGACGAGAGCTCTTCGAAAAGGTGGTATTCCTTCTCCTGTACGTCGTTGTCGCTACGTTTTAGGAAGGAGGCGTATCGAATAGTTGCAACGATCGGTCTTCTCTTCCATTCTCTACGTAGACCTACTTCTCGTACACGAAGATAAAGGTTTGACCTATGTTGGACGAAGAGGAGATAGAGCGCGCGAGGGTCTCGAAGTTTCGCGAAATGGTCTCGGGAATCGGCAAGATACGCCCCTCGAAACTATTTTAAGCGCGAGGCTTTCTTTGTTTCTTTTTTTTTTTTTATTAATACAATTTTTTGTCGAATATCGTTTTGTTTTTTTCATTCGTATATTTTTTAATCGACGAAAAGTTTCTTATCTCGACTTTACGCTGTATGATAACGACCGTTGATAATTGTATTTAAGATAATTGAAATTAAACGGTGGCGACGTTTACGTCCAGCAACGTTTACGTGTACGATCGAGTAATCTTGTTTCTTTTTCGTTAGTTAAAATGCGGTATTTCGAGCGCCGATCCACTGTCGTTCTCGTCTCTTCTCGATAAATTAACGAGGAATTACGTTTAATAGAGTATAAGCGAGAAGGAGGGGAGACCTTTTGCCGGAGCTCGAAGCGCGCTTCTCTCGGCACTTTAATAACGAACGAGGCTCGAAGTTCTCGACGGCTGTGACCCGGACACGGCTTTCGATATTAATATTATAAATTTTCATTTTCATTTTTTTCAAATAATTATATAACACGAAAACATCATCTCGAATAATTTCTCGTGTCGTTGACTCGATGTTTGTTTTATCGAAGGAATTTGTGGCCGCGAACTACGTGGCCAAGAATTATCGAGTTAATTTGGTTACGCGTAAACGCTCTATGCACAAAAGCACGCACCAGTATCGCGCGAGTTAACCGCCGCTGTCCACGTTGGCAAACTGCCTGCTATTCTCAAACGAGCTTCGTTTCTACTATATATATATATATATATATGTATGGCATACGGACAAACGCATGTATACGCACGCGACGACGAGAACAATTAACCTAATCGCGTTGACTTGCCCGCTGTCTCGTTCCAGTGAACGGCTCAACGGACGATAAATGTAACAACGTGACGCAAGAAAATTTTGTTGTCGCGAGAAAATAGACGAGAAGGCCACTGAAAAGTGGGTCGAACCTTGTGATTTAAAAATTCAAGCGTTTTTCGCGGGTAGGTACTTTGATAATTAGAATTTTTATTTAAACCACTTGATTTAATCATAATATTCGAGTTGGCGAGATAGTAATTGCGTTTTTAATACACGAAGAGACACGTGTTTCCATTTATAGAAAGAAAAGGAAGAAGAAAAAAAAAACGGAATTACTCATTGGCCAGAACGATAATTGATTGACGAACGAATTTCGTAATTGGAACGGAGGGGACACGAAACGATGAAAAGCAGAAGTAGAGGAACTTCGAGGAGAGACGACTTCATCACGTGGTTTATATATAGAGGACCCGGTTCGGAGAGGAAATAAAGGAGATTGAGAAGGGCGGAGTGGAGGAGGGGGAGGCGGGGCTAGGAAGTAGAAAGCAATGATAAAAGAGGAGTCCGAGGAATTTTTGTTCCGGCTCGCGGTCCTGAGGTGGAATGTGTCGATTGAAATCCCAGAAAGTGGAGAATTCAATTCAGCCACCTACCCACCTGTCTACGCGAGGTACCTCGAGACAAAAAGATCCTGACGATACCTCCTGAGCATCTCTCACTCTTTCTTTCTACGAAATTCTTTTTTCTCCAAAATTACGTCATATAATTCAACCCTCTAGAGTCGTTTCGGAACGGTGAGTTTATTTTTTCTTAGTTCCTTCATGAAACCCTAATTTATCGCCATTTGGGTACAAAGTTATACTCCGGAAGGAGGAAACTGGCTCACGCTCGCTCACTCTCTTTCCCTCCCTCTCTCTATCGCTCTTCCTCCCTCTCCTACGCCATTCCTCGCTCTCTCTCTCTCTCTCTCTCTCTCTCTCTCTCGTTCTGAAAACGTCATCACGAGGAAGAAGACAGGATATCGTCTTTCAAACAGCGGGCTTAAAGGGCCACGTTGTTAGGAAATTAATGCCAACGGCACCAGAGCGTCACTCGGCGCGTGCTCGAGCTCTTCGCTCGAGCTTCGACCGACCAGGGAGAGGGAGTTAGGAAGACGAAAATCTGCCCTGCCCCCCTCCCCTATCCTTGCCGCCACTCCATCGCGGGAAAACTTGTTTCACCCGAATCCTCTTGGCAGCTAGACACGTGGAAAGCTTTTGTAGAAATTCCATCATCGCGTGTGACTGTCTTGTTTACAGGCTGTTTCAAAATTCAACGATATTACTTTTTTATCGATCTTCTTTATTTACATTGAATTTACGTCCGACGATCGATCTATTTGAAAAATAAATTTCAAAAGTATTAATTGTCGTATTTTGAAACAACCGGTATGCAAGAATAAAGATAATGACCATCAATTAACGAAAATAAAATAATTAATGGGAAATTGTATTTCCCATTGTTTTGCGAGACAAATTATTTCGATGAACTTTACGTTTGTCGACTGATTCGTTACTGTTATATTGTAGAATAAGAGAATTATGCTCTGGAATATTTGGGATGTACGAATTAATGGATCGTTGATTCTGAAGTTTCCTGTACAAGAGTAATCCGCATTTGCGCGTGGTGCAAAAGCTCGCCAACTCGTGACGCTCCGACGTCGTCGACGGGACGCGACAGCTCCTCGCCCACCCTCGCAAATCCCACTGAATACGACAAATCCGCAAGGGCTGGTAAAAGAGGAAGAGGGAATGAGAGAGAGAGAGAGAGAGAGAGAGAGAGAGAGAGAGAGAGAGAGAGAGAGAGAGAGAGAGAGAGAGAGAACCGAACCGGGGAGATTTTGCGAAAAGAAATATCGCCTACAACGGAATGTGTCAAGGGATCAGATACTTTCGTTCGCACACACGGCTCTCCCATTGTCCTTGATCGCACGAGAAGATATTTTATTATGGTAAAAGTAGAGACATTTTTTCGAAATATATGCAGTGCGTCCCATTTTAAACCACCCGGTTTAATATCTTTAAACAATAGTTATGTTTTTGAAAAAGTATGTCGTATAAAAGTTTCAAGGTTTGAAGGGGGACGTAAAATGACATTGGTGGTTCGATCTTAGGTGGATATTTTCCAGGTCGTTTCAAAACGAACGTTTTTTTTTCTAATGTCAATCGTTATATTTTCTTTTTAATATTTCAATTGCTTATTTTTTTCACGTGAAACCTTCGTTCGTTCCAACAAAATGTCGCAGCACCGTATATTTCTACTTCCTATTTATCTAACATTTGCGATTTCAATCGCGTTTGTATATAACAAAAATAGTAAAATTTGATAAAAAATCGAATATCGAACGTAATTCGATCTTTCGCAAATTTTTCACTATTTACGTTCGTCGCGAGTGTCGTACATCCGTTTCGAGAAAGAAAGAAAAAAATACCGTGAGCCAGTACTGAAAATATCGAGCAATGTCAGAAGAAACGATGGAGAGAAATTGCTGCTTCAGAAAGTCTTATACATCCCCCCCCCCCCCCCCGCCCCGCCCCTCTCGCCTCGCCGTCTTTCCATTTTTGCATTGATGGCTATGTTATACGTACTGTGATGTATTCACGAGGGAGTTTTTCTCTCGGTCGAACGAGTGAGAAAAATAGCGCGGAGAATCGTCGGAGAGAGTTACGATAAGCTGCTGCAGATGCACACTTGCCGACAGGGCAGGAGAGAGAGAGAGAGAGAGAGAGAGAGAGAGAGAAAGAAAAGAGAAGATAAAAAAGAGGATCTTCTTCACTCTTCGATTGAACTCGAATTGCAGAGATAATCAGGCTTTCGAGCTTTCCCTCCCTTTCGCGTTTCCTATCATTTTTTTTCATCCTCTCCCTCTCTCTTTCTTCCCCTTTCTCGCGATGTCTCGATATCACATCGCCCATGGACCGTGCTCTCCCTTCCGTTAAGCCGGCCCGTGGCTCACACTCGAGTGTAGACATCGCGAAAGATAGAGAGAGAGGAAGAAAAGGAGATGAAAAAAACCGAAATGAAAAGAAGCGAGAGAGAAAAATTCGCCACCGCCCCAGATTCCATTCTTCGTTTTCTTTCGTTCATTCTTTTCCTTCACTGCCACCGGCGAGCGCACGCCCTGTCTCCCGTCGCGCGTGTGTCCATTTTTCCTCAGCCAAAGAGGGTGGAAGAAAGGGCACGTAAAAGGGAGGGGGGATTTGCCCGACGGAAGAATTTCGTATCCGCTCGGATTAAAACCGTGAATTATCTACCCCGGTTTCAAAATAACTCGCGGACGTGAACTCCTTTTGTTTCTCATTCCCATTCTTACGATAATTCCTGGAGATACGGTTTTATTTGTTATCGTTTAATTTTTTTTTTCAATTACCAATTTACGAAATAAGAACAATTAATAATCGATCAAGAGTCGTGCTGAAAAGTGTTTCAAATTAGTTATTTTAAATTGAAAAGTATTTGGTTTATTCAATTATTTGCAATGAACAAAAATTATTTTCTTATGAAATAACGTTGAATCATTTTTTTAATTATTTTCGTATCGATGAGAGACGACGTATCTCTTTACGATGTCATAGATATCGAAAAGGAGCCCGAACGATCGTTATCCTTATCGAGCAAAGTTGACACGTGCTCATCTTCACACTTTTCAACTATAAATTCGCCGCAATCTGCCAGTTTTCCGCCCGGTTATTCAATCTCACGCGACGACCACTTTCCGTCTCATCGCGTTATCCCGTCTCTCCGTCTGCCTATCAATGTTACACAACTCTCATCCGGGTTTGGGGCACACTTCGCGAAAAGTATAATCGAGTTTGAGTTGATGATTTGATTTAGTGAAGAAAAAAAGGGACCGAAAGGGCTGAACAAATCTCGAGGTACGAACGAAGATATATATAACTTACGTAGACCCTTGGTATATATATTGTATTATACTGACCAGCAACGCCGACAGATTATCGAATTTCTACGAGGGGCCATTATTACCACGGAAACAAAAATCGCGACTATATGGTGAGATAAATAAACATTGATTCCAGCTGACCCTCGGTATTGAATTATTAATAAACGAGATATTTCTCTCTGTCTCTGTCTGTCTGTCTGTCTCTCTCTCTCTCTCTCTCTCTCTTTCTCTCTCTCTGTTGCTTCTCCACTCTTCTTTCCCACTCCAATTAAATATCGATCGCTGGTAGGATTCAGTAATATCGTCTACCGAATCTGTATCCTGCGTGGGTGTATGTACGCGTCATCCCCGTGAGAGAAACAAGCACTCGCGAAATCTCACCGTGCGAAAGCCCTCGAGGATTATTTCTCTGCGGAGATAGACACCGTTTGAATAACAAATTGAGATACCTATTTCGAGCGATTGCCGATAATTACTAAAGTGATCCAAATTACCGAATATAGTTTTAAGAAATCTAGAATTATTAATAAATAATTAATTAATAATTAATAATTAATAACAATAATAATAATAATAATACCATTAAGAAATATTGAATGTAATCATTGAAGAAACTGGTGAATATCGTAATTATTTCGAATCGATTTAATTCCAATATAGTCAAGCCCAGTATCGATCAAACGAGGAATGTGATAGTTGAGGAATTCTAATAACGGCAAACTGAATACAGAAATTTGATTGACGAGTAGAACGAGATTGGAGGATCGAAATCTGGCGTAATGAGCTTTAAGTTTTCGAAGAAGAGGACGCATCGAAGGATCCACCGATTATCCAGCGACAGCGCGAGAGAGAGAGAGAGAGGGAGAGAGAGAGAGAGAGAGAGAGGGAGAGGGAGAGAGAGAGAGAGAGAGAGAGAGAGAGAGAGAGAGAGAGAGAGTTAAGCCAGCACTCTGAGTGGGTTGAGATGAACCGATGAGCTGCATCGGGGAGGAAGGGCTGAGTCAAGTTTCGTCTCATCTGTAAGGAAGAATGAAGCAGAAGAAGAAGAAGAAGAAGAAGAAAAAGGAGAAGAAGAAGAAGAAGAAGATGAAGAAGAAGAAGAACAAAATCGGAGGAGAAGAGGAAGAAGCGAGAGCAGCAGCCTCGCTGGTAGCCTAGATGATGGTTTTACTCTTTCTCTCTTATCCTCCTCTGGAGAACCACTTCGTGTCCTTCTCCTCCTCCTTCTCCTCCTCCTCCTCTACCTCTGCCTCGTGGTTACCCTCTCTCGAGTCCTCATCCTCTCCCACTCTCTTTCTCTCCGCCTGATGTGATTCGTGCGCGCGCTACGACACCAGGATCGATAGAGCGGAGTCTGCGTCTCTGCTCTCTTGCTGTTCCCTCTTGATGATCCTCTGTATGCACGGAAAAAGCTCTCTTCTACATATACACACACATATATATATATATATACATATGAATTATAAGCGAGAATATAGATATGTAACATGTATTATACCGTCTAGTACAATATCTTCCCGAGATATATGGCCTACCTATTCTTTATTATCACATTTTGTCCACCCGGTATATTATTTAAGATGCACATATGATACCCTCCCATACCATGAGAAGAGCACATCATAGAGAATCACCGGAACTTCTTTTCTGTTTCATCGAACCAAAGTCCCTCGTATTAACTGGCTCGTTTCATACGTTAAGCCTCTTTAATTCTCCATTTCATCGAAGCTAATCCATCGTAAAAATATTTGCAAACTTTTAAAAATATCGGAAAATAAATTTTCGATAAAACAATAATTAACGACGATTTCCAAATTAGAAATTATTGCGATTGTTCGTTTATTTGTTTTTTTTTTGTGTACTTATACCTATTTGGTTTCGAAAGTCTTTTCATCGTAAGTCACGCGATGGTTTTTATTTCTTGCCCCAAAAAAGATGCATCAACGAACATATTCAAAGAGAACATTTTGATCTCTTTGTGAACGAGATTGAAGTAGACAAAGGAAAAAAGTATGAATATTTCCTTCCTTCGTGAATATGATATTTCCTCCTCTCGATATTCTTCTTTCCGTCCTAATACAGCTAGACGAGCAAAGAAAGAAGGATCGGGAAAACACAGGCTTTTTTGTTCATATTTTAAATCCGCGCGAAAGAAATATATTGTTGTAGAGGGGATTCCGTATATCATGGTCGTGGTCCTCGTCGTCGTCGTCGCCGTCGTCGTCGTCGTCGTCGTCGTCGCCGTGGCCGGGAGAGAGCCAGGCGGATCGCTAAATCTTTTCAATGTGTGTGTCACAATCTCTGCCTCTCTCTCTCTCTCTCTCTCTCTCTCTCTCTCTATCTCTATGTGTGCCAGTTGTTCCATACAGCGCATCGCTTCAGCCGCTTTTCCAACGTTACCAGTGTACCAAAAGTATATCCGCGTAATACTACAGACGTGGTTTATCCGCTACGTTGCAGCTTCATGCGGATTTTACAAGAAAATTGCGAGCGAGCGAGCGGGGAGGAAGAGAAAAAGATAGAAACATTTTTTTTAAACTCGGTAGATAGAGTCAGAGTCGAGACTTTTTTGTTTGAAAATTTGCCAATGAGAAGGCGTATAAATATGGTAAAAATGAGATGGAGACAGTGAAAAAAAAAGGAAAAAAAAAAAAAAGTATTTCGAGGAGTAGCAAATTGAAATAAAATTCCACTCTGATACGCACAGTGTGCGTTATAACGGAACAAAATTTGCCACGAACGAAGGGTGAAAAAAATTGTCGCTCGACGAATATTCCAAGCTCGCGCGTGACATATATGTGTAATATCGCACCAGTCAACAAAACGCGACGGATATAGATGGTAAAGGGCAAAAATAAAAAAAGAAGCATGGCACACGAGTTGAAACTTAAAAGCTCAAACATCAAAAATTCAAACGTTCTCGTCGTTTTACGTGCGCTTTTCCATTTCATTCACTCGTTCGCCTTCCAACGAACCACTAAATAAATTTCAACCCTTTTGTTCGACAATTGCTGTGCCCGGTTCTAAATCCCCCCCTCCACCACCACGCTCTTTCTCTCTCTGCCGTTCTCTTTCGCTATATGCCGGGAGATTCAATATTCCAATCATCCGAACAATTCAACGAGAGAGAGCACACGCTTATCGTCGAATGGCAACTTAATTGCAGTCACCTCGGGGCACACATACTTCGTACATCGTGTATATATATATATATATATATATATGCGAGACGCAAGAGTACTATGGAGTACGAGCACGTACAAACACCTATATATCTATTCGATTACTTGTATAAAGCGAACGAATCCCAAGTACAAACCACGCAACCCTCGGAGATTGGACGAGAGAAATTGAGAGAAGCTATTACCACATACGCGTTCCCTCCGATTCGTTTCCGTACAAAAACGTGATCGATGGACAGATCATTCTGCTTTCAATTTTTCTGTTTTCTTCTTTATCCGTTAAGGAAAAGATCGATAGGTATTATAATGAAAAGAATTTTGAAACTGATTTAAAAACAAAATATTTTCCAATAATTAACGTTAACAATAAATCGTTAAGAATAAAATATTAATTATTCACGTTATAGTCGTTCGAATCGTCATTGATTATGGGAAAATAATTGATTGAACTATGTGCATAATAAATTATTTGTCTAAATTCACATTATAGCGAGATTTATAGAATTAATTACTCAAACAAAATTATCGTTTTTTAATTTAAAAAAAATGGCAGATCTTGTAACCACTTTAAATCGTTCGAAATTGCCTCTCTTATAACGATTGCGATGTTTCTTTATTCGCAATATCGTGTCTACTTTCTCGTATTCAACGTTCGCAACATTCGCTACAATATCCATACGACGTGGACAATAATTTAATTGGTATACGTGTTCTGGATTTAGCAGTTGCGCGAGCAATTATTGCCAACAATCCGTGCGCAACCGCTCGTTTTACCTCGCTCGACGTGCAACGGCTCGGACAGTCGGACGAGCCACGACTGTGCGGCCTCGTATGGGGTTTGACCGTGTCGAGAGGTTTCATCGGAGAGGGGAGTACACCCGCACGCGCGGTCATTGGGGTAGGTGCCGTATATCTCTATGTACTAAATATTTACTATACGGATATATAGCTCATTCCGCCATAAACCAGTAAGCAATCCAACATATTTTATATCCCTCCTCCATTTTCATATTTTCCTTCCACGTTGAGAAAATTAACGATTTATTTTACCGTTGAGACTGATAAAATTGAACGCCGACGAAGAAGCGTTAATTTTTATAAATTAAAACAGTTGAATCTTGAAATTAACATCAGGAACAACAAAATACTCAAGGTAAGAAGACGTACATTTTTTTCGAGTTATGAAATTTTATGATAACTCGGTATTTCAAAATTGTATTGACCGTCGTGAAAATTGATGATTTTTCGTTGAATTTATACCCGAGACCGATAAAACTAAACATTGACGTATACGTTAATTTTTTTTAAAATCAAACGAGTCAAATCGTGAAAGTTAAAAAAGTTCTCACTATAAGAAAGTATAAAAATTGTCATGATAACGAACTAAAATGTCAGAATGACAGGAGAATTGAAAATTTCGTGCCCGTTGGGTCGTTGGTTAACGATGGAACGACCCATATATGTGTGCGTGTATGGATCAGAGAACACCAACAGCTGCCAGCACACGTATATTATATCGCTGTACGAGCAGCAATCAGGAATGCCAGGATTCTCTCTCCCTCTCTCTCCCTCTCTCTCCCTCGATCCCCAAATGCATTGTGCACTTTGTTTCGAACATCGAACCGACGATATAACCGCAACTACGTACCGTACCTAACTTCCCTCTGTCTCGCTTTTTGCTCTCTACGTGTATTCGTGTGCGTGTGAGTTTATGTACCCTTCTCTACGTATATATTTATTTCACCCCACTCGTAGTACCGAACTGTTGTAGAACGGGAGAGGTCGAAAGGAGAGACGAGGAGGCACGCGCTCGGGGCGACCATCGGCTATCGCAATGACACTCGACCCGGTTCGCCCCTCTCGAATTCGCGAACCGCAAAAGCTCTTCCATTCACCGACTGGACGATATTTATTTTCTCGCCAAATCGGCTAAATATTCTATGCACTTATATCTTTTGTTCTTAAATTAATAATTCGTTCGAACCATCAAAATACTATCGAACATAAATAATTTATTATTAATACTAAAAAAAACGAAAAAATTCTTTTTAAATATTTATATAAAAATAAACAGAAAGTTACAAATTTGATTATTTCGCGATATTTGGATTAACGTAGTAATTGTTTAATTGTTTTTTCTTAATCGTGACGTCGTGGGTAAATCGTAGAAAAATAATTTATCACGCGGCAGGTTTCATCGACGTTTGTTTCCCGGTAACGGAAAAGTTCTCGGTGTGTAACGTGTGTAAATTACAAAGGTGTACGCCCAAGATCCGGTGTACACCAAGTACACCGGTGTACACGCGACTGAAGGAACTTTCGTAAAGGGCTAACAGGGCGAAAGTTTCTTAAAGTGGGAAAGCTAACAAAGACAACAGCTGTTTAGACTTTGACAGAAAATTCTGCATTGTTTTCCTTGAGCCGGAGAGAAATCGAGAGAAAGAGAGAGAGAGAGAGAGAGAGAGAGAGAAAGATGTAGAGATAAAACGGAGAGAGACACAAAAGTCGAAGATGCGAACCGGCAAAGTTTTCGCGGTTAGTCGTGCGCGGTTACAAGGAGCTCCACCCTTCTTGCTTGGCCGCGGCGTTTTGCTCTCGAGCTCTCTTTCAGCCCTCCCCCCTGCTCGACATCCACTCCCCTTATTTCTCCTTCTCACTCTCTCTCTCTCTCTCTCTCTCTCTCTCTCTCTTTCTCTCTCTAGTCATCCGAAAATTCATTTCACTCTCTCACTACTGGCGCTGCTGCCGCAACCCCGGTGAATTGAAGCGCCAAAAGTTGCTCACTATCTGGGTCGCAAACCCCCTACGACCCGGATAGTCCGGGTTTTGGTCCAACAGTAGCGACGTTGAAGCACAACGGTAGATGATGAAGAGTAACAAAATCGTAGAGATCGAATAAATCGGTTTATACAGAGTCAAAAGTATCGGTCGTTTTCAGAAATTTAAGAAATAATATCAGATTTGTTATTTCGGGATAACAAAAAATGTGAATTAGTTTATAACTACTTAATATATTTTTTTTGTTTTCATTCTTTCTAACGTATATTTTGTCTGGTTATTACGACCCTTTTTCCCTTTTTGTTAGCTCCTTCGTATCGGCGCTTTACTCGCCTAACTTTCCGGGTGCGTACGTAGACAAACTTTTGACACTGTACGACATTTGCCTTAGGCACGGGGGAATTGCAGAAAATTGGTGTTAGGTACGGCAGATTCTTTAAAAGTTTAATGTTGCTAGAAGGAATTGTCAGGATCCGGAAGAATCACCTCCCCAGCTTAACGATTCAATGCGCCATATGGCGCACGGCTCAGCAGTCACCACATCAAGTATCGGCAGCACGAAATGCTGCTTTAGTTTCGGTAATCACCAGAGCCGCACGCTCATTGTGTACCCATTGCTGTGGCGTTTAATAATTTAACGATAATTATGAAATTAATAACAGTTGGATAAGTTAATAAATAATTGTATAGTTTATTGTTTAAGAATTACCAGTTAATTCGACAATCAATTAAATAATAATGACACAAATGGGATATAAAGGAAAATAAAAATATCCTCGCATTATTAGTCAATTGTTGATTTTGTAGAGATTCTCCGGAAATTCTAGCATTTAAGTATCCCTTTTAAAATGATTTCTTTGAAATAAAATAATGAGAACAATGTAAATTGAGATCGAAAAATCGATATCGTCAGGAAAAGAAAATAGTCCGATACGATGAAAAATCTCGTAACAGTTCAATGTTATAAAAATATGTCGCAATGTGTTTGAATTAATGTGAAGTGGGACGATAATAGATCCGAGAATAACACATAAAACAAAGCCTAACGCACGAAGTCTCGGGAGAGTGAAACGTCATGAAATGGCTCGATTAAAATTGAGATCAATCCAACTTGGGAATAAATCAATTCACAAGTGATCGTCTTCGTCATCGTCGCCCCGCGCGCACCGACGACTATTAAAAACGCGAGAGTTTTATTGCGTTCGAGGGACTAGTTTGAAACGATTGGACGAGTTTCAAAAGGTCGTGCGGTACGCTCGGTACGTACGAGTCGTGAATTCGAGGCGATGATATTGGCCGGTAGTTCGAGGGTATAGCTCGCGTCATACCTCTGACGCCCGTCCGTTTGCGATCCGCGCACATAGGAGATTCGTGCCCTCGAGGAACAATTTTCGCGCGAGAGTCTCGTTTCGAGAAGTGCGAGACCGAGAAGATTTGCACAGAAGCCGACGAGTCGGACAAACGACGAAACCAGAACTCGATCCCTTCCACCTCTTTCGTCATATCGCTAAAAGCCGGAAACCTCATCTCATCTCGCACTACGCTCTGGTACCGTCAACGAAAATATCGTTTGTACGAGAAATGTAATTTAATCAGGAAAATTATCGACGATCGGATTATCACGTTGGCCAAAAAGTAATTGTAGTTTTTTTCCGATAGATGGAGATACGTGTCGTTCTTGCATTTAAAGCGCGATTACTTTTTAGCCAACTCGATACGTGCGCAAGCTTAGCTTTTTTTTAAATTACTCTCGACGACGTATCAACGATCTAAGCAACATTTTTATTCGATATTATTTCTTCAGAACGGGGCGATAATTCTTATGTTTCAACGCATCGTTTGTGATGTTTGGAATAATCAAAGGTGTCAATGGCTTTTCAAATTTTTGTGTATGTTCACTGAACCTTGTTCTGTACAGTGACATACCTACCCCTGTACCTACTTTATAAGTTATATGTACCGTAAAAGCCCGAGATACGATAAATCCTAAGATTTTCCAGTAAAACCTAACATTTACCAACTCTGAATGGTAAAAGTACGAAATGTTCTGGGAACATCATTCATTTCGAACTTTTACCATCATACACCCGGTAAATCTTAGGTTTTACCCCAGAGACACGGTAAATATAAAAAAATAGTAACGTATAAACGTGTTCGGTGCTTTTACTATTATTTATTATTAAATTTACTATTAAAAATCATTTTGAAGAAGAAAAACAAAATATCGAATGATAGATAATAATTCAAACAATGTAAAGATTTGATAGATGGGTAATTTCATTAATTTCATTACCAATTACATTGTAATAAATTATTAAAAATACAATACTTATTTGATATAATTAAAAATTTTCATAATGATCACTAAATACATGTAAGGTTTCGACACTGATACGCGATTAAAATAAATGGTTAAGAAATATATCTATTGTTTTATTCTCAAAACCAATATTTACCAACTGTTATTGGTAAAACTTAGCATGTACCAAACTCTATTGGTAAAAGCCAGAAAAATTATCTCTTGTTTACAGAATCCTCACGTTTACCAAATCATGTTGGTAAATCTTAAGATTTACTAGTTAAACCTAAGTATTACCGTAGTTCGGGCTTTTACAGTAACATATAGATTTCTAGAGGGTAGGGGCTGAGAACTCATATATATGCAAGGCAAAGATCGAAGACACACGCGAGAGATGTTCAAAGACCACCCATGGTCGTGTATAAAAAGTATCTCCGTTATATGTTCCAGGTCAATTCGACAGTCCGAGCAACGAGAGAGAATAGTAGGGCTAACGAGTAGTTAGCCCCTCGAGGTTAAGCATCGAAATCACCGTGGAGCTTTTTCAGCCCGTCTCTTCTAACCTTCTTGTTTTTTGTCTCTCCAATTCATTCTACACCGTGGACACTTGACACCCCAGTTACTACTGCAGAGTCCCTTATCCTCCCCGCTTCGAGGATCGAAACTGCGTCGAGAGGGCTCTCTTATCAGTCAGGGGTTGAACGCAATGTACGACTGGCTTGCGTTTCATGGGAGAAGATAAAGCGGGGAACCGACAAATGGAACGAGGGTGAAGTGAACAAGGGACGAACGGACGGTTAACAAAAAATCGAAGTCTAATGAATCGTGGGGCACTCGAGAGCTCGAACGGTTATGAAAAAATTCGGGGTAGAACGGAGTTGCGAAGATGGTAAAAAAAGTTACGGTCGAGTCTACTTTTGGTTTGATAAATGCGAAAAAAAACGAAAATTTAGGGAATATTTTTATTGGTGACTCGCGGTACCCGGCCTGCGTTGCAATGTCGTTTTTATGTCATAATTTATTTTACAGCAAATGTCAATGAAAGAATTTTTTATTTAAAACTATGTTTATTGAAGTACTTTTGGATACTCAATGTTTTTTGTTTTTCCGTCTGATGCGTACACGAATAAATCCGAAGGTTTTCCTACGCGTGTGTCCATGTGTGAAACATTAATTTTTCAAATGTAATCCAGACGCTTGTAGCGATTGTCCCTGTGCTTTATTGATGGTCATTGTAAATGCGAGTCGCACCGAAAAATGCATACGTTTTAAATCGAATGGCATATCTGTTGATACCGTTGGGATACGTGGCAACAGTACATTTTCTCCTTTAAATTTTCCATTTAAAATTGTAGCTTCGATGATATTGTTCATCATCTTTTTCACTGAAAGCCTGGGCACCGTTGCAAAGTGGTGGTGGATTGATGTTTCATAAAAGAATGATAGGCACACCAATTTTCAATGTTAAAATGTGCGCCGGTATGCCTGGAAAATCAAGTGAATTCAAGAATTCAGTTGGATAATTCCCAAGTTCTTCTTCATTCATTACAGTATTCGTTTTTTCTAGTATGAACTGGTAGAGTTTGTCTAAAATTACCAGACAATAAAATTAATGCTCCGCAGAAGATCTGCCCATTTCCTCTTAAATCTTTTAGTGTACGATGAAGCGCTTACGATGTTTTTTTGGGCGCCATAATACATTCGTCCTATATAGTGAGTTTACACGATTTGAGTACTTTTCCCGTTTCTAAATTTTTTGTTATATTGCACGTTAGTGTCTGAGTGGTTTGCATATTCAACGGCAATTTTAGAGCTGAATGCGCAATTCTGCGACTATTCAAAAGAGTTGCTGCGATTCCAGATAATGCGATAGCCAGTACAATATTTTTTATTGATCGTATTGTTACCAAAGTAATTGAAATGAGAATGGTATAGGAAGTGAGTTGCCGATGAAACCGATTGCGATGAAAATTTGGTGAGTTGCAGTGCGCATGCCCGGGAAGGTTTCTGTTTTAGTAGAATAATTTTATGAGAGTCCGGGAGAACCGTTTTTTTTTTATCTAAAACGTCATAATTTCTTAACGGTAGCGTTTAAAAATTCGATTTATGAGCGATAGCTCATATAGAAATCGAATTAAAAAATATGACGCTATGTCATAAAAAGTAAAAAATATGATGATAATATATATAATATATAATATAATAATATATATATATAAAACAAATGAGTGTCTTTTATCTCGCTTTTCATTTTCTTGGCATACTTCATTTGACACCTGTCAAATTAATCTCTCTCTCTCTCTCTATATATATATATATACATAAATGTTAATTTTGTTTCGCCCCGTGCGAGTTTATTTTTGTAAATAAAATTATTCTACTAATTCAGTAATCTTCGTGAGAGTGCGGACTACAACTCACCAAATTTTTATCGCAATCGGACGAATGGTATAGAAACGTATGCAGGCCAAACAAACATTCTTGCATTATTATATATAAGATTGGAATGTTTTTTGACCGTGAACTTTTTCACCAGATAGTCGATGGCCGAGCTCGCCAAAGATTCATTCTAACGTTACACGAACGAATACCAAAAGTTTTATGTACAATGTCTTATACGAAGCAACAATATATATGCGTGTTGACGTTTTTATTACGCCCCCGGATGATGCTCGAAGATTCTTCTGTGTTGTACGTACAAATCCACGCGAAACACCCGGCAATTTATCTGTTCCCTCTTTCGACCCTGTCTCGTCACTGCTGATGATGCATGTGGCCCCTATCGCGTGCGAGGTCACGCCAAACTCTTAACGTAAAAATCCACCCCCTACACGAGAGCACGTATGCGCAACGACGTGCCCCTCTGGTAAAGATGCGAGACCAACGGCGATTCGGCGAATAAATGCTCGCTGAGTCGGCGAAAAATTGCCCTCGGTCGAGAGAGGAACGAGACAAAGTGCCGTGGGAAAGCTTTTCAAATGGAAAGCAAAAGCGAGAAACAGACAGACAGCGAAGGCGCTTTTTCTTTTCTCCTAACATTTTTCTCTCTGTTTTTTTTCGTAATCAATTTTCCGTGCGTAGAGCGTTTGTGTAGGCGGGTTTGAGGGTGACCTAGCCTTCTTTGTTCCACACATCGTACCGTTATCTTACACGCGTAAAAATCTGTGTATTCATATCAAGATGATATGAATATATGGAATAATATCAGTGTTGGTATAAATCCTATTCACTTTGCCTGTAAAAATATATATTTCTGCTCGGTTTGACCTCATTGAATTCCAGTTTACGACATCGTGATTTTTCAAGAAAGAAATTCTCTCTCTCTCTCTCTCTCTCTCTCTCTCTCTCTCGCTTTCACTCATTTTCCATATTCTACTTTCTTTTACAGTTCTTTTCCACGAATGGAACGATTCGTGCTCGGTGCACCGTGTATTGAAAGAATTCGTTTCTCGATAGTCGTGTATTCAATGTTTAGAAAGAATCTGTGAATAAACCTTTATGCTGCGTCAGGAAAAAGAATTTACGTCGGGGGGATTTTTCTTTTCACTTATACGTGCTGAGTTTTCAACGTACTTAAAGAATACTCGATCCACCACGGGTCTTCCTGAGATGATAGGTATTTTTTTTCGCAACAGTTTTTCGTATCTTTAAAAATTTATTTCCATATTTTTTCACCTCAAATTTTCCATAAGATATTAATATCCCGTTCTCGATTCGCGCACTTCACAATTTACTGGCGAATCATTGAAACAAATGATAAATTTTACATTTTTTTCGAATTTTGACGAATAAATTGCTAGAAATTGGAAATAAGACTGGAATAAGGATATTATATTCGTTCAAACGTATTCGTCTTTTTCGAATGACGGGGCGCGATTGAACGGGATACGAGAAAATTTATGCGAATTATTTATATTCCATTTATTTAATGTATAAACGAATATTTCAGATTTCTTTCAATTTCTAACCAGCAAATAAAGACAATCTTAAAAATGAGACAATACTTCTAACGTTCGATAAATTTCCGATCGAATAAGATCGTGAAAGCTTGAAAAATAAAAAAGATATATTTGTCGATTTCGCAAAAACCCGAAAATCGCGATTTTAAGAGACTGTAATTTTGTTCTGGTTTGACTGACCCAAAATTCGGTCCAAGCTCTCTAAAAGCATGCGTAGATATCTAAAATAACGGCGTCAGAGTCATTCCACCGTCCAAATTATCCTGACTGTGACGTCAAATTGAAAATCGCAGTTTTTCGATTCGAAGGGACGTCAAGTTTGCAAAATTGCCTGTGTCGATTTTTAAAATTGATGAGAAATCGAAAGACGAAGTCGAATCTCGAACGATTTCACATTAAACGAGAATAATTACACAATAGGAAGTACAACCGGGATTAACGTTTCAATCGTTGGAACGAAACAATGAATTTTTTGGCCATCGTCAAAATCGATCAAGTGTTTTTTTTTAACCTAAATCAATTTTATCCAGAATTTATAAAACACACATTTTTGGTACAAAAATATTATAATATCGTAGCTCACGATATTTCAAAATCCACCGATCGAAAGATGACACGAATTGAAAATATTAATTTCGAGATTTCAAAAATGGATTTCGGATTATAAATTCCGATTTGACTTTTGCCGAAGACGGCTTTCGCAACTTGCCTGACTCCCGTGCTCGATAACGGCGAGCGAGGAAGATAGGGAGCAGCTTCGATGACACGATTTTGCACAGAGGCAAAGCGGGGTGTACATACAGATAAGTATCGAACCGCCTGCACGGGGGTGACGCCCACGTAGTCACGTGGAGTTCGGGAGATCGAACGACGTCGGGATTGGCCCAATTTTCTCCGTTTGCTACAAACCGGATATTGCTCGATAATCGGTTTAAGCCGTTCGAAAATGTTCCCGAGGAAGTGCTCGACATTCTACATACATCCTGTTTCCACGATCCGAAACAAAAAACAAAAAAAAAAAAAACAAAATAAACAAACGCAAAAAGAACTGTCAACCTGATTTCTCGCGCTATAAATTCCAACTATCGTCCAATTTTCATCCCCCTCGTTTTTGAACATCGTTTCGAACATTATCAACCCCCAAATTCCTTAGCCGAGCATTCAAGCGCTCGCGATAATTATTCGATGAGAAAACGATTTTACAATCGTCCATCGATTCTAATTGGGTCGATATTCGCATCGATCGGTTATCTTTAAATATCGCTAATGACAGTCTGTAATAAATTGTACTCCTGTTTCGCGTTGGCGTAAACAAACTGGGCGATATTGAATAACTGATGACGGGTGTTACCTACGTCTAGCATCGCGAGGGTCGATTATATTCCCGAGGACAACAGTGGCGACGGGGTGTCGCCAACCCCCAACGACGACGATGTCGAGGCAATACGATGCTCTCGACCTATATATATATATATATACATGTATGTAATACTATCGTCCCACATACCGTTATATATATATATATATATATGTACTTTACAGCAATAATTTCTGGTATCCCGTTGACTACAAGGTCGCTAAAAATCGATCAACTGTATAGAACGACGATAAACACGATTTTTTTTATATACACGTATATTGGTGCGTATAAGATAGGAGAAAAGGAAGAAAGACGATTGTACGTACGTATATTTGTATACAGATAATAATGAGAAAAAGGCAACGAGGAAAAAGGTGTGACTAAATAAACGCAGGAACTTTCGCTTCGATGAATTATTCCAATGGCGATAAATCATCCGTCGCCGACGATGCGAACACATAATCGTTGTAATAATTTCATTCATCACTCGTCACCGCGAGGCATCGTGACGCAATAACGAAAGATTGATTGCCGTAATTTTTTTCTCGGGCAATATATTCCCAATATTATCTCGAGCTGCAAAAATAACTCGGTAATTCGAGGGTGCGCTGAACAAAAAAAAAAGATGATTTCGCTCGCTCGACGATGTTACGGTCGAATAATTCGATTGCGATAAATTGAAATTCGTTGAAATGTTTTGATTTAACTAAATAATAATATAAAAACATCGTTGTTTGATAAAAACAGCGAGGGTAACTCGACGAGTCCGATAAATTTGTTTCCTCGCGATAAAAATTTAATTTGAGAAATGGACTTTCGGAAAATGTAGTTTCCTCGATTTTCTTGCCAAGGATTTTCGACCTAACTAGGGACGAACGTTTCTTCGGGATGCTCGGGATGATTGTTTCGACTTTCGAAGCTCGGCGACGAACTCTCGACGGTCGACGGTGGATTCGTCGAGGCTTTGTAGAATGACGTGCAATACGTGAACTGTACGTGGAGGAAATAATAAACCATCGCATCAGTTGTTACGGACAGAATGAAAACTCAAATTTTCACTTCCTTCAACAGTTATCCTCGTCGTCGTCGTCGTCGTCGTCGACTTCGTTGCATTCTATATAGGAGAATATAACAAACTAATTGCCCCGCAATTTCGCCTGTATTCTCATGAATCATTGGCCCTCTGCGCAGAGTCTGTCTCGTCGCGCCCTCGCGAAACGCGAGAATCAGAGGCGACAAACGATGAATTAATGGTCCGGGCTGGGGCTCGTCGACGTTATTCTCGCGCTAATGGCTGACATTTATATTTATATATATATATATATATATATATTATATATATATATATATATATATATATATATATATATATATATATATATATATATATATATATATGCACTTCCCACAACAAACCGAATGGCGCCTCCACTTTGTTTTACGCCCGAACGTGGTTGTGACATTGGCCGCGCATAGTTTTTGGAACGTTAAACATAGCGAAATAGCGTTTGGCCGAACTAATTCATCGATACGAAGCTTTCTTATAGATTCTTAAATATTTTACAAAAATGTATCAGCGCGTTAGAAAAATAATACAATAAATAGTGGCAAAAATAATAAAAATAGAAAGTTCGTGTTTAAAGTATTAGACATGGAAAATTTGATATCGGGATTAAATTGTTGTATTACTGGCTGAATACTACTTATCAGAGTTACGAATAATTAATAAAACCGTTTCTACTTTTCAATGTAATCCTAAATACTTTTTCGTTTTATTTCTAGTTAAATATTTCACACTTTCGTCGACTTTTCTTTAGTCTTGTTAAAGAGACAATGTTCGTAAGAGGTTTACCAAACGGGATCCACAATCGTTTCGCGGGTCATTAAGTTTACTGCTAACGATCGTCCGTGTAACCCCTGCAACGTGTACGCAGCTTTCTTTTATTCGTTAATTTTTTTTTACTGCAATGTCATGTCCGGCATCAAATACAAAAGCTCCGAATGATTACGACCCAACGGCGACTCAAGCTTTCGCTGCCTGTTTTCGCAAGAGAAATTTTCTCGATAACGGCCGAAAGAGAGAAAGACGAGGAGAGAGAGAGAGAGAGAGAGAGAGAGAGAGAGACCTGCACGACGGGAGAAAGCGAGGAATTACGGAACGCAGGGAAGCCTCACGGGCGTATAAATGTTTTATGAGAACGCGCGTTACAATCCACGCGACCTCTCTCATATATATATATACATATATATGTGTGTGTGTGTATATAGATTATATAGAACCCCGCTGCATCAAGGTTTTCTAAATTCAGCACCGTTTTGTCGTTCGCTCGTGTGTTGCCCCGAGCTGGATTTTGCATATAGTGTTGTGGAATCCGGTCGACCGTTTCGTACATGCCGTGCGAGAATTAGGAAACCTACACCCCTTATACATAAACGAAAAATGAGTCTCATTAAAACTGTTTTTTTGATTACTGTGTGTGTTTCTTTTAAACACGTAAAAACGAATGAGAAAAATAAAGATCTAGAACGTTTATTTATACATTTCTTTCTCATCACAGGCGATTTATCGTAGCGTATATAAAATATTTATTTATTTTTTTCTTTCATCCTCACGATTGTCTCGTAAAGAGCGTATTGTCCTCGCGATTAAAAGAGAATTTTACCGTTACAGGATAACTTTAACCGGTCAATTTAAACTGCACATAGACTCTCTCGTTCGAATTCGATAGAAAAAATACAAAAAAGGCGACCCAGTTCATCCTGAGTTAGGGCGATACTGCGAAATGCGCGTAAGATTCAGTCAAATCTGAATTATTCGGAGAAAAATCATGCGAAGTGAGAATGTTAATCAAACGATTTTTATCGTTAATGCAAACCTGGATAATCAAGGTTTCAATGTGAATTTATATATCTAGTTATCTCTCTCTCTCTCTCTCTCTCTCTCTCTCTCTCTCTCTCTCTCTCTCTCTCTCTCTATATATATATATATATATATATATATATATATATATATATATATATATATATATATATATATATTGCTCTCAACGAGCACATACGTCGGTAAATCAATTAACGAGTGCATCGCACGGTCTTCGATATATATGAAATATCAGGGGGGTATCAGTCTGTGTGGGAAGCACTGCTCTCTCGTCGGTTCGTGTGCAAGCGTGCATCGAGGGAACGAGAGAGAGAGAGAGCTCTCTCTATCGATTCATTTGAAAAGGGTCCGGACGTTTTACGCATATATATATAAATATGTGTATATGTGTATCTCTTTCTCTTTGTCTCACTCTCTCATAGCGACGAGAGGCCGAGATAGCCACAATTGCATTCCAGGGGCTCGGCAAGAAAGGAAGTGGAAGAGTTTGATACGATTATTTTTTATTCTCCGCCCTTTTGACTTTCTTTTTTCTCTCTCCCTCTCTCATTCTCTCTCTCTCTCTCTCTCGCTCTCGTTTCATTCGATTTTACGAGAATGTAGGTCGAGGGTGTACTTTTTAGCGCAGAGTTATCCACGCGCATACACGAAAGGGTCAAGAATCGGATCATCTATCGCACTTGCGATTGCACAAGATCGCGAAAGTTTCAAATGTTTTTTGTTTTCTTTCATTGTAACGGAAAAAAAACCTTTCTTTTTCGTTGAGGTTTTTTGCTTTTAAAATATCCGGGAGATGAGATGAAAACAACCGAGGTGAGAGGAGGGGGCGGCGCTATGCTTCCTGAGCTCTTGATCCCCCTTCATCAAGTTTTATCTACACGGGGAACTCCGTTAGGAGAACGAATAACGCGCGAGAGGAAGGAAAGAGAGAGAGAATGGTCAAACTTTATCGAGAAAATTGGGTCAGGTACACCTTTTTCATCGTCGTCGCTGGAACGAGCTTCGACCCTCAACGTTTAACTCTCTACTTCTCTCTCTCTCTCTTTCTCTCTCGTAAATTTATCCTCGAAAAATATCTTGACGATAATTGCAATAATAAAATACGAAGAAAAATTGAAATTTAAACTATGGGGCATTAATATCAATCGGTCGAGAAATTGACTTTCTCGCAATTACTCTCCGTTTCAATTTCCTCCGTTCGCGCGATACGACGGGGATGATTAATTTACTTCTCATTTCAAGATCTATAAATACGTGGTAGGAATGATTTCAATTTATTCACGATGAAAAATGTGATTTATATTTATCGTTCGGATCTTTAACGAGGATCTTTGAGAGCTGTTGAAAATGGTGTTTATATTGAATATATATATATATATATATACATAGAAAATTGCAGTGACGCAGTACGCGGTTGTAAAGACGTTACATATTTCTCGACGAGTTACCGGATATTAAACGATGTGCTGGCTAACGTTCCCGGAGGGATGCTTCAGCGAATCGCACGAAATCGTGGTGATGTCTATTTTATACGCACACACACATACATACATACTCTCTCTCTCTCTCTCTCTCTCTCTCTCTCTCTATATATATATATATATATATATATATATATATATATGTATATATATCTCTCTCTATATATATATATATATATATATATATATATATATAGAGAGAGAGAGAGAGAGAGATTGGTATATTTATGTATACGTTTCTCGATCCGTAGAGCATACTGCGCTTGTACCGCGTCGAACTAAATTTATCGTCAAGATCGATGAGGGCGATAAGTGTTTATATAGATCTTGCGGAGAAGCCACATGCTCGAGGCGAAAGGATAGAGGGAAGAGAAAAAGGAGAGACAGAAAAAAGTCCGAGCGATGCTTTATTTAGAGAATAAAAGCGAGAAGCGAATTCAGCGAAAGAGATTTTTCAATCACCGAGATAAACGTTATTGAAAGGGCGCCCGTGGATGTTTTCTGGCAAAATGACACGTGCCAAAAGAGAGACGAAGAGGTTGTGGCGTTATATATATATATATATATATATATATATATATATATATATATATATATAAAAAAGATCAGAATGAAAACGCGAAGCGTGATGAGAAAATAAAAGCGAACGGTAATAAAAACATATCGATCGTCGCTTTATTACTCGCACGCGCGATGATTACATCGCCAAAATTCTCTCGCAATATCGAAATACACGTCGAGATTAATCGAACGATCGAACGACGAGGGGCGAGGACGGTTGAAATTGCGATGCGTGACACTTCGAAGGATTCGAAGCTTCTGTATATTCGCAATTGTAAAAAAAATCGAAGCAAACAAAAAAAAAAAGAAAGAAAAAAACGAAAACGCTCGTTACAGAAAAAATACAAAATCCGACAAAAATACTTCGAGAAAATACACCGACAATATATATTTCTTTTAAATTTCTCCGCACATTTTTTCACCTAAAGAATCTCACCTTTCGCCATTAATTTGAATTAAAATTTTTTTTTTTATTTATTGGCTTTGCTTTTCTCTCTCCCTTCTTTTTTCGTCGATTATATTATCTTTCGCTATTTGTTTTTACCTCGTGCTTTTTATTATTCACGTCAAATTATACACTGGGTATAATTGAGCGCGAGAAATACAACCGATGGAGCATGTTAAAGTTATACGTGCAATAACTCTGCGCGTTGGTCGTTCTCGACGTAACCGACGTTATTCGCGTTATATATATATATATATTAACCGACGTTATTCGCGTTATATATATATATATATATATATACACACACCTTGACACACATGACTCTTATACTACCGACCATTTCGAACTTATTTTCCAGTGACTAACCGCTGTAAATAACAAGGCTGGAACATAAAGATGAAAGAACAGAAGATTCACAGAGAGGGAGGAAGGGGGGGGGGGAGCAGCTCGACGTAAAGAAAAGTTAGTCACACGTTCGCGATCCTCGTGAAACTTTTTAGCTCCACGTGGATATCGTGGTTATTGTTATCATCATCATCGCACGCGGCTATTCCATCGAGACAAAGATAATGGGCTTGGAGCTTTGAGCTTTATTACGCGGGTGGGAATATAACACGGTGGGAGGGGGAAGAAACACGGTTTTTCCAACTTTCTCGACAATTTTGGCAACGAGCTCGACCAATTTAATTCGCTTAGTCGCGATCGTTCGTACAGATCGCGAAAAATCGGAGCCAAATGTACGACCCCAAATGATTTACCCTCGAGAGAGAGAGAGAGAGTCACGATAAAAATACTTTTGAAAAAATATATAATAAAATAAAAATAAAAAATACAAATTTTCATGTTTATTTTGTAAAAAAAAATCGTCACGTTGCTCGCAATTGATTAAGTCCTCTCGAACGAGGAAAATTTCGCGATTTCCGAACGAGCCAAGTGCGTGGCAACTGACGAGTTTCTATCCGACGGGGAAAAAAAATCGTGGCGATGATCGCGCACGACCCGGTCGTAAACTCGAGTGCCTTAAAAATAAAAAAATAAATTTTAAAAACAGAGAAAAAAATCACAAAAGTTCAAGCAAAGGGAACGAAAAACAACATGGAACATGGGAAAATTAAAACGACCGACGAGGGAGTGAAAGAATGAGAAATGGAAACAGGAAATGCTGAAGAGAGAGAGAGAGAGAGAGAGGGGGGGGGGCACGAGAAGTTGGCTTGACACTTGAAATGTTCGCCACGTCCTCATTATATTATCGCGCAGCGCGTTTCTCTCGTTTCACGCCTGGGTCACGGACAAAGAGAAGGAGGAAGTGCGGACCGGGACTTAGCACCGAGATTACATACACGTGTGCTGAGTCTACCGTAGGACCGACGAATCCCGATACGCTATATATATATATATAGAAAACGACGAATGAGAAGATGAAGGAATATGAAGAGGGAGACTCGTCAGGGTAGGTACACGTCCCGGAACCAAAAAGACTCTCGGGGTCTCTGTCGCACTTCTGTATATTCTGTGAAAAAGAGTGTAATCAGAAATTACCAGCGACGACGATGACGACGGGAACGACAGGGGTGAGAGAAAAAAAAGAGTACAGCAGAATTCTCATTTTAAAAAGGTTAGGTAAGGGTAGGTTCGCAAAAAAAAAGTGAAAGAGGGACGAATGACTCTGCAGTATTGTGACAGGAATCAGATACACAGACACAGACACACACATACACATATATGTGACTGCTTCATCAACCCACCGAGTCTACTTCACCGCGAGATTTTCTTTCGCTTTTTCATTTTTTTATTATTTTGTACACCGAAGCCCAGAGTGCTTTTATGCGACCTTTCAAACTCTGGTTTGTACCTTAATGTGGGTGGTCGTTAATATTCGTGGTTTTCTACGAAAGGCTCGCTCTCTCTCTCTCTCTCTCTCTCTCTCTCTCTCTCTCTCTCTCTCTCTCTGTCTCTCTCTCTCTCTCTCTGTCTCGGCGTCTATCTATCTATCTATCTCTCTCTCTCTCTCTCTCTCTTTCGGTGGTTGTTGCCATGGTTCGTTCGCGATGCTTCTGACCACGAGCATCGTTTTTCATCAACGTATTTATTACCACAAACGCAAAACTTCGGAAGCTTTCCCGCCATCGCCCTTTGTTTCAGGTGAATCTGCATACAGCGATTTTTTTGTCAATGCAAAATCAGAACGATATAACCGTCAGAAATATTTCGTGAAAATAAAATACCATTTTTTTTTCTTGCTACAACTTGATCGATTCGCGTTCGCCAAGTTGGAACATTATTTTATACGAAAAATTATCAAAGAATTAATTTGTCGAAATATCGAGGGCAGTTTGTTTTTTTCACAAAGAGCGAAGAGATACTATTTTTATACGGTTATAAAAAAAATTGGTTTTTTTTTCTTCTTTTTTTGTGAAAACGGTTTGCCGTTGTAAGTCAAAAATCGACACGAGGATGACATTCGGCTTCGAGCTACCTCGTTCTTGCTTCATCCATCCCACATGACATATCTTTCGATATATCGAACGTGTACCTATATCTATAACGCGAAAGATGAGGACATGACAGAGGATGGAATGATCGATGAGTCCTACGGGGACCGGTGTAAGTCTTCTCGTCTCTGCCAGACGCGCGAAGCAACGTCGACGCGAAAGAAGGGAAAACGTGGGAGATAATACGAAACGGGAGTTACTATCTATATCTATGATACGACGAATACCTCGGGTTAAAGCAAACACGTCCGTAGATGTTTGCGAACAAGGTGTTCGATCCCGCGGGCAAAACTTCGACCGCGTCACTCTCGATTCGCTGACGAAGACAAATTTTTCCATCGCGAAGCACGCCGTTCGATATTGACCCAAGAAGTGATTCTCAGGTAAGGATGGAGCGATGAATTGATTTATGAAAGATGGTGGAAAAGTGAGTAAAGAAACGGAAATAGATTTAAGAAAGAAAGAAATATTAATCATTGATCAATGAATTATTTAAACATTTTGATTGACGATAAAACCAGAGTTGGAGGGGATGGGGTTTGGTTCGGTTGGTCACTCATCCTTAAATTATTCCCGTTCGATTGTCGTCTGACCCTCGAACCTTTGCCACCCCGGTTACCATCGAAGGTTCCCGGCGATTCGAATATATCCACCCTCAATTGGTCCTTTAACGTCTCTACTCCGTCCACCTCTCTACGATCGTTTCACCAGCTATTTCCTTTCCATCTGTGTTCGCTCGTTCCACCAAAATCCCCCTTTTCTTTTTCATTTCTGCCAGGATTTTCTCGTCAGGTCCGGGAGTTTCTTCCTCGATCGTAAATATTCGGACCGTTTCGTTTTTGAATCCCTCCTTTTCCACTTTGGCCACGTTTCTCCACCCCTTGTTCTCGTCCATTTTTCCTTTAAATCTCCATTTATTACCCTTTATATATTTGTTTTTTTTTCTTGTTATTTTGTTCCCCGAGCTCATGTTTTTATGTTTTAGGATACGAATTGAAAATCATCGAAAGTTTTATCTTGTGCCGATAGTTTTGCTCGTTCCTAGTTTGTACCTATTACCGTTTTAGTGAATTTTCTGATCTCTCGCAATAAATCCCCCTGTTCTCCGTCACGTTAAAGTCCATTAGCTACCTTTTCACGATTTATCTCCCTTCATTGCTGTATCTAGTTCCAGCCCCCATTATTAGGGATTCCTATTTTCAGGCTTCTTCCCCGAGGCGCATCTGGGGCCATTGATCATTCCACATTTTTTTTAGTATCTCCACGAAATCGTTCTCTTCTCGCCTTCTTTCTCGACGCCAACGCGTTCAGTTTCCTTCGACTCGAACCGACCCTCTGGCCACGGTTATCTCGCGGGGTTCGGGTTAGGCCCAGCGCCATTTTAGCCAAACCACCCTTCAGCCTCTCGACTATCTCCCTTTCTTTTCCAACCTCCTCATACTCTCCCACCCCTCGTCTTTGACCAGTAAATCTATCAGATGCAATCTACCCCCTAATTTATCAACCCTGGCCCTTATCATTGCTCCCCACATTGTTTCAAATAGTCTTTCCAACCTTTCGTATCATCTTTCTCGTGTCCACTCTTTCCCCCCACTTGCAACCCTCGTCACCAAAATATTTAAATTCTTCCACTACCTCGATCTTCTCGGTCTCGTTGGACTTTCATTCGTCTCCTTTCTTCTCGTCTTGCTTACTTCGAACGGGAACAAAAATTACGATTGAACGAAAATAATCGATTTTTGGTATTGGATTACATTTTTTTCGTTTTTTTTTTGTTTTTCATTCATCGTTTTCGGACTTTTTTCACTCGATTTTTATCTACATGACAAAAATATTTTATGCTCTGGATAAAAAGCGAGTAAATTTCCATTTAGTAAAGGGTATGCTTGAGACTGGAGGGTGACAAGTACAAAGCGTATGGCTCTTTTCGTGGGTGTTACACGCACAGTCGGATCGCGTAGCCGTGACCTCTCTTCGTGAATTCTCTCAACCTCTTTTGGAGCAAACTTCACAATTTCGTGTCCCGTAGCCTCGTTCCAAAACTCTTCGAGTATACGAGCTCCCTGTGTATTATATGAGATGCACGACGGTGACGACGATGAGAAACTGGAAATAATACAAGGCTGACGAGTAAACTTGAGTTATAAAGTTTGGTCGAGGGGGATGAATTGAGAGACACGCGCTCTCAGAAAATTGTTGTTAAAATTGCAAATGAAGCCCTGAATATGTTGATCGATCTGATAAATATGTTAACGAGAGCATTTCTCCCTCCGAGGGATATAACGGCGAGGTGTTAGAAAAAAAAGTGTGATGGTTGATGATGAGACGCGTAACGCGAACGATTTAATAACGCGCGAAGTGGCGGAGCTTTTTAAACGTTCTTCGATGAGTAGGGCGGCCATTTTATACGGAAACGAAGAATATTGAACGTATCCATACATTTAATTATTTATGCACTATGACATCGAGAATAATTAATTTACAAAATTAAAATCAATTTTTTTCTTCTTCTAATTTTATCAAAATAAATTTAAATAATAATTAAATCGGTGTCGATAATAAATCAAATTGATTCACCAATAATGCATCCCTCTAAATAACAAATTCCTATTTATAATCGAATGAATCAAACGAAACTAATTAATTCTTGACACGATTACTATCGATATTGTCGGTAAATGAAACCGATCGATAAACAATTGATTAAATCGATCGAAATTAAATTAATCATTTTTTTCGAATCGATCGATATTTCTCGTTATCGTGCGACCATCGTGTGAGATCCAAAGATCGAAGAAATCAACGAGAACTTGGCTGGGTCGTGTTGTGACGCTTGCGACATCCCTCATGGGGTTCAAAGAAAGCTTTGATGTGCGGGTACACTCTGGTAAAAGAAGAAAGGTCTTTCTCTCTCTCTCTCTCACTCTCTCTCTCTCTCTCTCTCTCTCCCTACGTCAAATCCATACCACTTATATAGAGACAACGATGATCATCTACTCGACGGCAGGGAATATCACGAAACATACGGAATAAAGACATTGAAACGTAGCAAGTATATACATACGTGTATCTTGTATACTTACTCTGTTAGCCAGAGTGCGCTTTTCTGAACATGACCCTTAAAGTGGCGTGTAACTCAAAGTGGTCTGGAGCCAGCGGGCGCAATATCGTTTATAGTTTTATCGTTTCGGAATCTCCCACGAGACTCTGCTCGGTGCACTCGCTTCTAGAACGTTCCGTCTTTATAATGCCTCTTCTGATATAGGAGAGAACGAGAGGGGTATGGGAGAGCGAGAGAGAGAGAGAGAGAGGCAACGAAGCAGAGAGGAAATTCTGCAGGTTGTGTTACCAATCGAAAGGCACATGGATGAACTATGTAGGTATGGGTAATTTCATGCCAATTTGACCTACATTTGAATATAACCATCAACAATCGGATTCATTATTTATTCTATCATTGCTCGAACTCTATTAAATATGGTTCGAGTCGAGAGAACATAAATCATATTTTTTCACATTTATATAAAGTCGATTTAAAAAAAAGAAGGTATTTGACAAAATGTCACGTGTAATTTGTTTATCTTTGAATTGAATATTTTAATTTTGTGTTAAATAGATGGTAAATAAAAATAAACATGATTTATTATATTTTTTTCATAGTAAAATTTAATGATGGTTAACGTTCGCATAGAACGCCCTATACACATTTTATTTTCTCCACCTTTTCGCCCGTATCCCGTTTTTACCTCACTGTAACCGACGTATCGATGTATTTCTTACGTGCAACGGTGCGAGTAGCTCGCAATCCGAGACTTACGTGTGCCCACCATCGAATGTAAAATGGAGAGAGCGTGCGGGGAAAAGCTGAAAACCCATTGAGACGGACAGAAAGTTCGAGAAAGAGAAAGAGAGCGAGAGAAAGACGTTGTGGATTTAAAGGCAAGCGAGGATTTATCGTAAAAGCGAAAACACGAAATACATTTCGGCTGCACAAAAGCCCCGTGAAAGTAGATTCTTGCTCGGATTGTGAGCTAAATTTACGACTTTTTCACAGCATATAAATAAATAAACAAAATAAAATTTAAAAATAAAAAAAATACTCCCTAACGGTATTATCGAAAGTTGGAAAAACGAATTTCTACCTAGAAACCTTTTCGTCGAATGGGGGGAAGTGGAAGAAAGAACAATTTTCGCATTGTTCGCGCGCTATATACATATATGTATCGTTATAATTCAATCGTCGATCGATCACGCTCGCCAAATTGCCAATAATTTTCTGATAAAATGAAGGTTACCTATTACCACACTGATGATGGTATTGGCATAATGGGATATCGAAAGCCGCGGAGACAATGATGCGCGAGAGGAGAATTCCAAACTAAGGGTGAGAAACGAACAGGAGCGATAGACCTCGAGGAAAATCTTTCCGACCCGTTGATTCGTCCACCGAATGAAACTTCAGTAGCATACGTATTACGTAAGTATATATAGTGTATATGTACCCCCCCCCCCCCCCCCCCCCCCTTATATAGATAGTTATATATGCCTTTATAGACCTAGGCCCGTTATATATATATATATTTATGCCCCCAGATACTCGTAAAACTATATATATTGGTATCTCAGGTACCTGCAGAATATAAGACTGAAAGAGAGAGAGAGAGAGAGAGAGAGGAAGAGAGAAAGAAAGACAGAGAGAAAGACGAAGGCTGAACAGTTATCCGCCAAGGAAGTCGGCGTTTCCGGACGTTAGGTACCGTTTATTTATTCAGCCGAGCGAGCCCGAGTTGATTATCCGGCTCGACGATTTGTAAGATTGGCCGCAGGGGTCTCACACAGGAGCACATAGCTCGACTCTGGAAGATCGAGAGACTGAGAGGCGGGGAGAAAATTCGAGAAATTCGAGACGCGTCAATTGAACTGGACCCGCGAATTTCTATACGGAGGGACGCGAGCGAGCTCGAGTAAATTCCAAGAGATTGCGAACAATGAAGGTAGAAGATGGCGACGGTCGAAAGGATTTACAAGATAATCGTGGCGATTAATGTCGAGCGAATGGATGAGAGAAGCGTAAGGATAAAGGGGTGATAGAGAGTGGATTATTCATTTTCGGGGTTGCTTTTCTCTGTCTTCATAAATTGTCGGAATATGGTTGGGAAGAATGAAGCGAGGAAATTTTTTCGGAGAAATAGCGATGTGTGAGATGAGAGGGGGGGGGGGGGGGGGAGAAAGAGAAAGAGAGAGAGAAAATTCGCCGGAGTCTCGAACGCATTTCGGGTTTAATGGAAAGATTGATGGTGAACAGAAAAACTCCTCTGGCTGTACCGAGGCCTCGACGCGAAGGCAGACTCGTTGCCTCGGGGATTGAGAGAGCTTTCGTTTATCCCATTAAGGGGCACAAGATAAAGTAAAGGGGAAAGCCAGGAAATGTCTAGGTTGCTGGAGAGAAAACGTCCTGTGACTTTATCTAAGTATCATAACACCTTCCTTCGCTCTCTGTCTTTCACTCTCCCTCTCTGTTTCCCTCCGTTTGCACCTCTAACGACCCAGAATCTGACGCGGTGTGTACCTCGATTAATCATATCCTCGTTCGAAACAAGCTTCGGAGCTGTGTTCGAGGCGGATATACGTAACGATGTAATTATCGTGAAATTTGTTTCACTTTCGGAGTCGAATGAAAATACGTTGAAAATTTCATCGAGACTAATGGACGCGATTTGAATCGAAGTAATTAGAGTGTAACGAATTTTCAATTATACTCGAATCATTCAAATCCGTTAAGCTGATATATTTCTCAACAATTTGAAACGTAGTCCCAGCACAAAATGTATCTCCGAACAGACGACTTATTGTTAATAAAATTCAACGTTGTATTTTTTTAATGAAAACATAATCTGTTTATTTATATATTTTTTAAATTCGTAATCTATCTGTGACTATTTTTTTTTTTTATAATATTTCGTCACTTACCTTCGATCGTTTGGTCCTTCCTCGCCAGGATGAGCGGGATTGCACCGGAAGCACTCATATTTACAAGTCCTTCGTTGAAATCTTTTTCACACTGATATTAGAGTCTACGATTTTGAACGCGACGTTGAATAAATTATTATCGTTATTTGACGATTATTATTACAGTTATTATTACAGTTATTATTATTATTATTATTATTATTAGAGAGGACACAGTCTACGAGTTAGGAGGCTGATAACGTCTATTAGTCAAACGTCGAAGCGCGAACGATTTATCGCCCGCTGCGAGTGCTCCACCTTTATTTAATGGATCAGTATCGTTATCAACGTTCAATATTTGATGCAAAAATCAGAGACGCGCGAGGTAAAACAAGGCACGAGAGAGCGTCAGGGCTAATCCTATCAGGTCGCGAAACTTCTCGCTGATACGAACGAGCTTTTGTCTCTCGTTATACTCGTGGGAAATTTTCCAATAATAATGATCCCCCATCACGTAACAATGTTTAATTATAATTATTCTGAACGCGAGGAAAGAAGTTTTGAGTAACGTCGATATCTCGCGTCGATGAAAATAATTAACGCTCAACGGACGATAAATAGAAATTGAAGTAAAAGAAACAAAAAAAAAGAACAACACGGACTTGTTCATTGAAACAAAAAATTATTCGATTTTCATTAGAAGCTTTTTAAGAAACTCGTAAAATGCGCGATTTCTAACCCGATAATTTTTACGATGAAACAAATTGCGACTTTTCTTATCGCCCGACGATTTACTTATCGAAACCTCTTAAACTCACGCGGGCCGTCGAGGGTTTCGTTCGCACCTCGTACCTACGCCTATTTCTAGCTCGCGTCCTTATCGAGTAAGCTCATCGATTTTTCTTTGCTCCTTCGACAAATCCTAATTTAGAAAATTACTGGCTCAAGGACAAAACTTAGGGGATAAAATTGCAACGCGAAGGATCTCTCGAATTATTTGAATTTTTGCTTATTATCGTACGTAGAGAAAGCTGGTGGTACAAAATGAACCCTCGGGGGTGAAACGATCCCTGGCTGTTTTACCGACTTAATATCGTCAATTAGGATATTTTAAGTGAATTTCTGTCACAATCTCTGTCACTGTCGTGGCGTCGTTGACAGTGGGAAAGTTTTTATCACGAAATATTGAAAATGACTGTCGCTCGATCTAAGGTAAGTCATTATTTGACATTATGTAGCTTTAGTCTACGTACACATTATGCGATAGGTGTGTCTATCTGAGTTTCTGTTACCAATTAGCAATGGAATTAACCATCCTTCATTACAGTATTCGAAAAACAGATTATGTTTTGATGTTTTTCGTTAATAAGGCATTTGGGACAAAACGATTCGTTTATAGGGTGGGCAAGATGATCCCAGGATCATTTTACCCCCTGCCTACCTACTTCCAATCGTGTTCAGTTAACTTTACTAATACTTACTTTTTAAATAATTAAGGCTGTTAATTATATCAGTTAGAAATATCTGTTAGGAATATCAAAAGTACTATAAAACTGCTATTACTGTTATAGAGCTTTACGAGAATTAAGAATTTATTGTATGATTATTAAGACAGAGTTGTTTAAATTTGTTGCCTAGACCGAATCTACAATAAAACTACCAACAAATATTATTGAATGTTTTATTTCTTGCTTGAATTTTGAATAGTGTGGTAAAATGATCCCCGGATCATTTCACCCGCACCCTGGGCATCATCTTGGACACAGGGGTGTACAAAACGACCCCTCACTAGACTTTCACGAAAACATTAATAAAAATTATTCCTAATAACTAATGCGACTCAACGTTTACTAAATCTGTAGTTCGACCCGTTAATTATTTGAAGTATAAGAAAAAGCTGCATACGCTCGTTTTACAGCTGGTTGTCCCTTAGGGAGATCATTTTGTACCACCTTCCCCTAACCGATGCGATACAACGAATAGCCACTGGTTCGAAAATTCCTCGATGACATTTGCAATTTTGTCCAATCGATACGAAAACCAACCCTGACACACATACACACACGTGTGTTGGCGAATCTAATAGCGAGCAATGCAAATAGGGAGCTCGTGTATCAAATACTAGACAATTATTACGTCGCGTTTGAACGATAAAAGAGCGATAGGTGAAATGGATATAGAAATAGAGAAACGTATCGATTCGATATATTCGTAAAAAATAAGCCGCGCGCGTGTCTCCATCATCGGAATCAGCGTTCCCAATCGATTCTCCTTTTGCGGCAACCAAATTACGCGAGAAGACAGACGCCGGGGCCAGAATTGTTAGTAAACGCGAATAAAAGAAAGAATATATGTGAAAGAAAAAAAAAAGAGAAAAGAATGAAGAAAGAACAAACGGAAAAAATTAAAGGTACGAGGTCGCGAGTTAACGATCCACCACCCCCCGAGGGGCTCGTTATTCGCCGTGCTACGTCGAGAACACCGATGACGAGCCTCGCTCCTTCTCTCTCTCTCTCTCTCTCTCTCTCTGTCTTTCTCTGTCTTTCTCTGTCTCTCGAATCATCGTAGCGCGATAATAGTTTGAGTAACGGCAAAAAAAAGAAGAGAGAGAGAGAAAAAAGGGTACAAACAAAAAAGGAGAAAATAAAAGACGAGGGATAAAAAAATTCGTCGTCCCGAACGACAGTGGGCGACGAAACAAGATAGAACAATGGTTCGACATTGTCATCGATCGATCGGATCCTCGCCTCTGCCTCTGATCCATAACCTATCCACCCACCCCTTATTCGTCCCTCATCGAGCAATTCCCCGGTCTTCCCAGAATTTTGGAACGTTCCAATACCGCCACCCACATTGACCGCGGGAACGCAACTCGCGTGACGTACAGAGCCATGTGTGTAGATAAAAGAGGTAGAGAAATTTGGGGACGTGGACGGGAAAAATATGGAAATTCGCGATACCGAGAGAAATTCGACGATTCGTCGATGCGATCCAGAGCCTTTTTTTTTATCGACGATGGAACGATTTTTTTTCTTTTTGATTTTTGTACGTATTTGGATATCGTATTGTCTTTCGGCAATGAAAGTTTCGATTCTGTAGGCAGTCGGACACGAAAAATCGCTCGTTCGATCTCAATCGCGTTTGTCGTAATGAACATTTATTTCCGGGGCAAAAGTAACGAATCGAGCAATTGGCTGATAAAATTAATCGATCCTTTGATCCATCGATAAATAAATCCTTGGCTGAAAAGTGATTCGAATCGAGAAGCGAATATTCGTGAGAGTAAATACGGCGGCGGTCGGGACGGTGATTAAATTTCAACGAATTTTAGCCGGGCATTATCGTATTAGCGATAAATTCTCTCGTCGAGGAAATGCAAGCACGCGAGTTTTCGGTCTTAACAGCGATCGCGTCTGAAGATATTCGGATCGTTTTCACACCGAGCTTACCCTTTCCGCATTCGTTATCTCAAGTGTCGAGAGAGCTTCTAATAACGTTCAAACACCGAGCCCGTCCGATTGAATTTTATTACTCGATACGTCGATTTAATTAAAATAAAAAATAAAAACTCATTTTTCATCACGCACGATAATTTTTCATTCATAAAAATATCAAAATCCCAATTCGATTAAATAGTAAGAAAAACAAAAAAAAAAAGGTGTGCAAAAAATATCCCAGCTAGAACGAAATTTATCAATCGAGAGAAAAAGAAATAAAAACAAAAACGAAACCAAAAAATAATGAATGAATGATTCCAGAATATTGAAAATGTGATTCGTTCCTTCGTCGATTTCAATTACGAAATTCGGCCTTTATTCTATCTCATCGGTCCGAACGCCAAGCCCCAACGGCCTTGTCCGTTCCTCGAGCGCTTTTTTCCCGGTCTACAATCCCCGATCGAAATCGACGTTTCCGTCGTTCATTAATATTTCATGACAAAATAGCACACGATAAAATATCAACGTTGAATTGAGAAGAAAACAAAAAAGAAAACAAATGCGAAAAAACACATGCGGTATTTCGTCTCGGCGGGGGCTCTAAAAGCCCCCGCGCAAGTTGAACTACTGGCCAAATATAATAATAACTATATAAATATATATATATATATATATATATACATATATATATATAAATATATATACGTATAAAACGTGCAAGAGGACGATAGAGGGGGCGACGGTGTAGGCGAATAGGAGAGTCCGGTAACTGTTGCACGGAAAGTTCAACCTGTGTGAGTGTGTCCGTGTGTCGGGTCGTGTGGAGACGCGACCAGAGTTTTCGTTGGTCAAAGGAATGGAAGAGAACCAAGAGCACCAACCCGCGCACACTCACATACACACATACGCACACAAATACGAGCACAATTTTCTTTATATTCGACACGCCCGATCTTAAATTCAATTTTCTTCAAATTTCATCGTTTTCCATCCAATTGTTTTCTTCCTATTTTATCATTTCCGTTGCACCTGCGCCGTCGAAGCTACAACCCGATCAATCCGCGAATGACTCGTTCAACGAGATACTTGTTTCGAACAAAAACAAACTCGTGAAAAGGCGCGAGATAAAATTCGTCACGAGGACGACGACGACGACGTCGACGACGATCACGACTAGGGCGACGCTGCAAGCGATTTGCTGGAAAATTCGAACTATCACAATCTCTCTCTCTCTCTCTCTTGCTCTTTTTTTTCTCTCTCTCTCTCTCTATCTCTCTCTCTCTCTCTCTCTCTCTCCCTCTTTGTGTGTCACTCAGTGGCTTCGAAGCAGCGTGAGCGACGCGAGCGGCGCGGGACCAAGAGACAAGTGGTTTTCACCGTTTGACGGGGGTGGTGGAGGCCGTACGGCGTCGTGGCTCGAAGGTGGTCGTGGTGGTGGTGGTGGTGGTGGTGGTGGTGATGATGGCGATGGTGGAGGTAGAGTGGACGCCGAGTTCTCAGCTGCTCACTGCTGATGGTTGCCCCACTCACCTGGGTATAAACGCGCGCGTAGGGTGCCCACCTTCCGCAACACAACCTACCCCCGAGGCAACTTTCCCACCAACCATACCTCTCTCCCTCCCGCATCCCTCTCGCCAAACCCTCTTTCGTAAACATACACAAACGAAATCAGCTCCCACATCCACGTATAAACAAACCCTGTTTGGTATTTGCTCAAATGCTCCGGACGCGGGTAAACTCGCGTCGATACACACGAATATCGTATGTCGTAACTGTATCGAGGATGAAATATACAGTGATTGGCCAGTTGGACACGAGAGGGAGCGGGAGAGAGAGAGAGACAGAGAGAAAAAACAAAAACTACGACGAAGAAAAATTTCACAATTTTTTAGGGGTTTTTGATTATCGACGTCGAACTGTCGATGGAATGACTATGATTTTCGGAATTTGAGGAACATTTACGATGAAAGTAAGAGCTTTTAAAATCATTTTTGTGAGAAAGAAAATTCATCTCCAAACGGGCTCTTGTTTTTTTTTTGGGATTGAAAAATTGCGATTTTTAAACCTTCGGCGTGGTCACAAAAATTGAGATATCCGGATGGGCTTTGGCTCACTTTTCAGGTTTTAGGGAGTTCTTCGAAAAATTAGTCGTTGAATATTTCGTCGGAGGAATAATGAGAACGGAGATGCAGCATCGTGAAAAATCGACTTTTCGAGGTTTCGCAGATACTTCATTGAAATTGGCGATATCTTGCATTCGGGTGAATTTTAATCGTTTCTCCAGCTCTAAGGGTCTATTGTCGATCGTAAATTTCTCGTGGAACAAGACAATCATGGTTTGTTTTGCGATTTTTCACATTTTATCGACCTTAAGTGGGTAAAACTGCATTTTTTCTTTCGTTTTTATTCTAGAATTTTTGCGATGTCGGGAGAAACAAGGTCATATTCTTAATCAGCGGGAAATTTCCGATTGAATAGGACTGTTTGCAATTGCCTGACGTCCAATTTTTGTCGTTCAAGCACTTCGAATCGCAGATTTGAAAACTGGGCTCCCCGAACAATTTTTCACATTCGCTTTTCGATGCTTTCTGAGAGCCTATGTCGATCGGAAGTTTTCCGCTGATGACGAATTAATGGGTCGCCTTTCGCTCGCCCTAAAATTACTAGGTAAAAAGTCGAAAAAACATCAAAATTTCTCCGTTTATTCGCATTTTCAGCTATTAATTTCGAGCTCTCGAAGGAACGACTACGATTTTCCCTTTGTATGGGAAATTTCCAATGAAAATATACCTTTAAAATCATTTTTGTCCTTGTTTACGAATCGATATTTGTATATATATGTATATATGTGTGTGTGTGTGTGTGTGCGTGCAATATCGAATTTATTGATGTTTCGCGTTTACTATATACGTAATATTAAATTGGCTAAAAAGTAATTACGTCTCTAATAGACGAATGGGTATGTTCTATTATTATTAAAAAATATGCAATCACTTGCTTTTTTCAATCTAATAGGCAAAGACCTTTTTTTTTTTTTTAAGAACTCGCAAATATTCTCCGGCAAATTTATAAAAATATTTCCCGACCATCTCAATAGGACCAACAAAAAATGACGCGTCGCTATTACTTCCGATCGAATTCAATATCGTTTGAATTATTATAAACAAACCCAAACGATTTATGGTAAATGCGATAACCGTTATGAAATTTGTAAACAGGACGAAAGATACATAATCGTTAAGGGCTTAACCCGTTGTTTCGCGAGTTCTCTGGCTGTATTTAAGAAGAAATTGATCGAAGACTGCCAATAACTCGACTGATAAGCTCGTTATACGAAGGTAAGATATATATACACGTTTCGTTCAGAGGGACGAGTACCTATAGTTCGCTATAGGTAGCTCTGTATCGCCTCGTGGCGCTCTTTCCACCACCCCCGGAGATCGTCCAACCGAACGAATCCCACACCCACCCTCGCATCAACTTTCCCCTCTCTCGTTTATAAAACCCCTAGGGAGGGTAAAGGGGGTCGTCGGAGCGTTCGCCACGTCTCCCTCTTGCTTCGCAATTTCCATCTCCTTCGTTCCGCACACGAAGTGCTATAAACCCTCCGCTTCGAGATTCTCCTCCCGTTTTGCTTCGACTCCTCTCTCTGTGTTTCTCTCTGTCACACCACGGGCTAAACGTATACATATCGACCGTGCTGAGGGCTCGCGAGTATATGCGACTGTACGTCACCCTTCTATGCCAACCTACCACCATCCACCTCTCGATGTCCACCTCGCGCCTTCTTTCGCAACGTTGTTGCATATTTACTTTATGTGTGTGAATTCATGTCGAATAAATCTCATATACCGATGTAAAATTTGTCCTTTCGTGCATTATAACTTTTTTGGTATAGAATTGGAAAAAAGAAAAATGACATTTTTATTATTTTATTTTTCACTCGACATTGTATTTGTAATTTCCTAGAATTTTATTATCACCCATCGCCTTTTTCTTGATTATAAATTGTATTTGTAATTTCGTTTAATTTATCGATACGTTAAAAATTATCTCTTAACAATAGAGAAACGATGGAGAAATATTCACTGGCAAATATACGACGAATTATATAATCGGCAAAAGAATTAAAAATAATAATTCGTTTCGAATAATACGACTAATGAATTATTCATAGATGATTATTATTCGAACAATTTTTTTTCCCTAAGTAATTTGAGTTTGCTTTTGATGCAGCAGTTTTAGCTGTCTTTCAACGAAACGTCAGCGGTGCGATGCCGCAAGAGAGCAAGTGCGCTTCGAGGATTTTCTTCTTTTTTTTTCTTTAATTCTACCGGAGCGTTATAACGAACCTGGCAGTGCTGGTAATCAAACGAAGGTTGTATCCTGTTTGCGTTACGATAGAAGGTGGATGCTACGAGCCTTCGTCGGCTCCATATAATATTATTCATGTATATTTTGATTGAATTTTCCGCATGGTCAAAGAACTCTTTTCAGCCAACCGGAAACCACCGAGAAACACTTTTCTTTATTTCATTTATTGGTAAAGTTATCTATTCATATCTCTCTCTCTCTCTCTCTCTCTCTCTCTCTCTCTCTCTCTCTATATATATATATATATATATATATATATATATATATATATATATATGGGCGCGCGCGCGCGCGCGCGCGCGTGTGTGTGTGTGTGTGTGTGTGCGTGTGTGTGCGTGTGTGTGTGTGTGTGTGTGTGTGTGTGTGTGTGTGCGTGCGTGTGTATTTATGGGTACTCGGTAGACTATGCCCCTCGAGGCTCTCGAAACTTGATTTAACGATCGCCCAAAGCCACTCGAAAAGTATCCCAAGCGACCTAGAATTCACTGATACCGAATGATATATAGCAAGGCGTTCGTCCGTATAGCATTAGATTTTAGGACGTGGCCCGACGCGATACAGGAGGCGTCCTATTGACATTTCGGGAAAACTCAAGAACTCGCGATTTCCACACGAAAAAATTCGACACTCCCTTGCGAGACCTTTACATCGAGGTCGAGGAAGATGTTTTTAATTGCGTCGCGTCTTACGTTCAGGCAATTCGCTGATAATATAAAGAAAAAAAACGAGTCGCACGCGTCAATGAAGTACTCGAGATATCCCGTTGACCCGGTTGAAACTTTTTTTTCCCGAGATTTTAATTAATCACGAAATTTTTTATCGAATAAAATTGAAATTTTGAATTTTGCATTTTTTTTTGTTTTGTTTCGCCAGTTGTGAATTTTCTCGCGTAACGAATTATTCGAACGAGTAAATTTAGTTTGAAGAGTCTGTTTATTAATAACAAGAATCAAGAATAATGCAGTGAGAATAGCCAGGGTCAGTAAACTGTCTGACGAGAATTAGAGAATTAGACATAAACAAATGGCTCGGATGGAACGCTCGTTGTCGTGTACAGTGTGGTGTGTTGTGTGTGTTAATGACGTTTTAAAATTAAAACGACGACTTAAAAAGACGATTAAAAAATTTATTCCCGTTTTTTTCTCACATTCCAAGTGGACTGAGCGTTTAAGTCCATTAAAAAAAGTTGTTGCAAATCCATTCAAGAACAACATACTCAAAATTCAAATTGATCCTACGTAAAGTTTATTTGTTATATAATAAACAAAATCATGAATTTATTTTCCATAAGATTGTTATAAAAAACTAATCGAAGCTTCTTTGATGTCACATAAAAATGTGTGCAAAATTTCAACGAGCTTCATCGACCGAAAAATCGAGATACTAATTGTATAATATTGCGATATTTAACAGCAGGCTCTTATGGGAGATTACGAAAAATGACGATTTGCAAGAATAAATATCTTGATGTTTGAGTCGATAAAGGCCCCTGAAATTTTACACACATGTAACGATAGGACTACCTTAAGCCTTTTGTTTTATGACCCGTGTGATTGTAATAATTTCTTCAGGGTGCAGAAGGTCTCGACCGAGTAAATTTCAACGACGCAGAGCGAATATTTATTGTCCGATATAAATGACAATTAAAAACGAATAAAAGAACAAAAGTTTGGAGCGACTCCACGTAGAGTTTAACGTAACGAAATAAATATTTATAGATCGAGACAACTTCGATCAATTAATTATACAAAATTGAGTGAATAAACATCGTTATTTAAGCGACAGCGTCCTTTTCGATGGCGCCGTCTATTTAAAGATCGTGTGATAGAAAAAAAAAGACGAGAGAAACGCGATGGGAAGTGGCAAGAAAGAAAGGAGCGTATACAATACCGAACGAGCTGATCGTGAAATCGCGACCAAAGATACGCGATGTCACTCTCACCGCTCTGGTACCGAGGGACATCAATATCAAGCTCTATCTATATATATATAAACTATGTACTATATACATATATATAGAACGAAAAATGATCGATTCGACAGGAGAGAGAATAGGTCACACCCCGTGAGCTACATGATGCGCGATGTCGTATACTTGCATCTCTCTTTCCTCGTTTTAACTTCCGTCCTTCTCTCGGTCGTTCGCGATTCTCTTGTATTCCCGTTTCTCGTTCCCTATACAACCACTCTTCACCTCGCGGCCGTGTCGTACGTGTCAACCGACTTTCGCGCCCAGTTCCCCCGCTCTATCGCCTATTTTCTTCCATTTCTATTTCTCCCGCTCTTATCCTACACCTGTCTCGTGTTGCATTGCAGCAAATGCTTGTTATATATCTGTATTTATATATGTATGTGTGTAGCGGTGTGTGGTAACTCGTACCTTGTTCTATCTATTTTCCAATTTCGCAAATAATGAAGATGTAGCAAAACGATACGATAACTTTAACGAATATTCCCAACAATGTAAACGAGAATGTATTTATTACCTCTAAATCGAATTTAATTAAGTTAACAAAAAAAATTAGATCGATTCATTCAGGATGAAATATTTAATGTTGCTTCTACTTTAGAATATTTTGAATACTTATCACGCAACGATGACACTGTTATCGTCGAATATAATCTCGATACTGAAACGTTTTGATAATTTAGATTCACATTTAGATTACTTACATTCTAATTCATAGAAATAATAGGTACTTCGTATAATCATTAAAAAATCGATAAGATAATAATTCAAATAAAAAAGCAATTAAAATTGAATTACTAATGAATTAATAAAGTAATGAAATTTTTCATTAGTTTAATATTCATTTTATTGTCTTAAGGTTTATTCAAATAAACTCTAGAGTCTATTAATAATGCCTCTCGTTCGATAGACCTTTGACGATAACGCAACGATGGATTAACGAGCGTGTCTCGTGACGTATTACTCAAGGAGTATATACAATACATTTTCCAATAACACCGATAAGCTCGTGTACCACTGCCCCATAGATAAAATATATCTCTAATACGGTTGACATGCACGAATGTATTTCCACGTATCGATCGGCTCGAGAGGATCGAACCGAGTCTCTCGTTATGGCTCGCGAAGGTCTAGGGTGGATGCATCGTTATAAAAACCATGTACTATATACATATATATATATATATATATATATATATATATATATATATATATATATATACCTATATGTGTATAGGTTATGTGTATAAGGGATGAGGGACGATGGAAGTTCGCATGCTAGGCGCTACTTAGCGAATGGAGGCTTGTACATTTATGAACGACGAGAGAGACTGAGAGAGGGGGGAGGGGCAGAGAGAGAGAGTGAGAAGCAAGCGGAAGAATCGCCGAGGCCCAAAGTAAGACACAGAGGGAGAAATAACATCGGAGGTGACTACGTTCCCATTAAAGCCGGCGATGCTAAGAATATATATCGCAAATACCGAGGTCACGGATAAGGAAGTCGCGGACAGGCATACCTTCTAGTAGTTCAGGGACGTTTCGGGGACCTCCTCGTCATCGGTTGTCGAGGACAAGAAGGAAAATAAGCGAAGGAGGAAGAAAACGAAAGAAGACAAAAAGATAAGAAAAAAAGAAGAAAAAAAAGCACCCGAGTATAGCGTGCGACGAGTGCCACGCCCATGAAACATCCAGGAACGTGCACCGAGCACCGGACTGTCCGGCACGATCGACGTTTTTTCTTATTTTCAATCTCTCGTTTAGAAAAAAAAAAAAAAAAAAAAAAATTCATTATAACGTTCCCATAAATTACCATTTTCGTAATATTAAAAACTAATAAGACGATATTATCGAGCGATCGTTACGGGGTAAATATAATAAAAATATTATTTATCAATTAGTTCCTCGTTTTTCAAACGAACTGTATAATCGATTGCAAATTTTATGCGCATTTCGATGATTATGTGCATCGCAAATTTGTGCAAATTTCGTACGCAAATTTCGCGCGCATATTCAGCGACAACGATTGAAAAAGAATCGAGAGCGAGGGTAGGTACGTACGAAGATTCGAATATTCCCGGAAAGTCTCGTCGAACTTTCCACTTCCGGTTTTGTGGGGAAAAGGACAAACCCCCTCGAAAACGTGTGGCGCATAGCTGGTGAACCGCCAACACACGCGTTACAGCGAAAGTATGTATATATAGATATATATATATATATGTGTGTGTGTGTGTGTTTCTCTTTCTGAATATATATATATATAATATTGGCGCGCGGTATGCTCTGTGACCGCGGGGATATAACTTCGCGTGTGCTCCGGACGTTCGTTATCTCATCTTTCCTCCAGTCACCCATACGCTTCGCACTCATACACATAACACACATATATGTGTATAAATACTACCCCTATATATCGTTATATACCTGTATACAAAGTGCGGATCTCCCGTGGTGATATACAGCGGTATTAATACAACGGAACTGAAACGCGGAGGCATTTAGTACGTCCTACATACATACACACACACATATATATATATATGTATATCTGTATGTATATCGATATATATATCGCGCTCAGTAGATATTTGGTCGAGAATAGCTATCGTATAAATAACGAGGGTACCGTAGGTATAAGTCGTTCGGAAGCTCTGAGAGGATCAGCACATCCGCCGCTGTGATTCATCCCGTTAAGGACGATCAATTGGATACAAGATTATTACTATTATTATGACGATTATTATTATTATTATTATTATTATTATTGTTGTTGTTATTATTGCTGTATCTATAAGTCACTTAGATTTGTTTTTTTCGAAAGGAACGAACCCTTTTTCCGACGTAATATTGATGTTTTTTACGGTAGCAAAACATAAATACGGGAAGGGATGGATCCAGTTTGCCCGGATTCTGGAATGACACTCGCGCATGCGCACAAATTCCGCGAGAGGACACAAGAGGGTTTGAGCAAAGCAACGACCAAACATGGAACTATTTCATCGAATCTCTCACTCACTCTCTCTCTCTCTCTCTCTCTCTCTCGCTGTGTGTGTGTGTGTGTGTGGGGCTATAGGTAGGCAGGCATATAGGCAAACAGCATACCGGGTCACGCATCGTTCGAACATGTGGAAATCCCTTGGGAAAAATAGTGTCGCGAAAAGTTCATATACAACCCTCTATACGACGTAACGTGGTGCGTTTCACGGCAACTCTTGCGACCTATTTTTTCATAACGTTATTCCAATTCTAAATGTTCACCGAGTTCTTGATCCATTTTGTATTTTTAACAAAAGACAATTTAATTAATTATAATTCTAGTTTATTAATTGTGCTTTCTCTTCGAGACTATCTTCTTCTTCTTCTTTTTCACGATCTGATAAAATATCTTATCTCCGAAATAGCCGAGTAAAAATAATTTTTTGTAAATCGAACGATCTTTTTGCAAATGTCGAAGCTTGAAGTGAAAATGAAAAATAATGAAATAAATTGATGAGCGATGAACATTTTTCGAAATTACATCGAACGCTCCGTACGCATCTTTCTCCTCGTTCCGTCCATTTGATATTCACTCGAGGAACGTCGATAGGACTTTGCGACGAATAGATGAGGACAAGAGGAGTCTTTGGTCGTCGTGAAAATTTACATGCCAGTAAAAGCACGAAGCACAGAATATTGTAACGCGCGCGCGACGGTCTGTGCTCTTTTGTTCATGGTAATGGAATCTCCGTCGGTCGGGCGCCACACTCGGCTTTTGATGGCTTATGTGAAACTCCAAGCTTGCTCTCTCTCTCTCTCTCTCTCTCTCTCTCTCTCTCTCTCTCTCTCTCTCTCTCTCTCTCTCTCTCTCTCTCTCTCTTTCTTCTCTCTCACTCACACTCTCGCTCGTTCGGACATTTCTCGCGATGTCGATACCTCTATACGCCCATTTTCACAATGTTTCTCACCCGACAATTAAGGCAATCTACTCCTGCTGCACAGGAATTCTTTGCTCCGTGTTGTAATACGGTATAATGAAAATTCCATTGCCACGTCAACGAGAGACAACGTTTATTTTTTTCTTTTACCCACTCCCGATCTTCATTACTTTTTGACATTGATTTAATCCCGAAAGATATCGGATTTCTTTTATTTAAAAATCGATATCATGTTTTCGCTAACTATTCATATCGTTAATTTCTTATATTAAAGTCTTTCGCAACCGCGATCAAATAATGTGACTTCTGATAGAAATGAAATTCGATTTCGTCGAACCGAATTTATCAGATCGTCAATTTCACTGAAAAATTTGCCACTTTGGTCATATTTCGCTCCGATCGAGGTTCCAATTTACTACGAATAAAATAAACGCGTTTCTCTCTCTGTCTCTCCCTGGCGCTTCTCACGAAGATAAAATTCAAAGGTCGTATGAATAATTTTATCGTAAATTTAGCTGTTTCGCGAAGTAATTTTCCCACCGTTGAAGAGATCATAAAAAAATCTCTGTTCGAAAAAAACAACGAAAAATACAAAAACAAAAAAAACCTACTCCCAAAGTTAAATCTTAAAATGAGTGAAATGTCGCAAACTACGAATTTTACGACGAAATTTAATTCTTTAATTTAATCTCTTACGATTATAGCAGCCGCTCGTACGTTCTACGTACGAATACGAGGCAACTTCGCGTGTGGATCAATCGTCGAATGTGAGAAACTATATATTCAGATGTCCGAGCTGTCTAATGTAATCGATGCCAACAACCACTTTCATACACATCATAATCCAACGTACCTATATACATCTATATAGATATGGGTATGTATATTTATGTAGGCATAAGCGTGCATCAGACAACACGAGATAGAACGCGTAAAACGGTATACGGTCGGGAAGAGCAACGGTGTCGAGGTAGAAGAGGCGAGGGGGGGGGGGGGAGGTAGGGGAATAATAGATCATACACATAGACAGAGTTCCGTGCGCATTACGATGAATGATTATCGGCAGTGGCCTTGACACCTGACACCCTCGAATCGATCGACCACTCGGTACTCGGACGTTACCAGAGAACCAGAGTCAGGAGTGGCCAAAAATGCTATATATTCAAACGGATGCATGGCGTGTGTGTCAGTCCTCGTTAATATGTACGTATTTGTCTATGAATATATATATGAATATATATATATATATATATATACAATATAGAGCATATATACATATGCATAGACACATACGTACATATTAACGAGGACTGAAAATTGTGGCAGCAAGCGCGAAATATACTTCGCGAGAGAGTGTAGAAAGGGAAAACTATGGGACGTACATCGTCAACGGGTTTCCGTTTCAAGCTCCGTTACAAGTTCGTTTTAGTTCGGTTCCGTGGAAGGTAGGAGCGAGAGGGCGAAGGACACGTTCCTCGACGATCGATTCTGTCCTTCGTGCACTAACGCGAGTAGGAACTCGTAAACGTCGAACGTGACGTGAAATTGAAAAAAAAAACATAAAAGAGAGAAGAGAATCGATTTTTCAATGTGTTTTCTTTTTGAAGGACGAGAAATAATTTTTGCTCGTTATGCAAATCGATATATGAGATTTGATTAGAATGCAACGTACGACGTGTTCTAATGTAATATTATGAATAAATGCTGAACGATCGGGCGAGAATGTTGCTACGCGTTTTCCGTTGTTTCTTTCCGACTTTATTTTTCATCGAGAAAAAGTGATTTTTGTTTTTCGGGAGAATGGTGACGTCGTTTTTTCGGTTTGTTTCTTTGTGACTTCAATTTTTATCGAGAAAAACGTGAAGTAAGGTGCTCGAGAATAAATAAGGATCTTGGATGCTGCTAAGCCGCATAAATAGGGCAAAGCATCGTACGAGCCAGAAAGAAAAAAAAAAGAAGAAGAGGAAGAGAAAGAAGGAGAAGAAAAATAAGAAACAGCGCAGCACCTCGTTTCGCGGTAGAGAAGAGCCTATTATTTCGCCCAAGGCTCGATCCTCAGGCTCCTTCTCATCGAGCCTCTGCGCCGTATGAGAAAGACTCGCATATCTATCTATACCTATATATATATATATATATATATATATATATATATATATATATAGAGAGAGAGAGAGAGAGAGAGAGAGAGAGAGAGAGAGAGAGAGAGAGAGAGAGAGAGGTAAATGCATATACATATCTGTTTCTATCCTATCTCCTCGAACGCCTCTCTCCATCCCTCTGCACTGCCACTCTTCCTCGATTCACTTATTCTTGCAACCCTCGAGCATTCCCTCCTTCCTCTCCCCCCTTTCTACCTCCCCTCACGTCCCTCATCCCATTCTCCTATTCTTCCCCTATCCCATCGTTACACGTCGTATTGTCTCTGTTTCAAGAGATGGAAAGAAGGCTCATGGGTAGGGTTGGACTGTTGAGGAGCAAGCCTCGTTTCTGTTCCGTTTGTCTCTCTATGTATCCCTCTCTCTCTCTCGTTTGGGCATGACGCTCTATATGTACAAGGTCTTGAGGAACGGTCGAATTGCCACTAGCTTCCCATTGCCACTGACGATGCCGATATAGCGTCACAAACCTCCCATTGTATATATATATCAATATATTTACTATATATACGTTAGTACGACATACACGGCACAGAGGTCTCTAGCAGTCTCCTAGAATGCATTATAGCATTCGGCGTATATATCTATGCATGTAGAACGTCTATACAGGTATAGATGTGTATGCGAATAGATGTAACCCAGTGTCGTATACCGTAACGGAATGTAGGTGAAACATCGAGTAAGCTCTGCATCAACACACAAGACTGAGAACGCTAGAGAAAGCGAGAGTGTGTGTGTGTGTGTGAGAGAGAGAGAGAGAGAGAGAGAGATAGTGGTGCAGATATATAGTAAAGAGGTGCTGACGCGGTCCTTCATGTATACGTTAGTACGTAGCTTAAGCTCCCGACTATCTGAACCCCCTCCTCCACCTCTCAACCCCAATCGGTCGATGAAACCCTGTCGATGGGTTAGATGTTCCTATATTCTCCTCTCCTCTCTCTCTCTCTCTTTCTCTCTGACTCTCTCTCTCTCTCTCTCTCTCTCTCTCTTTCTCTCTCACTCTATCACAGCACCTACCGAAGATTGCTTTTACTCCCAGGACACACCGACCCCATCTTACTCTTCCACGAATCTCAAAATTTACGTTTGTTTGAGCTTGTCTCTTCGTAAATTTGTACACGTTACCCCCGAATCCTATGATATTTGCACGTTTCGTTGAAAAAATATATTTTCCATGACGAAGGGGAATTGCGAAATTTGAGAAGGATGAAGAGGAGAATGAGGAAGGGAAAGGGGGGTTAACAAATTCACGAAACGAGAATTCGAGCTGACGATTTTATAACCCGGTTGCGAGAACGATCGGAGAATGGAGAGAAACAAAAATTGTGAAAAAAGTCTCGCGCTGGGAGTATTGAGAGACAGGATTTTATGTTCTCGGGACTTTGAGCCGCGATGAGCTTTATCACAGTTCGTGCGATCGTTGTATACCCTTTTTGCGTACATGTGATATACGACTCGGCGATAGAAACGTGAGCTTGCAAACAATTGAAAAAATCCTCACTTTTGTTCGTGAATTTTGTCGTTTGAAATTTTTTGCGTCGACGCGTTTTCTTTTATTTCAGGATTAAAATAGGAAAAACAAGCAAATTTAGCAAAACGTTCACTGAAAACTTGAGGATAGAGTGTGAAAATTCTGAAATTTCTATCTCACGTAATACTTGACGATATTTATTTACGTAAGTAGACGATAATATAGGCATTATACCACCAAGGAACATTTCTCTCGAAGGATTCTTACGAACGAAATTATACTCGAACTACCGACCACCACCAGTAGGTAACACGTTTTATCTTCGAAGAGCGCGCGCAACCCTCTCGCTCGCGATAATTCTCATCAGCTAATTCGAGATAGACGAAACTCTGTATCGTAACAACATTGTCCTACGTCACGCAATTCACATTATTTACCGAAACACTGATTTATCGAAATTTTATTTTATTTATTTATTTATTTATTATTTTTGTTCAATCGTCCAATCGAATATCGTAAATCGCTGATTCGCAATGAAATTTGAAACTCGCGAGCGATATAACGAGGCTTAAAGAAATATCTTACGTAATAAAATTTCTGATATTATTGAGAAAGATATAAAATCCATATATTTAAAATCGTGTGTGAGATTGATCAAACGCGATATCCTCGACGTAATATTATTTGATGCGACTGTGATTATTGTTATTATTATGATTATCCGAAGGTGCGCCCGAGTCGTGTAATTTTCTCAAATCAGAAAGAAAGCACCAAGGTGAGACATCGATCGAGAAATAGCGTGAGAAGACGTGGATGACGCGTGTTATATTAGTTTCGATCGTAAAAACGTTGAATTCCCTGTCATCGTTACATGGCATGAAGAACGATAGGAAATGTGGAGAGGAGATAACGATTGAAAAGGTAACTCGACAACACGTGCGTGAGTGTGTGTGTGTGGGATGTGACGAAAATTTTACCTATCGGAAAATGTTCTTTCTCTGTAATTTTCCAAATCAATCAATCCTCGCATTCCCCACAGTCGGGGAGAATGTGAAACCGTGTTCGAAACGAGCTTTTGAATTATTGCCAGAAGTATAGAGGATTGGGAACGAGGTTGGAGGTAAACAAAAAAAAACAAGAGAAAAAGAAACGTGCGAGAATTTTCTCGCGTCCTACATAAAGTTTGCGTTTAACGTATATGCGTAGTGCACGAGTAGAAATCCTCTTTCCCTCGACTCTCTCTCTCTCTCTCTCTCTCTCTCTCTCTCTCTCTCTCTCTCTCTCTCTCTCTCTCTCTCTCTCTCTCTCTCTCTCTCTCTCTCTCATTTGTTTTCTTACAACGAACTTTGAAAAAGCTCTCAGCCGCACAACTGTTAAGTATATGTACACGAGAAATGATTGCGAACGAGTGCGAACGAGCCCGTGAAGAATCCTCGGGGAACATAAACAAAATGATATCGTTCGATAAGAGAAAGAAAATTTTTACGCGTTTATACAAAAATTGTACTTCGGTAATCAAATTTTCTTCTTTCTTTCGTTTTTCTCTGTTTGTTTTTAAACGATTTCGACTACGTTTCAAAGAAACGCCAAACGTTTGATATAAAATAATCGCGATTAATTAATTGCGATTATAACCAAAATAATTGATTTTTTAAAATAAGTAATCGTTGCCAATCGATTGGATTTTCTTGCTTATATAATAACGTTACAAGAATTTGGAAATATTCATATAATTCGAAACTTGGGGTGATTAAAAAACGCGATTAATTGATTACGATAATAACCCACTAAGATCGCACTTTCGTAGTATAACAACGTTATCAAAATATAAAACCACTATTCGTATAATTCAAAACGTGATTAAAATAATTTGTAGGATAAAAAACAAATATTAAAAAGAAAGCGAAACGATTATTTTTTAATAGACCTGTACAAAGTTTTCAGGGAATCATGTCGAGCGAGGGCCTTTCTGGAATATTTCACGTGGGAATTAAACAAGAGCATTGAAAGATATTTGTTTAAATCCATCGACCGAGATGGATGAGAATGTCCTATGTATTTTTTGGTCCTCTATATTTATATTCATATTTTTTTTTATTATTCGAGAAAGAACATTTTTACCAAAGTAACAAAAGATCTGAATTAAAGCGCATAGCGGCAGCAACGCTTGGACCCCATCGAGATTATTTACAGGCCGCGATGCGCGGACTATGCGGTGATCGGACTAATCGAGACAAACTGGTTAAAGCGGTTCGCATGGACGCGTTTAGCCCACGCTGTACGATTCTTGGTCGTTCTCTATCTCGCTCTATCTCAATCTGACTCTCTCTCTCTCTCTCTCTCTCTCTCTCTCTCTCTCCCTCTCTCTCTATCTCCATCTCTCCGTGCGTTATGTGTGGTATACTCAGGGACCGCGACGCTGAATGTGATAAACAGTATGACGCCTCGGGTAATTGGGCCAATAATGAAATGAAATGTCGTCGAGCATTTGCTCCGAGTCGTTTATATTCACTATACGGGATTGCATCGAACGTGCCTCTTCGTTAAATACACATGCACCTATCCATGTGGATCTTAACGAGAATTCAAACTGAATTCTAAACTCATTCCCCATTTTGGTACGAGGAAAAAGCGTGAATAATTTCTTTTTTTCTTTCTTCTTTCAATTAAAGGAAAACAATTGTCACTTACGTTGCACGAAAATAACAAAAGCTTGAATAATATTTGCCACGAATTTCTGAATAAATCGTACTTCGATATTACTAAAATAATTACGATATTGCTATAGTTAAATAAATAATGAAACGTTCGAAAGAAAAATACGATGAAAATTGTACCAAAAATATTTTCAAAATTTTTCAAAATTTAATTCATTTTTCTTATTCTTTTAATCAAGCAGTAACGTTGAATAAAATTACCAATGAAACAATAACGAAACGTAGCCATGGAGATAACGGGAGAAGCCCTTTATTTGCAAAAAAAAAACATCAACGAAAGAACCGTGGGCATTCAGCGAACTGAAAACTTTCGAAATTTCACCGGGCGATAAATTCCCCTAAAATACAACGATGTTTTTTTTTGTTCGTCACCATGGACTAAAAATCTAGAGTATGTATACGTATGCGTTGCATGAAAACTGCAACGAATGCATTGTGCGGTACGTATGTGGGTGATAGAGGAAAAACTCGAACAATGGAGTTCGGGCAAAGCTCACCCCCTCGCGCTCGCTCGTGGAAGGTCGCGAACCCCTAGAAATGGCGCTCTCCTTTGATCTCTATATGCTCGAGTCTCTCTCTCTCACCCTCTCTCTCACCCTCTCCCTCACTCTACAGCTCTCGCTTCTTTTGCCGTCGGTACACGCGCTCTGGGCTTCCTATTAATTTGCTGCTCGGGGAAGAAAAACAAATTGCGACGTTGTGTTTGATCCTAACGAATATCATGACTCTGAAACGCATACACACTCGCAAATGTACGTGTATAGTGCGATTTCATGAACATGTGAGGGGTGGAGGTTATTCGCGGTGTTTCTTTGAAATTGTGCACGATCGGACCACCCGTCTCCTCGGGGAATAGAGATGATAAAAAAAAAAAAAAAGAAAAAACGAAACGAAACAATGAGAAAAAGGTCTTCGAAAAGGTCGCGTCTCTCGTCAACCGAATGAACAAGAGATAAAACATTCGACGTCGTAAAAACCGCAGTGGTTGGATGCTTCATTATTTCATCCCGGAAGAATTATTTTCAACATTTTTCAGTAAAAACACAATCGAAAATGTGACAAATTAATTCATTTTTTGTCAATTATTTAAATATAGCAATAAAACAATCTTTTGTTTAGTAAGAAAAAACGAATTTGAAGGGACTGAGGCTTTGTTTATGTTGTCCCAGAGTGATAAATTGAGGTTTATTTCGTTAATTTTCCACATAATCAGCATAAAGATAATTTAAGAAATTTGTATTTAGGGAAAAAAAAGGGAGGGTTCTTACAATTAGTAAAGGAGTAGGACTAGACCGCGCATGACGACAATCGAGATTCTTTAAAATCCTGTTGAAGCTACTTTTATCCCCAACGGACAAAGTATAATGTACATAGTACATAGATATACGTAGATATACAAGTACATAGACATACATGTGCATATACATATATATTTATACAGGGTGATCTCGCAGCTGTGGGAAAAAACGGTGATCGAGCTAGAGGGCATCGAAGAGCCGAAAGAGTCAATTGGCGATTATTTCAAACATTTATATGCTCAGCAACGTTCATTGAGAAAAAGAAGAATGAGAAGAGGATGGAATGTGACGAGGGGCGAACAGTTGAACGGGATAAAATCGCGAGCGAGATGATAAAATCGAAAGATTTTGGTAAAAATAAATAAATACAAATAATAATGATAATAATAATAATAATAATAATAATAATAGAATAAGCAAAAGTTGTGACCAAACGTACGGGAAGAGAGTCATTGAACCCTGACTAATTAACAAAGAATTAGCGAGATCTGGTGGCGTATTATAGTAGCGCGTGACCGATAAGCGCAAACGCTCATTGCCGACGAGACGGAACTATCAATGAGGAAAAAAGAGAGTTTTGATAAGAAGGCGCGGATGCGACCTCATCGAGTGCGTCTGCCTCGGATATATATATATTTGTTTTTAATCAAGCACACGCTTATTGCTCATCCTCGAAATTAATATCCGATTTACATATGTATAGGGTAACGAACATTTGCATACAATAATAATCCGTATGAATAACTTGTACCACGTGACTCGAACACCCACCGGGTATTTTTGTTAAATTACGCGGTTGTGCACAACAAACGCGAATTAAGCGAGTGGAATGATCGATGCGTCCCCCAACGAGGGTACGTGGTACGTATTGAATTTTTGTCTTAATTTCCTGTTTCAGCCCTTAATCGAACGAGCCACGCTTGAAACGTTGCGATGTAACGTCGTGCGAGAAATTTAATTGACATATTTGTAGCGATATTAAACGAAATTTACGGGTAAATTTCATCAACGATAATAGCAAAATTGAAGTTATATCGTGCGGTAAATTTCGTACTAATTATCGCTATCGATCAATATCCCTTGTTTTAGGTTTAATATTTATCGTCTAGATTCGACACTTTTGAAATTTCATAAATATAGACTTCCGTTATATTTTATCGACTCGTTAGATTTTCAAATTTTTCTTTGTTTCAACAATTGAAATAAAAATTCTATTATTATATAATTATAATTTAAACGTTTGAAATTGCAAAAATTACACTTCGGTGTACTTTATCGATACATTCAATTTGCAATTTTTTGCTGTTATCGAAATTCAATAAAAAATAGTATTATTATGTCCTGTAGATCCGATTTAACCGGAAGAAAACACGGGAATTTTTATTTAAGAAAAAAAGAAGAGATGGGCCCCGATGGGCAGAAAACATTTTTGCGAGAGAGTAAAATATTTTTCGGTTTTGTCACAAAAACAGCGAGTGTACAACGCCCCTGTTGATATACATAAAGCCACGACTGTTCTTTGGCAGTGTGCCACGAAAAAAAAACACACGTTATGCTCGGCGATAGTGTATACATAATATATCCTTACTATGTGTTCGTTGTATACGTATATATTCGATGCGCTGAGAGAACGAGAACCAGAACAACGAAAAAGCGCGTACTGTATCGCTTACGATTTTATCGTTCGTTTCTCTCCGTCCCGCGTAACGTCTGTTTTTATGCAATTTGCAGCCCGTGTATTTCTAACTCTGTTTTTATCTTGACGAGATCGTTCTTTATGCGTTATGACAAAATTCGAACGACCTTAACGAAGGGAAGGTCGAAGAAATCTGTATTGTTTCCATATTGCACGAAAACAAAATTATTACGAATTTATATTCCCCAAGGAATATTCAAATTTATATTTCAGCATTTGATGACAAAATACGATTGTAAAGAAAAAAAGATGCGTTTTCAAAATTGTAACCGCGATTGAAAACGCCTGTAAAAAAAGATCAATACGAACTGCAATGCTGCCTGGGATTCGCAGCACAACAATTTTATCCAGTCCTTTAAATTTCTATCCCAACTGGAAAAACCTTCGTTTTATCTAACGAAGGTACGTTTCGTTATCGTCTGTAAAAAAATAACACCGAGTCGGTGAATTTTCTGCACAAGGTAAAAAGGGGTTTTAGTATTGATACGTTTCAGCATCGCGCGAGGGCGCCACTTGCCGGTCTCTCGACTACAACCCCCGAGACGAAGCTGTTTTTGTATACATCGTTCACCTTACCTCTCAGCTTCACAAAAATACAGTTCCAATCTTTATTGGACCGTTGACAATGGGTGGTAAAAACGTTATTACCGGGTATCGGATCGCGGATAAAAATAAGAGTGGGTGTATCGACGTCCCTTTAACCAACTAGAGTCTAAAGTCTCTTCGTACGGTCTGCATGCGAGATATTACACGTGATATTTCCAAGGGCGAACTGGGAGGGTCGCGACGCGATTATCGACCCTTCAGCGACCGAGACGAGCCTCGTGCGGGAAAACCGATGCAGTTATACGGCAGTGGCAACGGCATACGAGCAGCTGCCTACTTGAAATTCTCCGCCAACCCTCCAGACATGTATCGTACACGATAAAAAAAAATTCTCTGCAATAACCGCAACAAGACTGCATAAGGAGTTTTAAAGGGATGATAATAATAGAGCATCGGGGGTGAAAACAAAAATATTTGTTCACCTCTGAAAAATGTATTTTTCATTCTTTAAATTTGTTATTGTCATTATCGAACGAATTTTCTTTCGATGATCCGAAATTGCAGCAAACGAAAAAAATTATTGGAAGAATATAACCATAAGATGTTTTGCTTACGTAATCGCGATGGTGTAATTTGAAATTGATATTCCCCGAGATAATAAGAAACTTGTCTCGTTCTTGCCTAAAATGACGACGTAACGAGACTCGGTAATCGTCGTTTCCGAGTTTTAAATATGTTTACTCGCGAATTGAACATTTTGAAACGATGGAGAACTCGCGAAGCTCGCGCGATTTATAATTGACACGGTAACGAGTCACCGGTATTCCATTTCAACAACGAAACTCGAGTTTGTCCGTACTGTTAATTTTCACGCTCGCGCGCGATCGTGCTAATGAGCAATTCCGAGGAACTGCTTAAAATAAAAACGTATAACAAAAAAAAAAGATAAAAATAAAAAATCGCAAACAAATTGCTGCAAAAATATCGACAATAATAAAGATGAAACGAATCAACGTTGAATAGAAACACATTCTCTTTATCTAAAAAAGCTTGTTAACATAAAAAAAATTAACGAATTTCGTTAAATAATATATACAAAAATTTAATATACAAAAATTCACAAGACTCGTCTCGTTTTTAATAATAGAACAATTTTCAACCGTTGACTGAAAGGTGAGTCAAAGATTGACGAAACGGGAGTCGCGATGAATCCCGCGACTTTTTTTTTCTCTCGCTCTCACTTTTGTCAAATATTCTGAGGAAGTTGCGACCTCGCACCCGCTCCGCGCTTTACCTATTTTTACACGGTCAAAGTGAGAACGAAAATAAGAAGAAAAAAAATTGATGCCTTGTCGAAAGCCGTAAAAATTCTCGGAAACGTTATATGGAGAATCGGAGGGCAGACATTGCGTTCGTGCGTGACGTTATGAGTTGTTGACGGTGCGATCCCGAGAGTCGAAAATAAAACGGTCTGCGAACGAGATATCGAGCCGATAGTCGAGGAGAAACCGCGTCGAAGGAAATAAATCGATGCGATAGTTTGCGTTTTTGGTTCGAAACCCGACAAGCTTTTATAACCCGTAGTCCGACTTCTTTATCCCGAGATGCGTACCGACGGTACGGCGATTATCGATTAGTTAGCGCTATACAAACAAAACCATGTGTATTTATACGCCGGGCAAACCGGACCGAAATGTACCAAATCTTGATAATATAATGGACCTATTCCTTATTTTTGCACTAATTTTCCTTTCATAGCTCAAAGCAATAACAATCGGTTTTCATAATTAATTTTTACAAACATCGATGTTTTCATACGATTTTATTTTTAATTTCTTATAACGATAATAAATTTTTACGGTACTTTGCTCATTTTTATATACAAATATTTGTAAATTACAAAGAAATATCATTAATACGCGTTTGCAATTTAAAAAACAAAAATACCATAAGAATCAAATTTTTAATGTAATGAAAATTTGATTAAATCTTTTTGCTATCGATAAAGATAATAATAAAATATCCGTCGCTTTCGAAAAATCTTTCGGGATATAACTTTTGGGTTCTCAATTTCGAAATTATAAATTCTGAAACGAGAATATTTTTGCGTCCCGGAGCCAAACGTATTTTTGGGTTTTGGTCTCGTTCGTGACTATTTCAGAAGCGAATCATCGATATCGCCGATGAACTTTCTCACGACTATGCGCAACGATGCAACGGCAAATACAAAATCGCTGAAAATAATGAAGAAACGCTGCGGCAGAGGGTCTGCATTGCTGATATGAAAATATACACAAACTGGAACCTATATCGGTCGCGTTCGATCGAACACACGTGATAAATGGTGATACAATGGTCACGTTGCCATTAGAAACGCGTTAAGCCGATTTAAAGCTCGGCAAGATTACATACAAGTATTCAAAGTACGAGTCTAATGCACCAACGACAACAATATATTAATCTCGTACCAGAGATGAAACTAAATTTTGTTGTTATGTTTTTCTGTCAATTTATTTTTTCACTCACCGTCATCGTGATCCGGCGAATTTTGCAACTGTTGAATGTCGTTTCTCCATCCGTAGCCAGCGGCGCTGTTTGCCGGCGTGACTTTGAAGCGTTCCTGCATCTTTTCCTCCTTTTGAAGAATCGTCGATGACCCTTTGTCACGCGAACTTCACGATTACTTCACACTTTTAACACTTTTCCTCGATGTTCGATCGAGTCGTTAATTTACTCGCCAATAATCACTACTGTTACTCAGCTCGAGTCAATTATTAAAAACAAATAAGTACAATTACTCGATTATTCGTTATAAATCGCGTCTACTTTCGTTTTTCATAAGACGTCGCGTTCGAGAGATCGACGCCCGCATTTTTTTCTACGACGATTCGCGAAAGCGTTCTCCATTCGTCGGTTACCGATTTATTTACTATTTTTGACAAATTGCGATAGCGGGCGCGCGATAACTTTCAACACTCGGCTCTTTCTTCCTTTACAATAGAATGACGTTCGTCTCGCTCTGCGACGTTCGTCGCGATGAATGCGGCAGAATAAGTTGGATGAAGCCGGTCGAGCACGATATTTTCCGTCTATCGCGTATATATACAAATGTTACGTATAAATATATAGTCGAACGAGACAACGAGGCACTCTCCACGACGATTCACCAACGCAGTCCGTGTCTCTCTTTTTTCGTCTCGATAGTGCACAGAATAAGTTTTGACGCGTTATGCTTCAGGACGAACGAGTGAATAAACGCACAGAATATTCGAGTGTTCGTCGAGAGGGGAGCGAAGAGCGAAGTAGAAAGGGAAGCGGCGCGGGGGGGAGGGTGTGTGTGTGTGAGAGAGAGAGAGCGAGACAGACGACAGCGATTTTTGTCCGTACTGTTGTTTCCCCCGCTGCGGCTCTGCCGCGTTGTATCAGTAAATAGTACGAAAAAGACCACTACTACTCCTACGATAAAACCAAGAAGGTAGTCGATATATCACCGCCTCTACGGCGTTTTACTATTTTTTTTCTTGCAGTCGTTTCGTGCATTTACGAGAATCGAGCTTAACCACCAAGGGAACAAAAGCGAGAAAATCGCGCTCGCGAATCCTACAATGTTCGACACGCGACTCGCTCGTGGCATCGGGCTGATTGTTATATACGTACGACTCGTTCCTATTACAATCGTGTTGATATCGTTGCTCGGTATAACTATATCGACGAGAAACGCAACGGGTTCGCGAATGTTTGTGTTATCCAAATATATATGTATATAAGCTGTGCAGGCTCTCGTCAGTTGCGTAGCGTGTTTTGTGCCCGGTGCCTCTACGACCGAAACACACACATGCACAAATTTTTTCTCCATCGCCGGACGTTTGCTACGGTATTATGCACTGTAGTCTAACTCTGGACTCAGGCACACACGAGACCCGAGGAGGCCAAGCGTCTCGTGTTTATATTTCTTTTTTTTTGTACGTTAGGGCTGCGAACCAACTTGATCGAATACCGGAGTTGGAAAAGAAAAAAGTAAAGTGCAAGGAAAGTTTTGACGTTACACGGAACGACAAAGCGTTTTACGTTTTTAATAACCTTTTGAGAATGGTTTTTATAACAAACTGTTCTTATTATTATAATTATTACGATACACTGGATTTGACTCGTTACATTACTGCGACATCGGCAAGTGCATGTGCTTCTTGCATATTCCTCGCAAAGAAACAGACGTATCCAGGCATGCGTGAAATAGCTAGTCTTTATCGGCACGTTTTCATTCTACTCGATGTTTGCGCGCATCTCCGCCCACGTGTGCGAATACATGTGTTACGAGTTATTCTCGTGTGTGCGACTTTAAAACCTAACCCCTTTGTGTTTGTGTCTGTGTGTGCGCAGAGTACAGCTAGACGAATGCCGAAGACGCTTACTAATAATATGCGATGCTTGTCCAACGCAGCGGATTCTCTGTGTATGCTATTGAACATGTACTTTGCCCTCGATGAACTCGTATTAATGAGGCATGCGCGTATAAAGAATCAGATCGAACGCAATAGCCTGTTGTTGAATAATTGTGGGTGCGAAAAGTCACTACCCGGCAAAGTTTGACGCGGCAACCTCCGACAAGGTTTTTAGTTAGTTATTTAAACGCGTAGGTGGCGGCAGCCATCGGACACGACAATCTGCCTTCTCTGGCCGCTAATAAATATATTCGCGTACGGTATGCTTACAGTATATGAAAACGATGAAAACACACGTAGTATCCGATTAGAAACGCGCCTACGTATATGGGAGTCGAGGAAAAACCCGCGAAAAGTATTTTCAATCGATTCAAATTTTCCACGTTTGATAAAAAAAGGTGATAATTTAAATGAGACTCACGTTTATGAATAAATTTTTCAAGTTGCTTCCTGAGTTACCGTGGTGAGGTATGATTTATCACAAAATTTGTCGGTTTAAATTTGAAATCAATTAAAAATACTCTGATATCTCGAAATATATTTGATTATAAATAAACATAAGTGATAATAAAGAAATATTTCCTGTACTTATTTTTTAGGACCGCTGTAGTCGCTGCGCTATGTTTTTGTAACCGGCGCCGCCATGTTCCATTTGTACAGCATGTTCTTTTCGAAGACAACGAGGTTGCGTAGTTTTTTACACGATTTGCGCACTTAACTCGATACGTCGCTTTGCAAAAGCAACAATCGCAACTTCAATTCAATCGTTACCTACGTTTTGTGTCTATCCTGCAGTAAATTATTCATCACTTATACCGATAATACGTTACTTTCGCGCGGTACATTCACGAAAGAAACACTACACTACACTCGTCTGTTGACATTTCGACGTCTAACTCCGCACCTAGGTGGCAGCAAGCGCCGGAGACTTAGTGCGCTATATATCTATAGATCACACTCTTTTGCTTCCCTCCCCGCCGCCTAGGTGGCGGCAAGTGACATCCAAACAAAGTGCTCCATGTATGTATGTATGTATATACGATGTTTGTCTGCACCGCGTGCTTCGCTCTGTGTACATTTCTATATAAATGTACATAGCGTGTGCAACACACGCGAATAATATTTCTATTTAATTAATTCACAACTTTCCCGTTCTGTAATTCAGGCGAGGTGCGAATTAATCTCAAACTAGCAAACATATGTTTCCAATTGTTCCTAAGTAACCACGGTGGGCGACGACTTTATTGCAAATGTGTGGCTCAAAATTTCAAATTAATTTATAATATTCCAATGTGCATCAATGTATTTCGTTACAAAATAATATATGTGACGATCGGAAAATACAAACAATTTTGTCTCTACATATTTTCTCATAACATCGAAACCGCTCTGCTTTGTTTTTGAGTCCGGCGCCGCCACGTTCCAACGCATATGTATCTCTCGTACAATGATTGATCGCAACTGAACTTAAATCATTACCCACATGCCGTGTCTTTCGTCTCGCAAATGGCTCATCACTTATATTGGGTTTACATTACTTATCGCATGATACATTTGTGCAGAAAATTCAGCTGTCGCCGGTTGACAAGTGATGAACGTGATGCGTAAGCAAATGAAACCGTTGCCGGTGTAATATCCTTACCAAAAAACACGACTGTTCACTACCGCCACCCTTGCATCGTGGCCGCTCGCCGAACCACAGCATCACGTGGCCACTAACATGATGGCCGCCACTCTCTTGCATCGACAAGCATAAACACATACGTCGTACGTGCGAGTTCAGTAGTGAAAACATACAGGAGTAAATGGTGCAGTAAAAAAAAGCGTCAGGCCTGAGACGAGAACAGTCGTCATTCTTTTAATTCGTGCGTTCACTTTGTTAATAATCCGCCAAGCTGTGGCCCCAACCACAAAACATGAGCGCAAAAAAGCACAAAAGGCATAAACGAGAACGCCAGGAAGGTGAGAATTTTTACGACTCGAATGTTTTTTTCGTTTCGGAACATCACGGGGATTTTGTACTCTGTTGTTCACTACCATTGTTGCTCTCCATCTGTCTATTTTCTCCGTAATACCGGGTTATTCTGTGACTTTGCTGTTTTGACGCCGGATTCACATAAAACTTCAATTCTTTTGTCATCGAATGAAAAAATTTCTTTCAGCATTCGTTCAACGAGTCTGAAAAACGTCTATCTGACATCGATCATTTTTTCGTCACTGTTTCCTCTGATAAAGCCACAGTGATCTCGTCAATCGTGAATGTTTCGGTGTACAAATCATAAAATTCGTGTATAGCTCATCGACATATTCATTCGGTTTAAATGTGCATCACAATCGACGTTCGAATAACGAAAAAAAAAACAAAAAATTGGAACGATTTTGCTGCGCCGTATGACACGTGCACTGTTATCGCTTAGAATGAATACAAATTTCTGCAATGGAACTCTACTTCGTACTTCATCTTTCGATAGTAATTCTGTGTTAGCATTATTTTCATCGGAGAAAGGATTCGAATAAAAATAATCCGGTGTAGCTGAAACGCCAAACGTTTCACGATCTGCACTTTATTTTGAGCTGAGATAGATGCTCTAAACTTTTATAAAATTAATCCGTGATCGATGATTTTTCGAAAAAAACCAAGGGATGTCGTGTGGTGCGAGATTAACAAAAGCGTCTGTTCTTCTGTTCTTGAAATATCAATGCGTCTCTGAAAAACTACAGTTAAAATTTTTTAAGGTTAAATTGACCGGTCGCTTTCTCTCGTGGTGTGAAATACGTGTAATTTGCAAAAGATGCAGCAATATTAATCAATACATTATTTTGTCAATATATGAACTCTATTTATCTTTATTTTTACTCGAATCCTCCTCGTACTCATAGTTTAATGATGTACAGGAATATTGACTGCGTTTTCACCACGGACAAACTGAGAGTGAGGTTGGAGTAGAAGTGAGAGGCGGATACGAAAGAGTATAAAGAAAGAGAGAGAGAGAGAGAGAGAAAGAGAAAGAGAGTGAAAGAAATAATCTTCCTCGTCGCAAGAGGTACGAATTTGGATGTAAGTTGGGGGTACAATTCTCAGCCCGAACTCGGACTAGTTGCACGACAGAAAGCTAGCTGTGCTACGGAAATTATTCTCATTTACCTTTACCCCGACCCTCACCTTTGCCCCTTGAGAACAATTCCTTTTACACATTTGTCTTTTGAGTATCGATCGAGAATGCCCTCCCGCTCTCAATGCGTCCCCCAAATTCATGTTTCTTTTTATTTAATGTTGTATACCACCCTGAGCTCTGGTAGACTCAACAATGCCACAAAACAAGATTATCATAAAAATTAAAAAGAGCAACCAAGACAAGTATATTTCCCTCGATGCTTGTATATTGTGGCGTCGTTGACTACGGTTGCTTCGCTTGAGTATTGCCTCGACGATGATTCATTTTCAATTTCAATCTATCGAGATGAAAGGGACTTGAAAAAACAAAAACACATTCGTACACGATGAAATTGAAAATGTTTGAAAAACAAAACAATCGCGGATTCCCGGTACAGTGGAATCTTTCTACTACCAACTACTCGCTTCCAGTTCGTTGAACGTGAAGGCAGGGTCATTTTATATCGTATTACATGAAGCCAGCTCGAAAATACATACTCTAATTGCGACTACCATGCCTCATATTCCCATTACGAAATGCTTCTCCGCTTTTACATATTAAGTTCATTATTTTCGTTAAGCATAATTTATGTTGTGCATCCTTGATTATGCTCCTGCACACCTCCGCAAATGCCAAAAGATGCAAGACCCGTGTTATCCATAGTAGAAAAACGACCCCTCTGTGGTTTTGCATGATGCACGTGAATGACTTATTCCATCCTAATTCCTGACAAAGAATGCACGCTTTTGGAATCATCCACGGGAGTAAATATAAATATTCCTAAGCTTGCCGCTTGCCTGCGCGTCGAGGACATGTGAAAGATAGACACGGGCTCAATTTCAGACGTACGCCTGAAATTTGCAAGGAAGATTTTTTAAAATCACTCTGGCTCGGTCGATATTTCACAGTTTCCTCAAAAGACGTCATAGAAAAAAGAGAAGAATAACGGAAAAAGAAAATAACTACAATGATTTCTCTTTCGCCAGAGGGTCATTATCTGACGAGTGAGAAACCTCCAGCCTTGAAGCTCATACTAAAAGTCGGAGGGAGCAGCGGAACACCGGAATACGGTGGTGAATCGCCCGGTCAAACGGCAGCAATGTTGTCGCAACAGCAGTACCAGCAACAGTTAGGAATGAATTATTCGGTGACCCAGGGTGAATCAGAGTATGATAGATACATGGGTCATAAGAAGCTTAAGAAAAAGAAGAAAAAGAAGGATAAGAGGCACAAACACCATCACAAGGATAAGAAGAGACGTCGGGAGGAATCGAGTCAAGAATCTGTTGGCGATGCGGACGAGTGTATGGCGGAGATACCGAAAAAGATGGCAAATCATCAGTTGATGCCACCGAGGCCTCCATCATCGATCGAACACCAGCAGCAGCAACAGCAGCAGCAGCAACAACAGCAGCAGCAGCAACAGCAGCAGCAGCAGCAACAACAACAGCAACGTGTCGGTATTGTCACATCCTCCAGTTCGAGTTCCCTGTCACCTCATCGCGAGCCTCGAACTTGTGTTCTTCGTAAAATCGCAGAACGCACCCCGCTTCAGCGACTTCTCGAACATCTATTGCGATCCATGGAGAAGCGGGACCCCCAACAATTCTTTGCCTGGCCAGTCACCGATAGCATAGCTCCTGGTTATTCATCTATAATCACGAACCCCATGGACTTTAGTACAATTAAGCAAAAAATTGACGACAACAATTACCAGAATCTCAACGAATTCGTCGATGATTTCAAGCTAATGTGCAACAATGCTACTACATACAATCATCAAGATACCATTTATTTCAAAGCTGCGAAGAAACTTCTTCACGTTGGATTGAAAATGATAACGCCGGAGAAATTACGACAGTTGAGGCCCGTTCTGACATATATGCACGATATAACGAGAGAAGAGCTTGGGTTTGAGCTTGGAGTCGAGGATCCTAACAATCCCGACGTTCTTGTCACCGAGGAGCAGATTGAGAAAGAACGAGAGCAGGAGGAGCGTAATGAAGAGGCAGAGGAATTACGTAAAGAGAATCAAAGAAAGATACGATTGGCAAGTTTAGGTAAATTCGAGGCCATACCGGACGATCTCACTCCGGAGGAGATTCTCAAACAGGCTCGCGGAGCTGCGAAAGCTGCTTCGGAGAAATTGACCTTAAAGAGGTTAAATTCGAAAATGGGATTTTTAAGACAGAAGAAAGATGGTACGACGAGTCTGCAGATAATTGTGCCTGGCGACGGTGTCATACCAGGAACGAACCAGAGGCCCGTCTCCTTGGGACAATTGATAGGAAAATTGAGCCACGGCACCGGAGCTCTGGCCGGTTTTCGCGAGGATCGTCGAAATATGTCGAAACCTGTAAAACCGCTCTATTATGGAGCTTTTGGCTCTTACGCCCCGAGCTACGACTCTACGTTCGCAAATCTTACCAAGGAAGAAACAGATCTTGTTTATCAGACCTACGGTGATGAGACAGCTGTGCAGTATGCCGAGTCCATTCTCGATTTTGCCAAGGACTGTGACTATACCCTGACAATGGTGGACGATCTTTTGGACATATTGACCAGTGGGGATCACAGAAAAACGAAAAAACTCCTCGAGGAGAAGAGACGTCTCAAGGAGGAGGAGGACAAGATAAAGCATCTTTTAGAAAAACCTATTCAGGAAATCAATCGTAATGTACAGGCGGAGAAGGTTAAAGTCGATATGGATCAGCTCAAGACTCTCACGGACATTGGTATCGATGTCAATTTCTTGGAAGAATTGGGTAAGAATCGCAAATTTTGGTTTATCGATGATTATCGATGATTCTTCTTTCCTTCTTCTTTCTTCTTCACCGTGTATGACGAGCGTTTAATCGAAATTGTTTTCTCCTCAGAGGAAGAGATGAAACTCGGAGAAGAGCGCGCGGCATTGCAGAGTCGTTTGGACGACACATCGCAAATGTTGTCGCGACTCCGACAAGCGCAGCATGAACGTTTGTCCGCACCACCGCCGACTCATCTGTCGAACGTCCCGAAGCCCAGTGATAACGAGTCAACTCTGGCCGACAAGATAACAGATAGTTTGACAGACATCGCGAAGAAGCTTCCACCATCGGCGATCGCTCCGGTCGACGGGCTTCGTCGTGCGATGGGAATCGCACCGATCACCACCGGGCCTGAACCGATGGAGGTCGAGCCGATCACGCATAATCCCGCTCTGGTCGCGGAAAATACTTTGCTCTCGCAAACACCCGCCAATCAAATGTCCCCGAATTTGCTTCAAGCGGCATCGCCAATTCCTGCCAATATTCTCAGTCCTGGCAGACAACCGACAGCCAATATCGCGACACTATTGCCAAACGCCTCACAGACAAATTCCATACAAATTCCAATCGTACTGCCGCACAATACGACAAGCGCTCCTCTTCTGAGCACCGCCGAAACTTCCGGTGTTCCTGATCTCGAATCGGAACTTCGAGAATTCCTCGAAAGTGATCCAACTCTTGGACACTCGCCGCTTCACGACGACAAGACTCTCGAGGATATACTCTCGGAATCGTAAAATGTAATCTTCGCGTATATACCTTATTATAATTATTAATATTAATATTATTATTATTATTATTGAAAAGTGTAGATTAGCCGTCCAAGTACCTTGGAGATAGTGATAGATGCTCGTGTAGCATCGGCGCGAATCGCGTTCTCCGTGTATACCTTACAAACGAGAGAAATAAAGATTATACATCTTTTTTTTTACATGTACGAAAAATTGCTTGTCTTCGTTGAATCATCGTATTTATTTTTGGAAACTTCTGTGCGCGGATAAGAAACTGAGGAAGTTTAAAAAAAATAAAAAAAATTAAGAACGCGGACTTTGACACCTCTTGAAGGCCCTGCTGTTAGCTACGCTAAAATCTCCATATCTAGTCAGTAGTTCTTTCATCCACCTTTGCAAAGAAAAAAAAATGCCGCAACGCCTCGGGCGACCAATTATCTCGGAAGATACCGTGTACTTTGTAATACTTTTTTCTATCATTTTTTTTTATTTATGTAATGCTCCGCTTCTTTTTAGTACGAGCTGAGAGTGACAGGCAGGTTACGAACCAACACAATTGCAATCCTTTTTTTTTTAACGACTGTCCGCGGTTTTGCCTCGCAGCTTTTCCATCATCTACTTCCGTCGGTCTTTTTTGTCTCTTTCTCGTTCACTAGGTCGTCAAGCTTCCGCTTTTACCGAGTGCAACCCCGGAAATATCCGCATAGAAAGTAAAACCGACGCATCCGGCGTTTTAAAATTAATCACTGTACCGCCAAAAGAATGCGATAGATGTACGTAAAGAGTGAATTTTTCATGTGATGAAAAAAAACTCAAAGAAAATTGATAAATTGCTGCGAAACTTGTATTTGTGTCAGAATTCTGAATTACATTGTCCGCAAGATGTTTCAATCTCAATTTTGTTATCCGTCTTTTTTTTTAATCTGCAAATTTGTGCAGTAATCTACAATTATATTTTAACCCAGAACTCCACTGCGACGGTCAGAAAAATTGTTTTTTTTTCATGAATTTTTTAAATTCACTTAATTTGTTTTTGGCTTAATTAAAGATATATTACTCCACATACATTAAAGTATGTATATACTTCTTTTGAGATTTTATTTTGAAGATTATTTTATTTTTATTTTTATATATTTATTATTATATTTTATTATTTGATTTTATTATTTTTCGATACATTTTTTACCATTAACTAATACATATATAAAAAACATAGAATAATATTTTCAAGCCAAAATAATAATAAATGGCCAAGATATAAGCCAGTCTGCGAGGGGTTGAAATCAAAAAGGGGGTTTACAGTGATCACTGCCCGTCGTCACTGGATCATCCGAAATCATAAAATTTAGCGGGGATCATTAGTAAATCCTATTACGCGGTCTTTGAACGAAGGATTAATACAAATTTTGATTTTTGACAAAATGGCGGATGTTCAACCCATTTTTTTTCGATCACAATTTCAACCATATATTCGACTATAAAAAAAAAACTATTTACCGCAAATAAAAATCCTTCGTTCAAGGACAGCAAAATTATGTTTAGAATGAGTGGTAAAAATTTCAAAGCGATCCGTCGAGGCGTTCTGGAGTTACAGTGAAAACCGACTTTGAAAACGTGCTTTCGAGAAAAACGCGTTTAAAGTTTGCGTCGAGCGTGCAGCTACCATTACCTACCTACTTGTACCCACTCGACAGGGTTGTGCTTAAAGTTGCACGTCTTCATAAATAATGTCCCGATTTGTCTAAAATTTTCAGGGAATACTTTTGAAATATTCTACTTTTAGAAAATGCTAAAAAATCTATTTTTTGAAAATGCTGAGTGACTCGAACCCCTTAAGTAAATATGTATTGAAAAAGAAACGATGGTTGAAATATGATAAATTTTTCTCGAAACCACGTTTCTCAAACTGGTGCGAACGATAACTCGAGCAATAATAATCGGATATGTAAAATTTTTGCACGTAATTTATTATAATTGTAATAGCTATCGTTGATTTTAGCCATTCTTGATTTTGTTTCTTTTTCGAAATATTGCCACGTTTCGAAATAAAAAGTATTATTTTCACCTAAAATATTTTCATTCAAGATGCTTTGAAAAATAGCCTTTTCAAAAAATCGATTTCTTGAAAATGCTGACTCTAGCTCTAACCCTTTGAACATTGAGCGTTCGATAAGTATATTCGCGATTTTCTCTTGTATAATCGGAAACTAGTAGTACGACTAGAGTCCTTAGTTTGTTGTTTCCTCAATCTAATCCGCGACATCAACTATTTTCCGAAATCGTTCTATAAATCTCAGATATGTATATTTTATTGCAGTTGCTCGTTGCGTATAAAAATTATAGAATCTGTTACAACTGACGAAAAAAAGCCATAAAACTCGAATTAACGAACTAAAGTCGTGTTTTTTTTTATCAAATTCACTCATCGACCGCACAAATCAAATTCGGACAAAAGTTCAAAGAACTTCATTGAATATGATTCACACCGAATTAATAAATAAATTCGACTTATTCCTTAAAAAATCGACAATCTTTAAAGAAGAAAGTTATTTCTATTAAATCGGGAACAATGCTTTCGATTAAAAAGTCGAGTCTGTGAACGAAGCGAATAAATATTAAAAAAAAAAAAAAAAAAAAAAAAAAACAGAAAATAAACAAAATCTTTAATTTATGGGAGTTGCGACTGTACCATCGTGCTAACAAATTAAATCCACCACCCGCGGACTTTTACGTATACATATGTATATTCACGTTCGCGGTTTCTCGACATCCAAATACGCATTACCCTTTAATACGAAGATTTTAGATAGCAAAGTCGAGGGTACACGCGAGGGAGTCCTAACGCTCGTGCCCTAACGCTTGTCGTAATTGGCTCTCACGAGCATCTCGAGGGTAAACTCGCCCCATCCCCCGTTCGTTCTCAACCTCCTCGTTTTCTTGCATCAACCTCCCGACGCTTCTTCGTTTATCATCCAGATATACACCCCATGGCAGGTAGATCGTTACGTCACACAGTCTTCAGTTTTACATATATATATATAATGCTTTTGTGGGAAGATAAGACGTGACGTAGTTTGTGACATTGACAGGATTTCAGAACATTCTTTTCCCTTAATTATCACTTGCAGTTCCGTCGTCAACGTGTCACAAACATTGACGAATACGAACGAGGGGCATAGCCAAATAAAGCTTTTATCGTATTGAACGAATGAACAACGAGCTCGATCCGAATATTATATCGGCCGATATTCTCTTATTTCCTTAAATCTTAAATTATTATTGTTTCACTCGATCCATCTTTCACGCCCTATCTACGTTGTCAACGAGGATTAGCTAATAATGAAAATCGGTCGCGTGGTAATGGCCCACGGCTTGATGTTAAAAAAAAGAATCGTGTTGCGCTGAGCTCGAGTAATTTCCATTGGGTGTAAAACGTGCATCGTAAATACAAATTAAAGAAAATTCTGTAAATAAAAACTTTTAATTTTTAATAAAGCAGTAACAATATGGGAAACTTTTTGAAATTGTTTGAGAGACGAAAAGTCATTCAATTTTATACTTTGCGAAGCTTTATATTTTACAATTTTTAAAACGAGAAGAAAAAAGGAATGAGCCGTTCGATTTTTCTTTTCCTTTTTTTTCTTCCGTCCACAAGAAGAGTGTCGCAGTCAATGTGCTCGACCGTAAAATTGCGGCTTCTAGCCGATATCCCTGGTATAATATATAAATATAGTCGAGGTACGTGCTTCGCGAGAGAAAAGCGTATCTCCAATGCGATATAAGAACGATATATATTGTCTTAGCTTAGATTTTTATTCGGTGATGTCGCGAATTACGTCAGCGCAGCTCGTTGGTATTCACGGTATGACGAGGAAGGGCTTGATCGTCTCATGTCCCATTCTCGAGCCAAAAAAGATGAGACGCTGTTCTGTTTTTTTTTTCTAAAAAATCGCACGTTTTTCTGACAATTTAAAATATACAATTTTTAGAATGGAAATATTTCATGAATAAGGCGCTAAATTATTGTCGCATGAAATCTCCACAAAGAACTGTAGTTTTCATTATTCTTGTATCTCATGCATATGCACCAGCTTCGATGTGACGGTATAAATTTAACACGGAACGAATTTTTAGTTTTCTTGGCAACGAGATGCCGAGTGTTAATGACATTTTTTTTCGTCACCATCCAATTAACTTCATTTATCGGACCAGCTGGTCAACGCGTTTAGTATAAAGAAAGTAATACCTAGGGTGAGATGCGAGACCAAAAGCGAAATTCCAAAGTACCCAACTTATACGAGGGAGGTTTGAGGAGGTCGTGCACATCGCGCCATCGGTGGAAAATCCCTTTCATGGCTGAGCGAATAAACTTCCGGTGAAGCTGTAAAGAGCCACGAGTCATCTCGCCAACCGTAAAATTGTCTCGTGGTCCACGGATATTATATATAGTTAAATGGATAAGGGTTGGTGTGCATGGTAAGCACCAAATTTCTATTAGATGAGGCCCAATTTTCAACACAAAATATAGCAAAGCTATATTTTCGCCCAATAATTTTGAACTATCGAAGTAACGACTGTGATTTCTGTGATGTACGAGAAATTTCCGTTGAAAATATACCCTTAGAAAGTGAATTTTGTGACAAACAAAATTTCACTCCTGTGAGGCCCGTTTCTGCGGGCCTTTCGGATTCCGAATGGATACATCGAAAAGTTACTCGTTAAAGTTTCCTGTCCCACGAACGAGAACGGAGATACAGCATCGTGAAAAACAAATTGATAAAGTGTTAATAATTCGAAAACTTTATACACGAATGAAAAAAAAAGACAGTAATTAATTAATCCGTGAATGACACGCGACTAATCGTTCACGAGAAGCTTTTTACTTTCTCTTTGAACAAAAAAAGCGTTTGATATATTTTGAACTTTACGACGTTTAAAATTGCCGCCACTGTAATCGACTTGAACGCTCTTGCGCTGCGGTGGGCGATACGGGAAGCTCAGCGCTTCGGCGGACGATATGAGAACCTCTACGCTACTGCATGCGGCTTGAGAACCCCTACGTTTTTCAACCCCGGTGCATTGCCACCGAGGTGAATGATGGTATTCGTGTAACTAAGGCGAGGAGCTGTACAATTTTAGTATTGTCATCGATGAAAAGATGAAAACCTATTGTTTCAGTATACAAAGCAAAAAAACTTCGAGGCACAGCTTCCTTGAATCTCCTGAAGCGATAAACACGTAAGAAACTCTAACCATAAAACTCAAAAAACGTATTTCAAAGTCACCGACAAAACTTCGAGTGTGCAAATGCCATGGAAGGGGAGTGGGAGAAGTCGCGGGCTAGCTGTTGTTCGGAGAAGATATTGTTAGAGCCATTCGCACCGTTACAACACATCTTGTTCGCGAATATCTGTTCACATCTCATTCTGTTTATCGAACATGATAAAAATAATTATTTTGTCAGTATCTACGGTGAATGTTGAATGATAATTTCGTTTGATTTTTTTCCTGCCTCGATTATTGGCACGATGATGTGAAAAATAGTAACAGTGCTAATATCAAGAAGAGTTACCGAGGAGAAGATTCGGATAGAAAATTTTTCACGGTTTTCTAGAATTTCCGTAACATCGAACATAAAACATAGACCAGCCATCTCTCTACATCATATCGGTCTCTCTTCGGGGAGGAATCTCCGAGGTTGATGGTAGAGCTCCAGAAATAAGAATATGATTTTTAAACATTTTTGGATAATTTTCATACCACCATTGATTGATTTCCACTACTGAAAGGAGGAAATCCATTAATGGAAGATGGTATGCATCCTCGTTTCTTTTTATTGAAAATATTGATATCCATATATTTATGTTTTACATACGCGTTTCGACATGTGTCCGAATTTATCGCCGTCATTATCGACTGATCTGCGCGATTCCCAAGCCGATAGGTTTCAATGTCACGAATAATTGTATCCCCCACCTTCTTAACCACACGATAGTTATTTTCGCGTTTCTGCTAGCGTCGAGCTTGGCTCAAAAACAAAGCGATTGTCGATGTCAACTGATAATGAAATTCGCTTGACATCGACAATCGACTTGACATTCATAGTTCCGTCATCAAGTTTTATCTATGATGTTATCAGAGATGTTCTGCAATCGTTCAAACTATAGGGAGTTGCAGTTCAAATTGTTTTGAGAAACGACAGTTGGATCGAAACCGTATACTTCTTCCCGGACTTTTTGAAACAATGAATCAGATCAATCGGTCAGACAACATAGACAAACTGCTGAAAAGACTTTGAAAGTTAACACTGTCTCCAAAAATATATAAGTACCGAAGCTGTGATTGTTCCGTCAGCCAATTATTTTTATTAGTTCCATCCACCTTGTCAACTATAGACAGGACAAAACCCTTATTTTCATTCATACGTTATAAAGCAAAACCTGTACATTGGCATTGACTTTTACGTAAGGTGGAAAATAATGAATCGCTGTCTCTTCAGAATGAACCGATCGAGTATCAACGTTCCGTCGGACTATTGATTTGCAACTGATTGATTCTAAAAAGGCAATTCGAACTGCTCATTATTTTCTCTCCAATTAGTTCCGGTTCATAACGTACAGCCGGAAATATCCAGACTCATTGAAATGTCCGAACGAAGCTTATAGACTTTGCTTACTGCCATTATATCCAGTCGCAACAAGCAAAAAGCTTCACCAGAATCTGAGAATCAGCAAAAATAATAGCATCCTGCGTGACAGCACGTAGAGCTGCTCGTTAGAGGTAACGTTAAAACGTTTGCTCATTCTCGCAATATACATTCTCGCTCGACCGTTCCAACTCTTCTTTCCCATAAATATTAAACCGAACTGTATGTGGAATAACGCGTCGGAATGTAGTGAGCGGAGCCATTGTGTCCAATATATGATGGGATTTGGGGGCTCGCAGTTAGAATCATACACACTCGCGAGCGCCACGGGGATTGATTCGTTTCGCTTCGTGAATAAAACATGAGAATCCTTTCGGAGCTGTCGATTACTCGCGGCATCGGGAGCTTTGGGCAGGGGCGAGAGGGGTTGATACGCGTTCTCATCGGTATAATCATAACGAAATTCCCAAAAATTGTTGTCACTCGTATCCACGGTCAAAAAGAAACAAATAATATTTCATGAATATTAATATTCATTTAATAAATATTTATTCATTTCAAGAATAATTCAATATTTATATTAATCAAGCTTGCAATAATTTGTTGCATATTCTTGACTTCATTTCGATCAACGCGATCCTTATTTTAACGAACGTAAAAAAAGGTCGTCTGGTTGCAATTATTTTATTTACTCGGTCAGTCGGTGAGATTTCTCATAAGACAAACAAAAATTATTCACGAGAGAATTTCGGTCTGGTAAAATCCCTTTTTCCTCGTTTAAACCGCAGTTAAGAGGATTTTCTTTTGTGATATAGGAACGTAAAGAGTCGTCGAGTTCGTTATTGTAAATCCTACTTGGAACGATGAAACGCCCCCCCCCCCCTGCGTGAAATAGTGAATCGCCCGTTCGTTCATTGTCTCGTGAACCTTTTTGAAAAATTGTAGACGCATAATACTACTATGTCGCATATTTTGTGGGAAAGTGCAATTAGTTGACTCGTCAGGACCTCGCTTAGTTATTGTAAGATTGCATGATCGGAGCAGCCAAGCATCTCTCGCCTCACTAATTAATACTCGAGTCGTTTTCTCCTCGTTCTCCGTTATAGTCCTATAAAACAGAATGGTGCTCGGTTTCGGGCAGACAACTTTTCATTTTCATTTTAACCACACACTTAAATTTTTCACCGTTATATCGCACCCGCGACTGAAAAAATATACTTTCATAACCTTCTGCCTAAATCCGTTATTATTCTTCTTTTTTTTTTTTTACAAATTGCGTCCCTCTCATTTCCAAGAGGTTACACAAATGTCAGGGTTGAAATGTCTGTTATCCCAACTACCTCCGCGTCTTGAAAATGAAATGAAAACAGGATTATCGAGTGATCGATTTCTAAAGAAATTTGATGTTCGATCTTTTTCAATTAACGTTTTCAGGAGAGGATTTCGTGGCTGCAAATAATCGATTTTCCAACGAACCGACGTTTTAATTGAATTTTGTACTGGAAGAGACAAGTATTTGGATAAAACAACAAATTAGAAGACATCGAGGTAGCTTTGTTCACATTCGCTCGTCTCGATCGAATATTCGAACCAGTCGAGGAAGTAAATTTTCTTATCCCACCATCGTTATCCCCAGAGGGATGAATGCAAATTTTTCAAAACTATGTCAGGACCACACTGCAAAGAGAAAAAGACTCTTGGCTGAAAACTCGGTGTAGAACTACTGTAAATAAATAGCGTATCAGCGAAAGCTCGAGAGCCCTCTCGCGACGAGGGTTCGAACGAGGATCGGTGGGACAAGTGTGTGATCGATGAATGTCTTCGTGTGCGAGCCACGGCTCTCTTCACGCGAACTCGTAGTAACCGAAGACCCTTGTATACCCTTAATCGTGTTTACCTTGGTTGATCGCTTCCTCAAGCCCGAGTTAAGTCTTGCGCGTCTCATCCGATTAAAAGTCCTCCCTTCTCTTCCACATTCTCTCGGCAATATCCGCAAAACCTCTTCGAATTGGCAACCCACCGAACATCCTCTTGGAAGTAAAATCAATTATCTTTCCATTAATAATTTTCTTTTAATCAATAATTATTTCGATTCTCGCGAAAACAATTATTATATAAAACTTATTGAAACGTGAAATATGTATTTTTCATTTTGCACTTTTCAATACAAACATTTCGTTGCACATAACGCGTCTTTTTACCTCTCATCCATTAATTTTATGTCCCATCACTCACTGAATATAAAAGTGACAAGTCGTTGTAGAATATTGTCAGAAATATATATATAAATTTGTTCGATGGCCTAATTTTCAAAGGGCATGGGTAACAATAAAGCTCTAGGTTCCTAGTGGTCTCCCAAAGGACTGCTTCGTCTTCCTCTCGAAACCGTCTGGTCGTTGTCAACGTCAACGTCGTCGTCTTCATATCCTGACGTTTTTTTTTTCATTCGTCTCTTCTTTTCTTTCGTCTGCTCATCCGGAAGCCGATCCTTCTTGAAAGATGAGGCTAATGGCATTTCCCCGATGTAATGTTACCGGAGATTCGGTGCAACGTTCGTAGCTTCCCCAGCCCTAATCCTCAAACTCCTGGCACCCTTTTTCATTCTGATAATAGAATTACAATCGAGAAAAACTGGAATAACCACCAACGTCTCTTCACACATAAACTCATATCAAGAATTTCGATTGCATAAGGATGGAAGTAGCCACGAGAACTATCGGTTCAATTGGTTTATCCCTCGATCCGTATTAGCAACGACTCTAATAACGAGATAAAAGTTCTTTGTTATGCATAGACAAAGTCTAATTATCTCTATGCACGTCCCATACATCCGCATTATAAAATATCCGAGACGGCAGACTAGTCACTCTCTCATTATCGACTTTCTCTCATTATCGTTTCTTTTTTTTTCTTCAATCTCGTCGAGTTCTCATCTCATCGCGTTTCTTGATGGAAACTTCTCTCGTCGCGTACTTTTTATCATCGGATTTTATTTTCGTTAGTTTATTGTTCTCACGATCGATTTTTTGATGTAGTCATAGTTGACCAAGCCAGACTTTGTCCATCGTTGACGTTAAAAAATCGTTAAAAATGTTGAATTGTATTTTTCGAAGGGATTTTATGAATTTCTTTAGAATGTTTTTTAAGGGGGTGTTTTTCAAAGGGACAATTCATCAGGAAACAGGTTTACGGTAGAAGGATAAACCTCGTATCGTACATTTTGTGCTGACTAGTCGAGCAACCCCTGTTAAGCCAATGGACTTTTGTCTGTTATGCTGACACCATGGTTCAGCTGTATATTATACACAAGTATAGAATTGTGCCAGATACGTAGTCCAGGATCTCCTAGACGATCGATCTCTCTCTCTCTCTCTCTCTCTCTCTCTCTCTCACCCCGTTTCAATTTACGTGCCCACACGTGTAATGGACTGTTCCTCATCTACCGTGTGCATTGTCGGCCGATCCATTTCGTCTTCAGGGATGATATACGATGATTTTTTTTCATCCCTCCCACTCGAATCTCTACCAAAAAGAGGCAGGAAAAAAATTGCTTAATCAAGTCGAAACCATCTCGTTTGAAAGAAAGTCGAGATTCATTCGATTCAATTTTTCGAACGAATAAATTCGACTGAAAAATATTCATCGAATTTATTTCTTTTAGAACAGTATAAAAAATTACATTTATTCGAAAACAAAGTTCTGAATCAAATTTCATTTGAGAAAACTCAAATGAAATTCATTATCCCGTTTATATAAATTAAGATTTGGTTTCTTTTTTAAGAAGATTTTTTCCTACGGTAATTTCCCTCGCAGAGAAACAATGTCGAGTATTTTCATTGGAGCTGTGCGTATCATGCGTAAATATTGAAGAAGAGTTCCCGAGGGTCGACTACAGAATTATGGCCAAACTCGTCTCGTTATCGAGATACTTTCATCGCTATCAAAAGCTCTATTTCATTCGCCCCCCCCCCCCTCTTGGTCTTTTTCTCGGTTAGACTCGATACCGCTACGCTTCGATTGGACTCGCCCACCGATTCCACTCAGCAACGACAATGGAGACTCTTGTCGCCGACTCTCTTTCAATTATCCGTCGTGAATTCACAATTTTGCGTCTCGCGATCGAACAACGCGGGAAAGGAAGTGATTTTTCGTGTGTTTTTTTTTCGTTTTCTTCCTCTTCCTCTCTCTCTCTCTCTCTCTCTCTCCTCGCTCTTTCTCTTTTTTCCGTGATGTTCCAATTGTTATTTCCACTCAAGCCTCGAGGGCGATCGTCCTAGAAACGATCGACTCGGGAGGAGAGAATAGATCAAAGAAAAACACACACAATCGAAAATTCATTTCCTTGCCCAAAGTCCACGAAGGTGGATGAAAAATATGCACGAAAGTTCAACGCGAGATTTCGAATTATGATCGTAACAACCTGATTTCGGACGTTATTCTTGAACGAATGGAAAGATTTGTGTAAAACTGACGTTTCACGCGGAGAATGAAAACGTAAAATCTTGGCTTTTTTTCGTCTCTCTCGTTTTTTTTTGCACGGCCGCGAATCACCCTTACCAGTACAACAACCCCTTTTTAGCGCATCCATGAACAAGAACGGCTTATTGTTCTGGCGTCGGTGCGGTTGCTTAGGGGAAATATTAGAGCGAACGCAAGTGCGAAACGAGGCGAGAGAAAGCCCGTTGGGGTGTTCGCTCGCTCGCGATAATGAAAGTGGAGCGCGTTTGCGTTGGCTTTCTGTCGCGGCTGTATACGTCTTATATATATAGCCACATCTATAAAGGGAGAGCGAAGCGACCAAAGGGATACTGCCCAAGAATGTGGCATCTGGAACGGAAGCGGGAAGTCTTCTCTCTCTCTCTCTCTCTCTCTCTCTCTCTCTCTCTCTCTCTCTCTCTCTCTCTCTCTCTCTCTCTCTCTCTCGTCATTTTCTCAAATTCCTCTCTTTGCTACCTCGCGCATTTTCTCACTCGTAATATCAGTTTCCCTTCGTAACGAGGACGCTCGACATGCAAATGTCAAAATAGGCGCGAGGCAAAGTTTTAGGAAAAAAAAAGAAAAGAGTCGTTCCATCACTGACGACTCTCGTCCCTTCTCATGAGTGACTTTTAGAAACAGCGAGACACGCGTCGCTGATAGAGTCGGTAGACGTCAAGATTGTTGTTTTCCTCTCACTCATACACGGTACAAAATATATATAGATAAACGTCCTCGCAACAAAAAAAAATGCGTTGTTAATGTTTTTTTTATGCCATTTGTATCTCCAATCGTTGACGAATTTTTGTGCTCTCGATGAAAATTCTCGAAAGCGCTGAGAAAAATGATGTTTTTCATTGTACGAAAGAATGGCAGGGACATAAAAATCGACGAACGAAAAACCGAACGGAAAATGAAAACATCGATAGGTACGCGTTATGTCGGGCGGGGTCGGGCGAACGACAAGGAAGGCAAGGCTGTGTATCGTTGTCAAACGTGACAAAAAAAAAACCTTGATTTTTCCCTGATAAATCGATGCGTCGATCGAACAGGGGTGTGAGCGAACGAGAGGGTGAGAACGCGAGGGTGGTTTCGCGAATAATAACGTTTCGATATAAAATCCCTTCGTTGCCTCTGCATCAGAAGCAGCTTTCAATCCCCCGGAAAAATTCTTCGTCCCTCTACAAAAACTCTCCGACGAAAGCATATTCCCGTCTATTACTATATATTTTCTTTCTCTCTCCCGCAACTTGCGTAGGTAGATACGTATATTCGCAGATCGTTCACTCGTAGTAGAGTTTCCAGGCGTCGTACATAGAGGGTGGATGAAAATATTAAAAAAAAAAAAAAAAAACAAACAAAAAAATGAAATAAAAAAATACGTGTTATGTCAGTGATGTTGCCGGTGGACTCGAGCGTAATACGCAAAGGCACGAGTCATGCCGGGTGGAAAAATATTGAACGAAAAAGTTTTCAACGAATTTCTCGTATGCCGACGTAAAAGTCGACGAGCCTCGAGGAATTTTCCTCGTTCGGTCGGTGCTTCGGGTTTTCCGCTTACGGCGTTACTTCTTCGACACACTCGTCGCTTACATATTCGTATTACGTTCTATATAGACGTATATAACTCCACGAGATACCACTGTTAACTGTGCTATACGCACCATCACGAGTCTAGAATTTATAAGGTACGCGTACAGTTGGGAAGCCCGAGCGAGCTTCTAACTCTCACAGGTGAATGTTTTTGTTCATATGATCTAATATATATATATATATATTTATAAATGGGTATGTGTAGGTATGTGAGTGAGTGTATGATACGAAGTAGAATTCGGGTTGGCTGAAAGAGGATGGTCATAGAGGAGAGCAGGAGCTTGGACCGTAAAGAGATCCGTTCTCCGGGCATTCTTCTCGTATTACATTCCCAGGGTGAAGGGTCATAAAATTTCATTTAATTACACGAGTGGATTTTTCGACGCCAGGCCTTCCTTCTGTTTCATTTTTCACACTAAGGCAGGAAAATTGAGACATTTTCATCGATCGCCAAATATTTTTTCCAACGGAACCGGTTTCCTAGAAATCGTCGAGAAGAATTCGCTTATCAATTGTATACAACATTTTTCTTTTGTCAATTATTTTTATGAATTTCAATCGTTAAATTGTTTTATTCGTATCGTGAGAAAGCGCGTTTGTCCACTAAGTCTCAAGTTTATGTTGAAACGTGGATATAGGTCGTTGTCGTTCTTCCTCTACATTAGTCCAGGTAGACACACATTGCGAACGACGGCGTTCTTTCGTCGTTTAACCGATACCAGGACGAGCATAAAACTCGACCGGTGACGATAACTCAAGCCGTATCTCGTCTTATAGCGCGTAGAAGAGGACTTCTCTACTAACTCTCGTTCACCCTCGTTTCACGTTTCTACATACCTAAAGTAGTTATAGCGATGTATACATATGTGTGTGTGTGTGTGTGTGTGTGTTCAAATAATACAACGTATATACGTATATATGCGTAGTTACTGAAAGCATACATATGTAGAACAGCTATCGTCTGTTACCAACGAATTGTCGACTCTCGTTTAAAACTAAGTAACGTAGATGGACGCGAGAAGACCGAGGTCTTCGAAAGACTCTCGAATGAAAGTGCGAGAGCCAAGAGAATTAAATAGAAGAGAAAAAGATCTCGTACCGTACGAAAAGTCTCTTCGTTCGTAAGTATCGCAAAATCTCGATACGAGAGTAATTAGTCGACTTATATGTAAATGTGAAAGAAAAAAATAGAGGGAATATTTGAAATTCGAGGCATACGAACGAGAAACATCGTACGCGTTTGATAGAAGCTTTGATAAATCAGAGGTCTCTCCTGTGCGCGAATCCTCGGAGATTCGAATCTAATCGTTTCATCGCGAGGTTTCACCGCGGACGTATTCGGACAGTTTGCGCGCTAATAGTACCCGTCTAGATTTTGTCTCGTGGCATACAACTCCCCGGGCCAACGCGTTGTTGTGCATGCAGCCGGAAACGACAGGTCCGAGGTCAAAAAGCAAAGAGCTCCCGCGACTGACCGTACAGAAACGGAGAGAGGTGGGGGGGGGGGGGGGGGGGGGAGGGGTAAAAAGCTCGTAGTACTCAGAGCACGTGCACAAATTTTGAAATGAATTTACAAGCTCCTGAAAGTAGAGCCCAATGTTCTCGATGAAATTTCCATACAACATTACTTACCTTGAAAGACCAGAAGTTGTATTCCATCGGGTACACTGTATTTCAATCACAATTTCTGTACGTTTATGCGATACGTACATATGTGTGTATATATATATATACACGGTGTTTCTTTTATTTCTGCCACCCGAAATAATTCGGTAATTATCGATGTCACAAAAAAAATGTTTCAAACAAAAGTTGTACGGGGTGGAGGCGGCCATCAAATGCGACTATTTTCTTTATTTCGGTCGAGGAGTTTACGCAAAATTTTACCACGCAAAAAAATAGCTCCGCGGGTGGGAACAAATTTGTTTCTCTAAAATTATTTCAACACTTCGTTATTCGATCGGAAATGTCCCGCGCATTACGAAAATCATGGTTATTCGCTCGATAGTTCGAATTTAATAGCCGAAATCCCCGAAAAACGCTAAAATTTCACGTTTTTTCGATTTTGCACCTGTCAATGTTTATCCGAGAGGAAAACTACCACGATATTCGGGATCAGCGAGACATTTTCGATTTTACAAGTATCTGAGAAGTATGGGTCGAGAGGAACAATAATTTGACCCAATTTTGGTAGGAAAATCACCACCAAAAAAGGCTTCAAAAGAGTAAAACGAAATTATTAGAAAAATTATTGTAGAAGAGCATAGAAACTGAGGATTGAATGAATAAAATGAGAATAAAAGTACAATCAACAAAAGAAATATGAATGAAATATTGGGCTCAATATTGCGTACCAACATGAAAAATTCGCCAAGTTTGAAAAAGTGATCGCAGCTCGTCGAATCCCGTGGCTCGTGGAATCCCGTGCTCCGTCGACCCCCCGATGGTGATATCAACTCTCGAAACGTAAAAGGCCAATCTGTAATCAAAAATATGAAATGATCGTCAACGAGTACAAAATGGAGCAGCTGTTAGTTAACCAACATTACATGAATATACAAGGATTGGGACAACACTTTTTATCCTTCCATTGTTATTCTCGTAATGTCGGTTATCCAGGCCTCACCACGTGGAGGTCGCTGCCCATCGAGACCCAGAGTATATAGCGTGTATACCGATTTGTCTATGGGTAAAACATTTTTCTAACAAATTTGCAAACATCAAGTGCATTACAAAAAGCGAAATTGTTATGTGCGTGAAAGCGCAAAAATAAGCAAAAAGTGCGAGTAAATTTAGAGAGCAAGCTACAACACAGCACACACGCTGCATACTCCTCCTTTTTCCCCTCAAAAAGGCACAAATTATAAATAAATAAAAGCATAGATGAGATTAATCATAAAAAACAAATAAAAAAAACAGATATGTAAATTTTTTTTAAAATAGCTCACGAAAATTAAAAAAGATTGTGCAGTTTTCAAGATGTTATTAAAAAATTGTCAAAGCTTAAGATGATCACAAATTTTAATGAGTGCGGGAGAGACTAATGCAATTATTAGAAGCAATGATTTTTTTAAGCTGCCAAGCATATTCAAAGCTTTTTTTATCGATTAGTTACGTGTTTCACTTTGCCTAGTCGTATCGAGTGATAAAGTAAAATGGTGATTCTACGTGTTTAATTACGAAGTGAAAGCTCTCCTCGATTATTTAAAAAAAAAATAATTATTGCAAAAAAAGTTCGATGATGCCGACATCTGGCCTAGATGTCTTCATTATTCGGAACATTATTGATAAGAATCACAAAGAATGACGAGGAACTGGCCAGGGACCTCGCCATTACGATGTGTCTTATCTTAATTCGGAACGTCGAAAAAGCAACGAGGTTGTGGCCGACAACCACGTTACTCGTTAGACGTTCTTCCTGTTCTATGATTTATTTGTTAATAAATTTGAATTTTCATTCATCGATATTTGCTATTCACAGAATAGTTAATCGGCGAAGAGCGTCACTCGTGTGATTTCACATTTGTATGAGAGGATTGATTGGACAAGGCGAAATGATTCACTAAAACTCGATTTTTCGAAACAAAATAATAGCTTTTAGAATAAAAAGATTTGAATGAAAATTGTGATTAAAATTTGTTTCTATTGCATCAAATAATAATAAAAAATATGAATAAAAAAAATAAATAAAGATTGTAAACAAAATTTGTTTTCATTGAAAAAAAATATATAAAGAAAAATTAGGAATAAATTTGATTACAAATAAAAAACAATAAGAAGAAGTTAAAATTGTTCATTAATTTTGTTTCCCATTGGATTACCAAGATGTCCGAATTTCGAAAAAAAACGAGAACTGATCGGCATCATCGTCAGGTGAATTTCACCGTCGCTTTTCTACTCCAAAAAACGAGAACAGTCTCGTAGAAAATTGAAGAACAATTTTCCACGAGACACTCGATATTTCGGATAGAAAAGAACGATGAACGAAATAAGAGACATCTTTGAAGATCATCCTATATGTGGAACTGGAAAATAAAAATAATCGATTAAAAGTTTTAACAAAACCTGAAATAAAAAAAGCATTAATGACACGATAAAGACCTGAAAAACAAAAAACTTTATATTAGGAATTTTTTTTTTTCAATGTCCCTCGACGACCTGCAATCATAAGAAACAGAACATCCTACTTATAACATCCACATAAAACGTATGGATGTGATCATCCCCGGCCGTGATCTTACTTTCTTTCCCGATTTCGTTCTAAATTCAACATTGGTGTCGCAACTTTGCAACACGACATTCAACGAGATTGTTTTAAATTCCCCTTTCCCACCACCAATTTTTCCACCACCAATTTTCCCACCACCAATATTCAATTTCATTTCGCGAGGGAAGGGACGAATCTAGTTTAATTTTTCGGTAAAAAATGACTCGACAAGCTACTCGAAAAAAATTCAACAAACTGACAAAGGGTGTCACCCGGTTGTGACTTGGGACAGTGCACAGTGACGACGTCATTTTTGCATTTACCGTATATTTTATGTGGGCGATTTAGTCGCGAAGGAAATACATGCGATCCTTCGAGAGTAAATGCCTCACTCCCTCGATGATCCCTCGATGACTCCACGATGACGATGAAGAAATATACCGCTCAAAGTTTTTTGACGACCAACGAATCGCGAATGGACAACACAAAAGAGGAAATCGAGCGAACGACTGGACTCCAGTACTCCGGTTATCTTTGAATTCAACGACAACCTTCGCACTCGAGGCAAAGACGTTTCACTCGGCGTACGAAAAAGAAAAAAAAACTCTGAGCGGCAATTTGGCAATGCGCACATGTCCGAGCAGAAGGCAACGGATGCGTTTTATAAAGTCGAACAATCTCGTAAAAAGAGATATACGTTCGACTAATATCTACTTGAATTTATTCCAGCCACAAGATGATTTCTATGCAGTTGTTTCAACTACATAGCTCGTCATCTTGAGGTTTAATAAACCTTTCGATCCTGAAACCTATGAAACACGCAGATTTAACTTATAATTGTACGCGGAAACGAGCAAAAACGAATGAACGATTCCTCGTCGAGGAATCGAAACATTGTTTAAGCGATTCCTGGCCCTGCCTACCTAAGCATCACACACGGAAGAGACATCTTTACGTTACTTAATGACTACGCGCCTTTCAGGGTTCCTGCCTATTTCCCCCTAACCCCAGCACCGGTTTCGTATTTTCAAAACAAGATAAAAAAAAACGCGTCACATTCAATTCCCTATTCCCAATTTCTGTTTCACATTCATTGGGGTCCATTCCACGCCCGGGTGTAAAACCTAACTAGGGATTCCACGGCCCCTACCGTGCTCCATCACCCGGGCGGGCGGCCACCTCTTGGTAGGAAGGTGGAGGCTCTCACACACTTACAATTTTTCTTAATCTAAAGCGACTTCGCCTTAGTTCGACGTTAACTTTCGCAGGAGCTGCCCCGCGAAATCTATCATGGAACCAAGGCGAGATCGAAACAATAACGATGATGACGATGACGATGGCTGTGAATTTTAAAGATGAATGCTTAAAATTACCTACCCTGAAAATAAATGACGATTCGACTGACTCGACAAAATCCTAATAACTATCAATGACTCGACGAGCAAGGCGAGTGCTCCAAGTTCAAATATCGCGCGCATGCTTTGCTCTCGTGCAATACCCCTTTCTCGATATTAATAACAAAAAATCTATGAAATAAAATACATTTTTAATCGCGTTATGTAAAAAAATTGAATTTATTAAAAATAGTTGCTCATGTATTGCATCGTATGAGTCAGACTATTTTCCTTCTAGATGAGGGAAGCTCATCGAGAAGGTTCATGGTCGAGGGAAGCTCGACTGTGAAATTTTATTTCAACACAAATATTTAGTTTTTTTAATTGCTTATTTTGTTCGCAACGACGAGACAAAAAAATGAGAAGGGGTTGAGAGACATCATGCTTTGTGATTCCTTAATTTCTAGTGTGGTAAGGTATTTCTTTATTCAAAAAAAATAAAAATAAAGAACGGGGTAAGGTAACGATGTCTTATGAAAAATACGGTGAATTTATTCAATTTAATCCCTGACTAGTTCTCATAAAATAGTAACGCCGCACTAGGTTCGACCAGTACTTGTTCTCAAGTAGTAAATGATCTCCAAAGTGGAGTCATATTGATTAAGTTTTATGAGCAGACTCTAATCGCGTTCGCGGAATTTCAAAGTGTCTGTGCGAATCTCCAGAGTGGAGTCGCGTGCTGGAAGAGCTGAGAGCAACCCTCGGCATTGGCGACCAAGTCAGAGCGAAATTTGATTCATTTGTTGAAATAATCAAACGTGAAGCGTTTGAAAATTTCGCTCGGACAAAGTCACTGTGCCACGCGAGTTCTTCTCGGGTTTGAAAAAAATCTGAATTTTGCGATTTTAGCAAATTTTTTTTTATTTTCTAAATATTTATAAATTTTTGCGAGAATATTATTTCATTTTTATGAATTTATAACCGAGGTGATAAATTGGCCGAGAAGAACGCCCTATTTTTCTAAACACATATATGAACAATGGGGCCACTCGCGAGTCGATTCTTAATATCGAGACTCGAACGTCTCGACACTGTCGAATCGACTCGCGGTCACTGTGCAAATGCCCTGGGAGAAACAATACAACCAGCGATCGTGCCGCTTAGGACCTTTCGTCCTACGGCACGAAGGCTTGAGGAAATAAAAAAATAACGAGACCGTTTGATGTTCTTGTAGATTTTGTGATCAAGGTCCCACGTTGTCCCAGCTTCTCTCACATTGTCCTAGCTTTTGTCCCACGTTGTCCTAGGTTTTCTCCCAGCTTGGTCACTCGTCGATCCATTTGCACACACACTTTCACTGTGGACCGTAAGACAAAAATTATTATATATTATTGCCAAGAATAACTGGCAGCTTTTTTTTCTTGGACGTGCTGATAATTTGTAAATTTAAAATTTTTTAAATAAATTAGTACGTAGCGATTCTTACCTTATTACTATTCACTTTTCGAATGATGTCGATACCAAACAGCACAGGAGGCTTTCCGATCGGATTTGCTCGTTTCTGAAACACAAACATTTTTTAATTGTAAAATATTAAAAGATAAAAAATAATGTTTCAATTTTGTTAGGGACGATATTGGATAATGATTTTTACCTTATTTCGAGCCAAGATTAGCTGCAAGACACCACCCAACCACCCATTAATTTTTGTCCTCGAGTAGGCTTCGTTACTGAAAAACGACAAAATATTTATAATAAATAATGTGAAAAAAAAATTATTGTCATAAAATTTTTATGAAGATAGACATTCAAAAAATGTTATGTTTGAAGAAAGTTTAAGAAATTAGATAATTCGAACCTTAATTCGAGCCACGATCAGCCCCGAGACACCACCCAACCACCCATTAATATTCGTCCTCGAGTAGACTCGTTACTGAAAAATAGAAAAATATTTATAATGAATAATACGAAAAAAAAATGTTTCGTTTGAAGAAAGTTTAAGATATTAGATAAAATCCTTACCTCAATTCGAGCCACGATTAGCCCCTCGTCACCACCCAACCGCCCACGATATTTTCCGATCGGATAGACACGTTTCTGAAACCCAGAAAACACAATTTTTATATTAAAAAAGAATGATATAAACGTATTATTAAATTTTGAGATATTAAAAAATGATTCTTACAATACGATTAAGTTTGGCTCATTTTGATTCAGCTTATCTCAGCTTGGCTCAACTTCACAACTTGACTCTGAAAGTTAAAAAAAAAATTAATTAATAATTAATTCAAAATAATTTATAATGAATTCAAATTAATTCAAATTAAATAATAAACCTAATTACCACAACAATTAATTAATCCCATAAATAATTCTCATTAAGGTTCAATGTTGCACTTTTTTTTAAATTTAATCCTTAATTTTTTCGAAAATTTACCATCACGTAATTAGTGGACGATATTGTCTTCGTTTGGAACAATGTACGAGCCTAATATCGTTGATAGATAGCGAGTACGAAGGATTTTACAACGTTAATACACGTTAAATATTTCACGCGTAGGGTGTCCGGTTGATAACTAATACGCTTATTTCGTGCACGAATGAGTCTAGCCTTGAACTATTATCGCGCATGAATGAACAGATAACAATGGGAGCGCCGAGCCTCTACCCCCACCACCGCGCTACTACGCTCGAGTCTACCGGTAGCCGGTCGCTCTCTCTCTCTTCCCCCCCCCCCCCCCCCCTTCGCCACTCAACCGTCTACCTATACATTGAGGTAGGCCTACGGTGGAACCTCGGCGGCTTATATAGATATACAGTCACGTGTTGAGGCAGTTCAACATTGTTTATATATTTATATACACTCGAATCGATATATATAGATATACTGGGGTGAACAAATTTACATTAAATGTTTAAAACTCTATTAAAAATCGACAAATTATCGCAGCTGGATGATTCAAACGCCATTTTATAGATAAAATTGTCTACGTTTAGGGAGAATAATAACGAGTCTGGATTCTTGGTGGAGATAAGAAAAAAAATTTTAAATCCAAACGAAATTGAGTCAAAATTAATATTTGGTGTCTATGAGGAAATTTTCTATGGGATATTAGATAAAATATTGTAATAATGATGAGAATATATTGATGAATGATGCATGAAGATTTTAAGAAGGTAAAGCAAAAAATTGAAAACAAGTTTTTGCTCCGAGGGGTTGCAACCCCTATTTAATAGAGGATGATTCGAACGATAAGGGTCGTTTCCGGAAGCAGGGATGACGTGCTAAAGAATGGCGTTCGAATCATCCGGATATTTTCATTATTGCGGATGTAGCGACGATTTGAAAATGATGCGACAATTCGCTTTCGGCCACGTTTTTTAAATGCCCTACTGACCTAGTTTCAAACGTAAACAAGGAGGACGAAAAAGTACTAACACGGTTCGAAGCACGGTCAACCTTGAAAGGAGTGCAAAGAATGCACCGTGAACGGTCATTCTCGGAATTAACAAAGAGCTCGATCGTTGCGAGGGATTGACACGAGTGAGAGCCACGATATGGCCTTTTGCATTGAACATTACGCGAGAGGTCAACGACCTTTACCTCGCACCACGAAAAACAGCTGTTACAAGAAAACTTATAAAACCTCCGTTCACTCCTGCTAAGCTCGCCCATATCTTGGGAGAGACGTTTATGTTCACGCTCTAGAGCAGGACGAATACGTATTTAGAGTTTTGATTAATTTAATTACTTAATTGGGTTCGTTAACGAATTGTGTTTAATTAATGAATTAATCAATTAATTAATTATATATACTTTTTTTTAGAAAGATTGATAATTGTTGAGGAACTAAAAGTGAGACCGGATTTTCTTGTTTTATGGGTAATTTCTGATCGAATCGCAATTTTTTGATTCGAAGGATTTGCCGTAAAAAACAGCCTTCGGGAGGAGAATTCTTTTTCCTCTCGAAAATTATTTTAAAATGACCTATTTTCACCGACATTTTTCGCACATTAGGGAAACCATGGACATTCCTTTGATAGTTTGAAATTAATAGGAAAAATTTCGAAAAAAACAATGAAAAGTCAAGTTTTTTCGACTTTTTACCCATTAATTTTTAGGCGAGAAATTTTTTTCTCTAAAATGATTTCAACACTACGTTATTCGATCGGAAATTTCGCGCTGATGAAGATTATGGGGTTATTTTTCCCGATCACTCAAAAACTCACCTTCACTTTTTTAAATGGAATGGTACGTTTTTTCAACCATCTTCTAGAGCACCTCAAGCTGCATAAAAAACATTGAGGGGTCTAAGTCGTTCAAGATTATTCAAGGTCAGTAGCGAATGATTTTCAAAATCGCATCAACCTCTGTCAGTGGGCACAGCAGCAATTGCGGATGGTCGAACAATTCTTTAATGACGTATTATTTACTGACGAGTCAACGTTCACAAACAGTGGATAAGTGAAGACGCACAATATGCACTATTGGGCGAAGGAAAATTTACCATGGAGTGTTAATGTGTGATGCGGCATATGGAAAAATTGAATTGTTGGTCCACAGTTCATTGATGGTAATCAGACTGGGGTACGCTGCTTTTCTGGAAGAAATATTATCTGTGTTGCTTGAAGATCTAACCTTGTGGGTTTGGCAAAAACTCTGATATCAATATGATGGTTGTCCAGCTCATTTTGCTCGGATAGCTCGCAATGTTGTCGACCGAAAATTTGGTAATAAGCAGATTAACCGAGGATCACGAATAGGCTGGCCTGCTCGATCACCGGCTTAACTCCACTCGATTTTTCTTTATAGAGGACGTTGAAGGTTAAAGTCTATCAAAATGTCTATCATGCGAGAACGTATCATCAATGCGTGTAACAGCGTCACTCCAGAAAGAATTCTAGAAAAGAAACAGTGTTTGACTGTCCGACTGCACAAATTTTTGGAGGCTAGTGGAGGTCATTTTGAACATCTATTGAAATTAAATATTTTCAGGTAATTTCAGCTCGGATCACTACCAAATGTTTACAAGACCACCAAATATTTGGTAGTGATCCGAGATATTTAGATTTGTGTCATCGATACTGACCTTGTTTGACCCTCTAATGTTTTTATGACGCTTGAGCTGCTCTACACGATGCTTAAAAAAATGTACCATTCCATTTAAAAAAGTGTAGGTGACCTCCACTGCGCGTAAACGCCTTCACCGAAAAAATGGTCGCATTTGATGGCCCCCTCCACACCGTTCAACTTTTGTTTGGAACATTTTTTGTGACGTCGCTAATTACCGAGTTATTTCGGGTGGCAGCGATACAAGAAACACCCTGTATATATATACACAGGGTGTCTAAGAAGGTCCGCGCTGGCTGGTACCTGCGGGTAGCGAAAATGCCACGAGTTCATGTTCGAAATGCGCACGGTCAATTCGCGATAGTTTTTAAATGAAAGGGATTTTACGTTGTCCAATCGGAGAGCTGGAATGGACGCGTTCGATCACAATCAAGAGGACAGCAACGCGTGTCCGAAGTTTAAACAGACATCGATTGTCGCTGGCGCGAGGCCAGACTTGAGACTGTAGCTATCGGACACGAGCTATAGCTCTTCGATCGTAGTTTGTTCGAACTTTGGTAACGCACTGTCATAGTACGAGGAACGCGAGGATCGATGTCCCTTTAAACTTCGGATACGCGTTGCTATCGTCTTGCCCGTATTCGAATCGGGGCGACTCCAGCTTTCCCGTTGGACAACTTAAATCGTCTCGCGTTCAAAAACTATCGCGAATTGACCACGCGGACTTTACGCGTGAATTCGTTGTATCGCCAACTATTCGCAGGTACCAGGCTGTGCATGACTTCTGAGACACCCTGTATTCGTAGATATCTGTTATAACGCACGTCGAAGTACGCCAAAACGTTCGGGAATTTGAGGAGAGAATATAACAAGAACCTCGTCGACTTCCAACCCCACTTAGACAACTATCTCCGCAGTATATTGTGCAACTTGTATTGCTATGTATAGGACCTACCGAGCAGTGAATCGAAGCTTGATTGGGTCCAGGGACGAATCGCGAAGGGGAATATAACCACCTGCGCTAAAGCCACTTTTCTCCTCCATTCATGAGAATAAGCCTCTCGGGAATCGTCGGACGATTATTGTTATAAGGCATCCAAGTACTATGGAGATTCGTAAGTACAATTACCTAACGGTGATCCGAAGGATCTACATTGAAGCGGAATCGATCGCTCGCACGTGGGAAATTGGTTCGACGACGACATATCGAAGTGAATAAAATTCCTTGAAGTTTCAACGATCGTACCAATGTTCTTCATCGAATTATTATTTGTTATTATTTATTATTTTGTATTATTCTTTATTATTATTTATTATTATTTATTATTCACTGACGATTGTTCGAACTCGAACGAAACGAAATTCAACACCGAAATTATATCATTCGCGCATTCTTGCTGTGGTAAATTAGAAATAAACGGAGACGGAACGAATATGAGAATCGTGCCCAGAAACAATTTTATTTTTCTCACATTTTGTGCAATTGGATCGATGTTGCGAATACACTTAGGTATTGGAAAACGCAAAGGAACAATCGCGTCGATGATCTTGTTGTCTGCAGATAAAAAGGTTACTGCTCGCAAGTCGATGAAAAATTCCCTGTACGGATATTTTGACGCTGCACCTCGAAGGAACTTGCAATGTCCTTTCTGGCAACCTAAAATATTCACTTGTTACTTCGTGTACGGGACTATAAATACCAATATGAAGAGATACGTTTGGGCTTTCGTGATACGAAATACTCACACGGCTCTTACCGCACCATGTTCCATCGGGTAGGGTCATGGGAAGAATTACCGCCTTGACTACCTGGCCAAAAAGGCCTTCCTCCCTCCGACCGCACTTTAACATTCCGCATTCTTAGCTACCCTGTAATACAGAGTCAGAGTCCAATGATTTTTGTAAAATCTATTTAATCCAATACACATTGGTAAAATAAATTTGAATGATCGTTAGAGCTAAAGGAATATTAGCCGACAGGCGCCAGCTAGACAGTCTCGATCCGCGCATAATTCGTCCCGACTTTTTACCGGCACCCACGACGAGAGAATCTTGTTATCAGAATTAATCCTCGCAGAAATATTAAAACTTCGAGCTTACCGGTGGATTAGACCGAAGGCATGTCAGAGCAAAGAACCGCATGCACAGAAGAACTGAAATCACCTTTTTCGACATATCGATTGAAATACAAATTTCGCATTAGAGACGTTTTAATTAAATAAATTCATATTGGAAACTTTGTATTCAAATGCTCATTAGAAACGTTTCCGGTCGTTCGTGAACGAAAGTCACTTCGATAACGTGACTCACCGGTTCGAACGCCTTCAAGATTCTTGTATTACAGATTATATACCGTCGCTAATTTTCATAGCCAAGGTGACAATCTCGGCTCGATCGGCTGTCGAGCAATATTTTCGTTCTTATCGAACCTTTTATTATTATAGCCTAGTGTCGGAGTTCTTTTTAGATTTTTATTTACTTGTTTCGTGCACCTTTTTAACTCTAGCACTGTTTTACGCTCAACACGTGTAACACGATGCTGTCTTATATATCACGTACAGAAAATAAAAACAAAGATAAAGCTAGACTCTAGCGCAATTCACTGGAGATTCGCGAAACTGGGCGCGAAGACCGAAATTCGAAAAGTTCATCTAAAATTTATTTGTGAGAAAGTGCACGGTCGAGAATTTATCCGTCCTTCGTCCCTTGAGTTTTCTCTTTCTACCTTTCTTTTGAGATCGTTTTCTTTCTTTCTTCCTATTTCCGACGAAGATCTACGAGAGAAACGTCTTACACTTGTTGGGAGATCAGACTCTAAGCTTCATTCGGTTTCTCCCTCTTTCTCTCTCTCTCTCTCTCTCTCTCTCTCTCTCTTTATCGTTCCTCCTCCCTCGTTTTCTCCTCGTTGTCGTCCCTTTAGCCCCGAACTACATCGACTACCTGTGGTCTTGTATACGGCATGTCCTTGTTCCATGTGTCTGTGTAGCGATCTCGTAATGTACGAGCCAAAACACACCATGCCCAACCACGAGCCACAGGCTAACTTGCTCTTTGTCAAATCCACTTTCACAGATTGTCGTACTAGGAAGCGAAATCCATTATAATTTACTCAATTCAGGATATCTATTATACTCTTAAACTAATCGTTTCATGACGAAGACAAATGAAAAAATACTTAGGTATCTCAAATAAAAAAAAAAACGAAATTTTTAAATCGTAAATTCTAATACGATCGAACATCGTGATCGATAAACAAATGTTTCGTCGTGAATGTAATTCGATAATTTTCTCGACGAGTGAAAATTTTGCCAATTTCAGGAGAATTTCATTCGTACTCGCGAATCAATCCGATATTCGAAGTGATAAAATAAATAAAAACTTTTGATCACTCGTAACGCGTGGCGTTGTGTTATTACAACGGTATATAAAATTATCCCGACATTAATCCGATATAACGGTAAGCTATATCGATGGAAATTGTGGTTTATCGGTAGCAGGTAAATTCTCTACCAGCGTATCACACAGCTACTGTATAGACGCGTACGAAACGGGGTGACAGGGAGAAAAGCCGTATCCAGTAGTAACTGCACACTGTGGTCAGACAGGCCGAGAACACGATGCCCGGACTCGCGCGCGTTTCCCAATTCTCCATGAACGTTTCGTTCTCACGTTTCCTCGCTCTCATCTACGTTTCTATCTCGTTTACCATGCAAACCCGTCAAATTTCCTCATCTAAATCCATTCTACCCGTTATAATTATATTTTTATCATTCGTCGATCTTAACGCAAAATTGAAATTTTTACGAGCGTTATTTCACAAATATTTTCTTTCAATCTCGCACGAGAAAATAGTTCGAACAATTGTATAAAAATACATTTGACATTTAGATATTTTTATAATCGAGATTAAATTATGGAGTTAAATGAAATTAAACGGAGAACGGTATTTTTGTTAGCGCAGAAAATTATGGCGATTCGTTAGAAGCTCTTCATAAAAGTGTCTTCATAATTTATAGCGAATACCTGGCGTGCATGCGTACCCGTTCTCCCTTCTCGTTAGTTCCTACGTAGGTATCTACATACCTCGTCGACTGCACGAAACTCTCGCTGATTTTGCACAAAATGTCGGAACTCGCCCGAGCCCGAGCAATTCGCATCTTATTAGCAGGACGCGCATCCGCCATGTAAAAAGCTATAAATTTTCTCACGTGTCTCACGTGCCGTAAACTCGCGCAAGATTACGAAGTGAGTCGACTCGTTTCGTTTCGTGGGATCGGGGACGCTTCTCGAAAAAAATCCTCCAGCACGACGCCCAATTTAGCTCTTTTCACTTCGTATCGCCTCTCTTATCAAACTCACCCTCGGCAGTCGTCGTTGTTTTATTGCCATTTTTTTTGTTCATCCCTGCACAGTGCCCGAGACGTTGTTTTTTTCTCGAGACGAGGGACGCGAATCTTATCTTATTAGCCCGAACAATTTAATCGAGGGGTACAAAATATTAGGACGTTTAATAAGTTCTGTTATTTCGTTTAATAAGTTCGCTATTTAATATTAAGTGTATATCATTTCGCCGGAGTGTAAACCATCCTTTTTTTGGAAGTCTTCAACATGTCGAACTTCCTTCCAACAAAGAGTATTTGTGGCGAATTTTACTGCATTCCTTTATTCGAAAAAAAACTCTGCAGCTGAAGCATACAGAAGTTTTTTGTTGAGACTGACGGCGACGATGCTCTGTCGGAAACAACATGCAGAGATTGGTGTAGACCCTTCAAAAATTATGTTTTTGACGTTGAAGATAAAGAACCCTTTGTCGCATCGAAAAAGTTTGAAGACGAAAAGTTGGAGGTATTACTTCGTGAATACCTGTGTCGGACGCTAGCTGAACTTACAGAATCATTAGGAATTAATTACACAAAAGTTTCGAAACGATTGAAAGTGTTTTTTGCTAATTATTTGCAATAAAGCATTAATTTTCACGAAGAAACAGCGACAACTTATTAAACGTCCAAATATTATTAATTTTCGCGCAGCTCGAATATTGCAAATGATTCGAAAATCATAATAAACGAAAATTTAATATCGAGCAATCGATCCAATAATTATATTCGAGGAGGATGAATAATTTTCATTCTCGTGCGATATTTTATCCTCCATCGTCGTTATCCCCGATTAAAGAAAACAAATCGTTCGCTGAATTTCTTTCGAGGGTTACCCGGGATACGAGATGGTAAGAAATTATCAGGATGTCTTAACGTGTCGCATCGCATCGTACAATTTTCTCGAAACCCTTCGATATTTTCCCGATCAGCTTTTCCGAAGGTTTTTTTTAATCATTTCGCGATACTTTTCTCTCGTTACGTTTGAGTACGGTCGGAGCGTAAGTTGTTGTCTCGATTGCCTGGTGCAACGCCGATCGTCGGGGGATTGGCGGGCGAAACTCCGGTCTCGCGAATGAAGGGTTGAAAGTGTTCGCGTGTCACGTATTTCCGTAGCAATATCCTCGAAACATCCTCGAAAGAGTCTCATCCCTATTACCCCACTCGCCCTCCTCTTCTTTTTTCACCCCTGCTTCGTCGCGTCCGACGTTCGAGCGACTAGCGGGCACGGCGAATACCGCGAAGAAAATTGGAGAATCCACGTTAAACCGGCCTGACAAGATCCCTCGCGTTGTCTCTCGTGGGTCGCGCTAAGACTTTTTCCCCCTATCGCGATATCATTACAAAAGGCACAAAAAAACAGGATCGTGACGTCTTTGAATCTGGGAAAGCTCCGTGGGTGGAAATAGGGTGAAAAAAAGAAGTTTTCCCTGCAGCCTCGAAGATTTCGCGTAGGAGGTCGACTCCCTTTTTTCACCGCGACATCTGTCGAGGAAGTTCGCACGTGAGAGCTTTCGAGACATCGAAATTGAGTCCGTAGGATTTTCTTTGAATTTCTCTTGCTCCTACGGAAATTCACCGTCGTTTCGAATCCGAGATTCACTACCCCCGCTCGCTTAACCTTTACGTCTAAAGAACGTATCCTTTTTATATTCGCCGTCGAGGCTTTCGAGTCGAAGGCCACCGACGGAGTTGATCTCCCAAAGATCCGGACGAACTTTCATCGATCACTTGCAACTTCCGAAGATTTCATTTTTAGTAAGAAAAAAATAACGATTAACCCTTAAATGCATCGTGGTTGCCGTTTGCCAACTCATGTATTTTCTGGCTCTATATTCATGCGTGGTAGATTTTCTAACCGCAAATACATAATTTTGTAATAAACAATATTTTCACAAAGATTTGATTTTTTTCCTTATTTTTCCCTTAATATACCCCCTTTTTTAAGTAATGTTTCATAAATAGAAACTGTAAACAAAAAATCTTGCATTTAAGGGTTAATTTCGATCGATAAGGGGTGATTCGGTCGTCATTTTTTCTGTCCGATAAGTTTTCTACGATTTCAAAAAATGTTTTCCCGAATCGAATGAAGCGATTCTTTTGATTCTCGTGATCAGCATTTTCTTCAGTAGCAAACCTACCTGAAATATTTTCTTTTACATCGCAGGTCGTAAACAACGTTACGTAAAGCGTCCTATGGCAAAAGCCCGGTTAGATATGAAGTTCGTGCATGAGCCTTCCCTCGCACGTGATTGGCACATCAGTTATGAACATCTTCCCCTGCGGAAAGAAGATAATAAACGGACACAAGGGGTTGCCACTCTCACCCTCCGAGACCGGAAGTGGTCGCTCGCTGACTTTTTCACACTTAAACGACGGTGTAGAAAGATTGGAGGCGTACAAGAAAAAAGGAGCTTTGTCACGCGCGTTTATTGGCGATGGTGCAAAGTAGCGCGAGGGTGGCATAAAGGGGAAAAAAGGAAAAAAATGTATCTTTTTTTCATGTTTCTTAACTATTTGGGCAGCGTTGAGAAAATCGCGTAAAAGGTCTTGAAAACATAAAGAAAAACTGTGAATTTTCGCAATATTGTATCGCAATTCTTGTTGCCACGATGGCGATTTGAAAATCTCGATTTGGCCACGAGAGGGTGAATATTTTTTTTCCAAAAATGAGTTTTACCTAATACTTAATCTTTTATTATGTTTTAATTGATTATCCTAATTCCCAACGTTAATCATCTACTATGATTTACGTTTTTTTACGTTCATTGGAGAAGGCTAACTTTTTTTTAATTATTTTTTATACGAATATAAAAAAAGAAATTTATTTTATTATTTTTTATTACGATTCAAAATTTGTATTTTCGTAACTTTTTTTCTTGGGACGATAGAAAATGTATAAAAGTAAATGGATTAGAAAGTTAAGTAGATAGAAAAGAAATGGTTACGGGAAATAATAAATTTCAACGAAATTCGTTTTGGCTCGGAAATATATTGCAGTAACAGCTCATTTTCGTTAGATGGCGCCACTTTGTCGATATGGCTCAAACTCGCTCATTAATTCCACTTGAATGATCTTGAAACGCGCTGAGCCGTGTGTGGGCTGATTTGATGTACGTAGAAACATAAACATGCGTATTCCGATCGACTTGTGCTGCATATATATATATACAAAGTCTCCCATTGTAAAGCTCACGGTCGAATATGTTTGAACAAAAGCATTTTTGTTAACAATTCTTTATATAAAAGTTTCAAGATTTGAAATTGGATGTGAAATAACATTGCCTGTTCGATTTGAGTTGGAGAATTTCAAGGTCAACTTCTTTTTTTAAGTGGGAACTATTATATTTTTTTGCAGATCCGTATTCTACATAAAGAAAATAAGTAGCTTATCTTCGGAGCATTTTTTCGGAACGTCTCTATTTTTTTTAACATAATTAGCCAAATTCACAGCAATTTTTGGGTTTTCAAAAAATTTTTACTCGAAAACTAAAGCTTCTTAAGAAAAGTCCCCACAGGTAAAAAAAATGCTTAATATTAGGTAAGAATTCTTAAAAAATATTTATAAAAAGTTTCGATTAATACAAATTCTTAAGTCTGGAATGATATAGGATTATTATATTTAAATTAATTAAAACTCTTTCTTAATAATTCATTAAAAATTCTTAAGAAAAAGAAATGATATTGTTCAAAGATATTCGTCTGGGGGATTTAAAATGCGACACTCTGTGCATACATACATATTGTAAGATTACTTTGTAATCTTACAAAGAAACATTACCAATCGTGATACCACGATTTCGCTCATTATAATAAATATTGCAGACTTCGAATATTTAAAGGACGCGTATTTTTCTTATTCTAAATGTGCACATTTTAATGCCGAAACAGACCTCCAAGTTTTTACGAAAACCGAAAAAACGACAAACTCTCTCGTATCGATAGAATCACCGAACAGATTTCGAGAAAAATAAGAACTAATATGTTTTATGCGAGGACAGTACAAATGTTATACCGTTCGAAATTGTGGCATCCCACGAACAACGTGTCACAGAAAAAGTTAATATATTTTTAAGAGATATGCGTTAGGTCGTAAATGGGCAAAAAAAAACTTTCCTCCAAGTCAACCTACAATTGTATATTTTCACCGGAAATTGTCCGTACAACACGAATATCACGCTCAATTCTTCCAGTATTTAATAATTAACGGTCGAAACATCGAGAAAATTGTGAACAATAACTACGATATTCGTGTTCGACGGTAAATTTCCAACGAAAATATACCCTAAACCCTCCAAAGTCGCTTCAACCTGTGTATCTATACCCTATACGCGTGCATAAATATATACATATATACGTTAGAGGGTGAGGGGGTGAAAAGCAAAAGCTCCGGGAGAGTGCGTAACGCTCGTTATAGCTCGGTGTGTGGTATATTCGTGGGCGCGATAAAGCATCGCGCTTGCGCAGAGAGCCCTCCCGGCGTCGGAAAGTGGCGAAGGTAGGGGTTCGGTGTTGCACGACGGCGGAGGGGACGGCGAGCGAGCGTTAAGGGGGTGGGGGGTTGAAAGTACGCGTAGAGCGTATAGAGAAAGGGAGACGGAAAGTAGGGGGTGTTCGAAGCCTGCTCGGCCGGGCCGGGAGGAAGTACCGAGACGCCGACGGCCGTCAGAGCGGCGTCGCGACGCGAGCCTTCGCGTCCGTCGGCGGCCCCCCCAAAATAATAAAAAAATACACACACATACACTCATATATATATATACATATATATATACATATATATATAGACATATATATGTATATATATATGTGTGTATATATATGTACATATATATATATATACACGAAACGTACCTACGTGAAGTCAAACACGCGCGAGAGGCTCTCGCACTGTCATCGCTCGAAGTTACTCCGCGAGTTCATCCTCGACACGCACAAACTTTTATCGTCGTTTACGAAAGATAAAGAGGAAAACAAGGAGATAAAAAGTAAAGCGGTTAGAACGTATTATTGTGAATTTGGAGATATTTAAATAATTGTGATTCGAATAGTTGTGAAATAATTTCATCGAGATTCGTCGCGACGTAGGTCGATGACCGAAGTCGTCCAAATTATTCGTTCGACTTTTCGTTAAGACAAAATAAGATATACAATCGACGGTTTTTCTTTGGACTTTTTTTTAATTTCTTATTTTTTATTTGTTTTTGTTGCCTTTCGTCGAAAAAGTGCATTTGCGACCGAGACCGGAAGAGGATCGCGTCGTACGCCTCGAGAAAGTTTGTCGTCGAAAGCCCGTCGAGGCACGTGTCGATTTTCTTCTTTTTTTTTTTTTTACCGACGACGAATATTCGTTGGGTTTGAGAATTTCGTGATCAATGAGATTGGAAAGAAAATTTTGATTCAAGTGTTTCGAGCTCCTGTAGATCTTGATGAGGTACAATTGAGTAGTGAGCAAAAGAAAAAGAAAAGTGTGATAACAGAGTATAACCAGGAAGACGGGGAGAAGAGTGTGAAAGGGAGAAAGAGAGAGAAAGAGAGAAAGAAAGAGAAGGAGAGAGAGAGAGAGAGAGGGACAGAGTGAGAAAGAGAGAAGAGATCTTGGCGAAGGAGTCCGGGGGTTTCGTGTCTATTAGTGTAACAGGTTAGTGGCAACTATTACTTGGCTATACACACAATCGTCTCGAGTTAAGATTCTCTCATCCTCGTCGACGACGTCCCTTTCTCCCTCGTCATCTGCTTACACACCGATGTCCTAAACGACGCAACGGTTGTGTCAATGCCGCTAGGATTAACTGCGCGAGAGAATATTCCCAACGCGAAAGGGTTGAAGAATTTTCTTCGCGAAATTCCGGACGAGGGTGAAAAAGGGCGCCAACACGATTTTCATTGACGGTTCGTCACGTCGGTCTTCCAATCTCGACGCGAATTTGTCGTCATTGGGAGTCTTCCACGAGACAACTGTTAAAGATTTTATCGTCACATTTACTTTTTCCTGTCTTTATCGAAACCCGACGATATAAATTTTCATTTTAAAAAAACGACGAAAATAAAGTTCGGAATTTTTAATGTTTTTGTTTCTTATACGAAACATCGAGTAATTTTTTCTATTTTGTGCAGGGGGAAATTTTATTCCACCGAGCCAAAAAAAAAACAAAAAAACTGGGATAAAATATAAATTCGTTAGAACCCAGTGACCTTAAGAACGTCTATCGATTGTAGGACCTTCTTGTTTTCCACTTTCCAGATCCTTAAAAAGAAATTCCTTTTAAAAGCATACGAGGAAAAAAAAGGTTCAAAATTCGCTGTCGGGGTTTTTTCTTTTACACGTATGTAGAGTAATGCTGGTAAAGCCGAGGGTTATCCGAGGGTCACCTAGCCTCGAGAACGTAGTTTCGCGCGGTAGCGTGTTTCTCTTGTCGCGCTCGTACCTCGTTCCCGACCATTAAGAAAAAAATAACACATCGCGATATTTATCGCGTATCTCGTGTCACGGGGTTGTAAATACGCTCGCATATTGGATTCCATTCGATTTTATCGCCATTGCAAATTTCTTTTTTCCAATAGCGAAAAAAAGTACAAAGTTTTTTTTCACGAACCCGAGCTACTTTTATTTTCGCGCGAGATTAATTTTCAATTAGGTATTGCGATTGAATTTCGAATTGAATTCAGAGGCCGTAAATCACGATACGAAAAAAAATATAAAAATAAAAATGAAAGAAGCTCGGGAGAGTGAGAAGCCTTTTTCTCGTACATCGGTGGGTATAAGGCCGCGTACCAATCCGGTAAAGCTTCGCTTTTGTTCCTCGCGCGCAGCAGACGGATGGAACGAGCACCGGTAGGAAGGAGAAGCGGTTATTATCCCCGATCATCGTTCTTCTCCTTCTTCTTCTTCTTCTTCCTCTTCCTTCCGTTCCTTTCTTGGTCCTCGCTCGTACCTCTTTACCTGTGGTATTCGAGATGGAAGTAAACGCGATGAATGACAGTACGGACGAGAAATGAGAGAAAGAGGAATAACTAGTCGCGACGAAATCCCGTACTCGAGAGCGTCAGGGGAAATTCACGCGAAACCTTTCACATCGTCCTCTGTGATAACGCTTTGTCGAGAACTTTGCATGTTTTCAACTTACGTTTTTGGAAATGATTTTCGAGCAACGGCAAGAAATTCATTGAATTAAAATATAATTTGCGAGTCCCGTTAACGCAAAACCTTTCGATATAATCTGGCCCCCTCGAGCTTTGCTTTCTTTTTTTACCTAAACATAAATAAATATTTAATTTTCCGCGCGAATTGAGAATTCGCGCGGGTACAATTGAATAATTAAGCTTGATTTCAATTATACAAGATTTTAGAGCTTGATACGAAATCAAAATCAAATATTTCAATGTATCAAACATTTATTTTACTACAAAAGAATAAAGATTATTTCGATGAAACTAATATCGATCCGACGGAGTTGACTTCGATTCGATTTTTTTTTATAATTCTTATAATATCGACGACTTTTAATTAAATGACAGTATTCATTTTTCGACCAAGGAACATATTTTTTTTTTGTTATAATGTCGATAACGCGAAAGTCAAACGAAAAGCTGCGAATACCATTTTCCGCTATTTCCGTGAAAAGACAGAGAGAGAAAGAGAGAAAAGAAATAAACGAGAAAGAATAATAAATGTCGAGAATGGTGGTAGGGGGGGAGAGGTCTACCCTGGATCTTCAAATATTCATGCCCTTCTCTTCACGAGTGGAGGTCCCCATTAGGACGCTGTAAGCAGCCGAACTTTTGCGAGTTTTCTTTCGATTCATTTTTTTTACTCCTCTTCTTCATCCCTTCGGGTAGCTTTGAGACCCTTTCGCTACCAGTCTCAATCTTTTTCATTCCTTCGTTCACTATTCCATTCTCTCTTTCCCTTCAAACTTTTCTAACCGTTCTCGGCAGACACTCGATGGGTAATTCTTTCTCGCCGGGTAAAAAAAAGAAACGTCGTATAACGACAAAGGAAAGATACCGAGGAATGAAAGAACATTCCTCGTTCACCCTTCGTCTCTGGTATGTTGCTCGTTGAAAAAAAAAAACGAATAAAGAATCACGAAAAATATCAGCGGGTGCCGAAGGAATTTCATTTATGCCATTTCAAGTACGTTTTATCAAACAAGCTTATCTTATTTATGCAATATATAATTCTAAGAAAGTCTGCAGAATCCACCAAATAATCCGAATTTTTATTCGATTTAATTGAATTCCTTTGAAATAAAAAAAAAAGACGGTCGCAATTGAAATGTGCACAATTGTTTCTTGAATATTTCAACATTTATAAATATCTCTCCTTAAAGAAAAAACGATGTTCATTTTTCTTCCGTCGTATACGTAGAGGGAAATTTCATTAATGTCAGAAAATTATTAAAATCGAGAAATTTAGTAATATGTATTTCAATCTTTCGATCGATTCGTCCAAAACGTCAAATTGTACGATTTCACTGTTTTCGGGCAAACAATTGGTAGCTCGATAGTTCATAAATTACGAAAGTCGAATAAATTCGTTTTCTCATCGTCGTAAAACATTTTAAACACCCTCAACGATGAGCCCTTCTTTCTCTCTTTACGAAAAACAGTGAAATTCGGTCATTTCTCACATTGTCTCGTCGCATCAATTATTTTCACGGCTTTTTTCATCGTCTCCCTCTCTTTCTTTCTCCTTTTCGCTCACTCCCCGCTGTCTAACGTTTTTTTTTTCGTTATTCTTTTCGTCTTTGGCGCATGGTAATAATCGCAAGTACGTGTCCGGGACGTTAACGGTGTACATTTTCCATCTTGCTCCCTCGAACCCCTCGTAAAAGCACTTTTTCATAGCGCTTCCCCTTTTTCGGCTTCGTCAAGCGTGTAGGCTTCGAGACGTGAGAATTCAACCGCGAGAGAGCATCTTCTCTTCCGCTACACTGTACGATACTTGACTTTCCCGTTCTTTTCTTCCTCATTTTCTTCTTCTTCTTCTTGTTTTTCGACTCTTCCTGTTCGTTCATGCCTCTGACATTTTGTTTTCTTCCTCCCGTCGATGACCTCGTGGCCTATAGAAACGTCGTGAATACTCGCGCATTTAGTGGTTCTCGGTACACGAGTCGTAGGAAAGTCCATTTTTCCTTATTGGGTGCTTTGAAAAACGTTTTCCGCGCTTGTTCTCCATCGAAGCTCTACTCGCCGGTAAACCTATATATCTATATATATACACATATATATCATTTCTACGGTCATGTACAAGAATAAAGCAGCCTGTACAGATTCCTCGCACGTTTCGAGGGGCTCTCGTTTCCAAGCTTTTTCTACAATCTCTTTTCCGCCTCTCTCTCTCTCTCTCTCTCACTCGTTCGACTCTAGACTTTTTTCTCTCTATTTCTTGCATCGGCGAGAAAGAGAGAGCAAGAGGGAGGAAACTCGGTCTAGAGCGACGACAGGCCACACACGGTCGATCTGGAGACCGCGTCGTTGAGATTTATTCTCCATCGCGTCTATATGTTATGTATACGATTTTTCTCCTCGTCCATTCCTTTTCTTTTTACCTTGATTTTTACCGACCTCTTGGTGTATCTCTGGTCGTGAACCAAGAACCAATCCTTGAACATAATTCAACGTCGCGTTCTCTATACCCGCGCCGGAGCTTCGAGTGGAACGGGAAGTCGATGGGGTCGGTTATCGCTCGATAAAAATAGAAAAACCATCAACATTATTTCATACGATTTATTTTCATTTAATTTTTATAAAAATTAACTTATTATGCCGCGGAGAAGAGAAATCCGCTCGAAAAATTATTCGTTCCTTTAAAATATTAATATTTTCTCGAGTGATGAAATCGGTGATTAATTTGGTAAAATAATTGTTATTATCGATAATTGGCGTTTTTATAGGCCATCATCGCGAAATATATTAGATGAGAAAATTGGCCACTCGATCATCTTTTTCGTCGTATTAAAGCTGGCACACACTACCCTCAAAGAGACTTCGACAGGTTTTGGAAGTTATTCGCGTGTAACTTTTTTTTAACATCCTAAACTCCAATTGTTTTTGATCCAATACACCAATGTGTTCTTTGGCTATGAAATATATAAAAAAAGTCAAGCCCTCCCCCCACCCACCTATTTTTCATATATTTTAAAAAAAGTGTCAAAGTAACCCCGGTATGGGGCTTCTTTGACAAGGCATTAAAATTCAATTTATATCGAAGATACAAAGCGTAATGGTTGCCTTTTGACATCATTTTAATAACAAAGTTAATATTTTATGCATTTTACATAAAATTAAATGAAAAACAACGATTTTTTACTATAAAATTGTCATCTTTATCTTAATCTGAGACTTAATCAGTCTCATATATTATCGTTAAGATCGAAAAACTGAATATTTACGTAAATTTCAAAAATATCGAGAATATATTGGCGATATTCTTGTTGCGCGTAAAATTTCCAATTTTACGAAATCAGAAAATTTCTGCAAAAGACTTTCTAGGGGGGTTCACGATCCCCCTAGAAAGTATTTTTGGTCGAAAACAAAAATCCCCCCCACCCCAAACCCCCGAAGTCCTGAAAGTAAATAACGAACGTCGACTGTCGGCCCCGGCCGAGGGTCAAAATTTATTTCCGCCAAAAAGGCTTCAATTGGAGGTTACGGAATTGGAAATTTTCCGCAAAACACGAATATCGCCATTATAATCTCGTTGTATTGTAATTTACGTAAATAGTCGAGCTTTTCACCGCTGCGAGTACATTTAACCCTTATTTTGGCGGTCTGTCAAAGTAGCCCCAAAAACTCTCAAGGTTACCCACAATGTCAAAGAAGCCCTCTCTGACAGTGTACAGCACGGACCGTCACAGCACGTAGCGGCACCGCTACGACAAAACTTTGTAAGATGGATTTCAGTGGGACTATATACACACTAGGCCAGCAACGACCTGCACCTTCCGGCAACGTAGAGGAACAACTTCCTCCGGTCGCTTTTTCAAATGTTTTCCTGGTCTATGACGGTACGTGTCGATGATTATCCGTGAATCCTAACGGATTGACGGATTGACAATCCGTCATCCGACGAAGGTCTCCCGATGCGATGTGAACATACGCGTAAAATTGTCGTGTCGGTGCTGGTACGTGACGTTACCGTTACGTGACGGTCCGTGACGTATAGTATGTGGCAAGCTTTATACTCGATGCCAGTTTAAAATATGATCTTTACGTGTCACGATAGCGCACCCTCGTTAGCAAACGAACGTGTGACAACGACGTGACACCTCACGCGTACCAAGATGCTCGGAAACTTGCGTTCGCACGAGGGCTCGTATTATCGACGTAAATGGATATACGTACCTCGACTCTCCTCCTCGTGAGAGAAGGTGTTGCTTTTGCTTATCCGGTACGCTCGTACCCGGTGACGCGACCCTCGTATCCGGTTCGGGTCGACGTTGACGTTACTGGAAGCGCGAGCTAAGTGATTGGAAATCGACTGGAAATTTTCGGGCAACGATAGACTCCGATCAAAATGTTCCCTAACGAATCTATCGGAAAATTGTAAAGCTCGTACGTGTCAGGAATATTGATCCTCCCGGTGGATCGATAACAATCGAATTACCGTCGAGCTCGACGTGGTATTTGTAAATATTCGATCGTACGCGAATCAAATTTAAAAGGTGTACATAATCAATCGAATGAAATATTTTTTCAAACGACACGGATAAGTAGAAAATTAAACGTGCATTAGGAATTTCGTATCGTTCGAACGAAATTATCAAAATTTAAAAATGAAGAAACGTTCGATCGATTCGACGAGGATTTTCAACGTACGATAAATAATTATAATTTCTTGAACGATATTTCGAAAATTCTATCGAAGTGATCATTTATTTTAATCGCGAACGTGACAGGAACGAGTTCGAATCAGGTGAAAAGTCGCGTTCTCGTTTTCGTAACGTGAAACAAAAATCACTCGCATAAAAACTGCTTTTTACAATTAGATACGATTTTCTCTTGGTTCATCACCGTTTCGCTATCGAGTGTATGGAAAATGTACCGAAGAATGGAAATATAGCGTAGCTATGTTCGTATAGATAGGTAAAGCAGCAGGAGAATAGAGTGGGTCTGGCTTAATTTTCAGGCGGAGCTGAAGCTTCGATGATATGAAAGAGAGAGAGAGAGAGAGAGAGAGAGAGAAGCATAGTGAAAACGTACTCGAGGCCGGATGGGGATGAACGTTATATTTGACAGTTTCAAGCACAAAATCCACCGCGTTCTCTCGCGAACTTTCTAACATTTTGCATGTTTCGCACGTTTTCGTAATTGTGTTTTCGGCCTATTAGTCGCCCGGAATTCGTTTCACCGCTTCCCCTCCATCGTGTTTCTCGGGGCTGAGCTGGGTCCCTTTAACGAGAAAACTAAATTTGATTCAAATGGAGTTTCATTCGATCGGACAACATTTATTTCATCCGAGCGAAACATATTTACCTCGTTTCGATGAAAATTTTACTATTTTTGTATCTATGCTAAAGTTTATTTAATTTCTGCAAATATCGCCTCTTTTGCCTGACACGTGTTTGTAAATTTATTCAAATTATTCGGAATTCTCGTTCGTCAAAATAAATCGCATGTCATTCGAGAAAAACACAAACTATTTTTTGTTCCATTAAGAGGCGAATCTCTACTTTCAATTTAAAAACAATGAACTATTTCGATTTATTTGAAATTGTTTTGTGTAAATTTTGCGATGCGCGAAATAATTTCGAAACTAACCTAGCAACTAAGCTACGGACTCGTTTCTCCGCGACCACGTATTCCGACGTATTCTCAGAATCGAGGATGGCGTAGCTTGTAACTTCTCGATTCCACGCAATATTGGAAAGTTTCGTCCCCTATGTGGAAGCTTCCCTCTGGCTGTCTGATTGCGAACATTTTATTTCGGTCGTAAAAGTTACCAGTCTCATAAAATCTCCATGGGAAGAACCACATATTTTTCTTACGTTTTGATGTCACATTATTCATTTTAAAAAGGATATTTAATCTGCATTAAAAGTTCTCATCGAAATTATAGTATCGAATATATTTAATTTAATTCGCCCATGGAATAAAAAATCATACACATTGGTATAAAATCCCAATTTAATGTGAATATCATGTATTATCAAGATTGGTTCGAATTCGTTGAAAATATCTAACGAAGTAAGAGCTGTTTATTTACGGTTACGTTTTATTTCTTTTTAAACGTGATATGGCATTGGACGAAAGTTTCTTCTGTCGTATATTTTGGAAAAATGCCGCTTGATGGTTTCTCACAACGTCTGTTCTCGCAAATCTGGAATAATAACAATATTATTGTTAATAACATATATCGAATTATATGACGCAGTCTATGTCTTGGTTTTTAAATATTTTTCAAATTTTTCCTAATTAATATATATTACGTTTTGGAAGTAAAATAATTGTAAAAACTTCGCGGGAAGGTCATTCGATGATATAAGCTACTCACATGGTCTTTGTCGCAGTACGATCCTTCGACAGGTGCGTTTCGCCAGACGTCGATGTAATAATCTCTACCTAATCGTTTAGCGCATATTAAGAAGTCGCATCGATGTTCCGTTTCTGGTGAACCCGTTAAGTAAAAAGGCTAAATATATTTGTCAGTATATGATTAGTGTAAGAATTATTCGCTTATCGTAAAACCGATCGTCGAGTTCGAATTGAAAATTCAAATAAAAATATTGTGAAATTGAATTTCTAATATATTATATCGAATTGTCGCAAAATTTAATCAAAATGACACAAGGCACACTCCAATATGGCAAACGAAAGATAAGTTGCTGACGCGACGTTTCGCGAGAGTACTGTGACACGGATGTTATAGTTTCTGGACTCTCTATTCGACTTACCGCAGCGATTGGAGAAACAGAGGTCGTATTGATTGGCTGTAGAGATATTTATTTATATTTTTACTCTTAAAAGTTATCACACTTTTATTATCACAGCCGTTTGTCATAAAAATAGTTTTCACCTTGCGTATTCCGGTGTGGCGATCAACGCGAGAATCTACTCGTTTCTCGGCATAATTCTTGAATACATCTATTTGTTTTCTTTCGCGAATCCTTTATAATGTATACAATTTAATATTCATAGTTAATATAATAATAATAAGGGAGGAAAAAGAGGATGAATTTTGGTAATTTTTTAGTTCTTAAACCTTTTTATTTATAAAAATATAACAATATACGTCTGAATATATAGACTTTGAACTATCCTGTCAATAATCCTAATTAAAAAATAATTGAAAATAGACAATATGAGTCCCGTAAAGAACTGATTTAAAATGTTTGTTGTGCTGCCCGAAATATCTTCCGTGGCAACTATCTGAAACATACCAATATATTTTTTCTCCAAATAAATAAGAAAAGCTAGTCTTTGTCTTAGATGATTTTAAAAATATCGATTTTTAGCACTAGATTTACCAGCTCTTTTTGAAAGCATCTCTATTCCATTATACCAACAGTCATTTTGACCGATGCGATAAATCTAGTGTTAAATTAAAATCGGAAAATCTAGAAAAAAAGGCTTTTCCAAGTTTTACTCGATCTGTTCGGCCCCGTCAGCTATTAGGGACTATACTCTCGTCTATTTTGAAAACTGTTAAATGAAATTGTCAGAGTATAGGTACAGTTCGAATATAATACCATCCAAAAATAATATTTTTGGAAGATCAATTTTTTTAAACCCCCCGTACATGGCCCTTTACCCAAAATTGCCGACCGATATTATCAATATCTGCCAATATCTTTAATATTACCCCAATCAATACGATCAATTAATATTATCAGCATTAACAACATTATTTATTGTTCGGCAAGCGATTGCAAAAAATCCCTAAAAATATTTTCCCAAAATTCTCACTTCGAGGAATCGGCAGGTTTGTGCGATGTATTCGCATTTTCATCGTGATTCGTTTAAGCTCAAAAAAGCCGCGTGTAGTTCGAAAGCTTAAAAGAGGGAGAGGGCAGAGAATGAACACGTACCACTCATCATCACCGCGGACACGCGACAAATTATCGTTATACGTCCGGTCGTTGTTATGTCTGGCATATACCTGTGTGGGTTCTCTTGGTATGGTGCTCTGTGCTTCCGACCCTTGTCTCTCTCTCTCTCCCCCTTGTCATAGCTCGACTCGAGAGACCCCGGGACCACCCTCGGTTTTATTAATCTCCGTCACACGTTCGAGATTGCCGGTGTGCGCCGTGCGACATTTTTATTGATCAACGGTCTCGCATGATCGATTGTCCGTACTCCAGGTATAACTTTACCTCAATCCTTCGTCATTCGCCCTCCTCCCTATATTTCCCTTTGGAACAACGTAAAAAAAAAACCAAAAAAAAACAACAAATGAACGATAACCGAGCGCGTCTATATTTCCACGAATTCACGCTTGTTCCGATGAATCGTTTCTCATTTTTTTTTGTTTTTCATTCCAATAACTATCTCTATCGGCCATTTCCTTCTCGCTCGTACACCTGACTCGATCTATATATATGTATAAGCATACATAACGAAAGGGGAACTATTTCGAAGTATGGAAAGAGAAGTTTAGGGGTGGGGAGTTACGGGGGTACGGGGGTTGGAAAAGTACGAAGATCGAAGGGCGAAGTAGAGTGAAAGAGCGATATCGAATAGCTTAAAACGTTAATCAGGCTTCGAAAGTGCTCCAGCCAAGAGTCACGACGAGCTATATTCCTAATCTCCACTTCTATTCACATACGTAGGTGTATATACGTATATAATCGATGTATGTACAGAGGGTTGGTCTATTCGTCTGTATCTTTGGTCCTCTATCTCACTGGTTGGCTGGTCACCACCGCACGAGGGTCCTCGTCCAACGTTTTACTTTGCCCCGTAGTATAGCTCTACCTACTTCTCATGGTCAATCCTGAATTGCATCCCCCTATATATATCGACTCTTCACAGGTTGCAATATATACTTTTTTTCATTCATCCTCTCTTTTGTATTCACTCGGTCATGCGCGCCATTTTTTTTTTCTTCCACGTTCGTTTCTATCCCAAACCCCACTGGGATTTACTGACATTCGGAGTCAAAATAGAGAGGAAAAACGAAGGTAAAATAAAAAATGGCGCGTATACGAGAGGCACGATATCGATTAATTTCTTGTAGAATATTTTTAAACAGTGCCGGAAATAAAAAATGTCGATAAATACATGAAAATTCATAGGACGATTTTGTTACTCAATGTTTTTTGATCAAAGTAAATCTTGTATTTGAATTAAAGACTTTTCTGTGATTTTATGTTTAATAATCGCGCGAACTAGATCGAATAATTTAGCGTTTCTTGATGGTGAAAAATGGCCGAGAAGCAAGGAGCGTTTTCTTCGTTCGTCGTAAACCAACGGATAGGTAACGTAATTAACGGCGATGACGATCGAGGAACGGTGTAAAACAAATGCCGCGGAATCGTCTCGTGATATTATCCCTCGGTGGTAACACTTCGAGAAAGCCGTGACGGAAGAAGGAGGGAGATTGTCCCGGTAGTAAACTCGTGCCGTTACGAGGAAACTTTTGCGAAATTGCTCGAACGGGCGGGTAGTGTGTAGAGAACTCTCAATAATTTATTAAGCCCTCGGCCGGAGAACGACGTCTCGATAATTTCGTTCTACGATACAGATATGCATATATATATATATATATACGTATATAGCTTTGTACTTTAACGAAGAATAATCGTATTGAAATATATGAAAGTTTCCCGAGAAAACAGAAATTATGATTATACATGGTTTCGCGACTTAGACCTTCATTTATCTGAGTCGATCGATCATAATCCATCAATCTTTTTATCCAAACATGCGAAAAACGCATGTTTTTCAAATTATTTTAATGGAAATTTAATCTTGGAAACATTTGGGCGGCTCTCTGAATTACAGGAATATTTAAAGTAGCGGCTGTTTCATCGTTCAGCAAAAATGGGGTTGAGTTCTCGCGGACGTCTCGCGTAGAGTCAATGTTCTTACGTTAAAGCGCACCTACCCCAAATATATATACCGAGAGAGAGAGAGAGAGAGAGAGAGAGAGAGAGAGAGAGAGAGACGGAGGGAGAGAAAGAGACAGACGGACGGAAAGTCTCGATACGAAGATTGAAAATTAAGAACGAGAGAGGAAGTTGGTGAAAGTCATCCACCCCCTTCCCGGCTGGAAAACCCCGGTATCGAAAGTCGAGATACTTTAGCGAACTGCTCGTCAGGAAGCTGGATAATATGCTTATCTTTTCAGGTAACTCATTTATCTCCTGATTGAAATGAGGATCGACGGAAAAGATCGTGTCGTTGAGAGTGGCCCGTCAAGCCGTTTTCTCGTATTTTGTATTCGGACTTGAAAATTTTATTGGTCATTGCCAAATTTTATATGTGTCAATTTTTAAAAAGAGCACAAAATAGGGTCTAGCCTAGTACAAATTGATACGTGACAAGTCGATTTAAAAAATAAAAAAAAATCAATTTATACAAATAAAAATTTGTATCAATTGATTAAATTAAAAAAACATTTATATCGGATTTACATTCGAATATCGTCCGATATGAACGACGTAGTACGCGATCGGAAAATAATTTATTTTGCGTATAACGCGATATACATCTTTCCAATTTATATTTAATATTACGAAATATAGATTTTTGTAAATCCAGTACACTCGGTAATAAATATTCGTAGGCGAACGGATTACTGCCATCCGGAATTGAAAAAAATACAATTGCTCGTACTTTGTCTTCCGTTAGCCGCTAATTGACTACGTGGAAATGGTAAATTGCGCCACGAGAAAATGGATTACGTTCTTAAATGATTAACACAACCTTCGTGCGTTTCGCTGTGCATATTCTCGATTAAACGCTCTCTCTTTCTCTCTCTCTCTCTCTCTCTCTCTCTCTCTCTTTCGAACACAGACACTCTACAGTGTGTGGGTTCGAGTTATCCCTCCATTCTCGGAGTTAATCCGGATTTTCTTCGCACGTTTATACCTGTGAAAACGGTCTATTCACTGTTGCCATTTTGATTGCCGCTATGAGCTCGAAAAAGTTTCATTCTCCATTCGTCGTTTCTCTCGTTAAGAACTCGCGAGAATCTCTAAATTGCTTATCGATCGTTTCTTTTCTCATTCACTCGTGTTCCTTTTTTCGCAAAATATCCAATCAAAATCCGTACGATGAGTTTCGTTTACTATTGACCGGACGAGCAACAACGGCTCGTTGGTAGATGAAAATTCACGCGTTGCTTTACGTCGGAGAAACGAACAAATTACACGAATCTGCAACTTGTCAGATTTTTGTTAACCAAGAATGAATGAAATTCGAGTGAGAAATCGAGAAATTATTTTATTTTATTTGAATATTATTTTCATTATAATTCCCAGTTTCACTATTTATTGATTTTTTTCGTAAATACTTTAATCCAATAATCGATCGAGTTTTATTTTTTTCCCATCGAATAGTTTGCCGAACAAAAGTTCATTCTCGATTCCCGGCCGTTGCGGAATTTCAGTACAAAAATTTATGCTACAACGAGCACCAAGAGAATGCGAAAGTGAACCGCAGGAGAGAATAGTTGGCCGTTGTAACGAACGGTTAGATGGGTTGTGTGCGGCTTAAGAGTGTAATATTCATAAATTGCTCGGAACGTTTGAAGTTTTTCCAGTGAAAAGCTCCAATATCAACTCGGTCATCCCGGCATCCACGCTGCTGCTACGTTTTACCTCGTCCTTTGTAAAATCTCGCGCGAGTAACGGACTCGGGCGAAAAAAAAATGACTACTTAAAAAGTAAAAGGAAGGATTAAGGGCGAGGGAGGAAGGGAAGGAGGGAGGGTCTGTACGATAGCTAATGGAGAATATCTTGTAAGCAAAATATTGTTACGCACAAATTTTATAGGTCGAACCAGGTGCGCGAGCTATCGAACGAAACGTAACGAAAGCCAAACTAAATTCTGCAGCTCTTCCTTTTCTGCTTCGCCCACTTTTTTCCCCATTATCGTGCAACGGTTGCTCCATCGTTTTAGGAAAATCCGAAATTAATAGCAAGGTACGATCGTGTAAGAATTCTATTTTCGTCGTTGCAAAAATAACGGTGAAATTCAATTTTCAAATAATCTTGCAATGATCTTGAAACATCTCAAGAAATAACCTTGTAACAACCTCACCTTCGCCCTCGATGACGAAAGTCAAAAGGTCGAGACAAATGGGACAAATTCGAAGTGGAATTCGAGCCGGGTAATTCTTCATGCAAGAAGAAAAGAAAAGAAAAAAATGTGGTCGCGTACCTTGATTAGATGGTTGTCTTGACCATTTGCCTCGCTAAAGATTAATAAAGCTCTCGCACGACAGCGAAATTTGCGAGAGAAGCCTGCGAGAGAGACGCGCGTAATACAGGGATGGCAACCCTCGCGCGCAATTCGTTAGGGATGACGCGACTAACGCCTCGGGCAGTTCACCTCGGTTATGGCTCCCTAGTAAAATCCGAGATGGCTGTGTGTAACATCCCCTTATAGGGGACGAGCAAATCCTCCTCAACGTTCTCCGTTGCGCTTTTTACCTCAAAACTCGTTTACCAGCCCATAAATTGACGGCGCAAACTTACCGCGGAAGCGGTTATATTTTCGACAACGTTTTTCTCCCTCTCCACCACTTTCTTCCAATACGCCGTTTGCGTAGCCTCGTTTCGTAATATTGTGTACACCCGTTTTAACAGCACAATTGTGCAATACCGTGATATAAATCTGAATTCTACGAAGGCGAGAGTTTAATGCGAAAACAAAACAAAAAATGTATTCGATAATAATACGAAGATATCGCGAAACTTTCGCCAAAATCGCTCGACGCGTATTCGCGCTAGATAAAATACGGATTAATTTAAATACAAAGTTATTTTAGCCAGCGCGAAGAAAATATGAAAAATCACGGAACACAAATTGGAAATTAGACAATAAATTGAAACTCAATTTTTTCGTTACGGTATTAGAAAATTCTCTCTCAAATTTTCTCCGTACTTGATCCCCGGGACTGAAAATAGAAAGTGACGACGATCGCCTTTCTTCCATTTTATCCTTATCGGTCCTCGTTGTCCCGCTTATGACACAACAAGTTACTCAAAGAGTCAGAAAAGCTTATTCCGTTGTACCTACCCTACGATCGAAGATTGCATTACCCTGCAATTTTCGAGATTCGAGCAACACAGATACGGACCATTAGCTTCCCTCGAGGATTACCACGTAAGAATCGAGAGATTTTAAGCATCGCAGTTGGAGAAAATCCTTGCTGGGCTGAGTAGCGCGACGAGAAGTTGAGTGCAACGAGGATCGTGACCCAGAAGTGGAAGAAGGGGTTGCTGGGACCGAAGGGAGGGCTTGAAGAAGCAGAAGCACTCAAGTTCCTTCGAAGCTTGGTTTAATCCGAAAGAGCTTGGTTGTCGCGAGCGAACGACACGAGTAAGCGCGAACGTTATAGCATAGAAAGCCCGTAACTAAATCACGTAGAGCGAAGACGTGCCGTTGAATGAAGTGGCCGACTAAACGAATGCCCGATTAGCAGTCTTCTCGGTCTCGCTTGTACCATCGCCCAAGTGTGCAAAAATAGGATCGAGGTACGTGTCCGCCGTTGCCTCGTGTCTACGAAAAAAAAATTAAATAAAAAAATGGGGAAAAAAAAGAAAACACGAAACAACGAGTTTTCCAACGTTTCTAGTTTCTCGATTTCGTAGTCCGAGAGCGTACACGACTCTTTTTTTTTCTACGTAACACTAATATATCCTTGTCGCTTGGTAAAAACGCGATGCGTGACTTCCCGTACATTTTATCGACTATCGCTCTTGCATATATATGAACGAAAAATTAGCTTATTTAGTAAGTATCGCGGTGTCTCGTGCGTTAACAATGAAAAGAAAAGAGAAAAAAGAAAAACGCGCGATGTACGAAAAAGCCGAGACAACCAAGCCCCAGCTAAATAGTCCACCAGGGTCACCGAATCGAGAATAATTCGAATCTTCTTTCGTTGTCTCCGGCACGTGCGCGCTCTTTCCACATTTTTCTACGTGTTCCCTGCGATAACGATATATACGAGCGTTGCAAACCAACGTCCGTTCCTTCTCTCTTTCACCCGTTTTCATTTTTTCGTCCCGGTGACCTCTCGTTTTATTATCTCGACTCCGAGTTATAACTAACGACGCGTCTGACTATAGCGTCGAGCGTTACTACTGGCAGGGGCACGACGATATTGTGTCCGAGACGCAGCAACCGTATCTACCGCTGGATGTATACCTACAACGAGACGGTTGGCTACATCTGGTCTCGTTGCGCTTCGACGGCGATCGCGCGGGCCGACCGCATCTGGCCAATTCCGTCGCGACGGGCTTTCTCGTTCTGGTTGACGAACTCCTCGAATTGGGGTCGACTCAGGGTTTAATCAATCCTTCGTCTCAATGTACGTGTGGCTGTGTCTGTGTGTATGATGTAAATTTGTACGTATGTATCTCTGTATAATAAAAATATCTAGCTGCAGGCGACGTCGTGCATACGAACTTCCTCGCAACCGTTGTCTATCGAAAACGCAACGCCAGGCAAGGGGGCCATTAACCCCAAAGCTCTTCAAGTACGACAAGCTTTATTGCTCCGTGTATTATTTATTCCATTTTTTTTTAAACGGGATGACCCGTACGATGTTTATTATTATTTAATTCTGAACTGAATTTCACGGAACTCTGATAGAACTGTCCTCTATTTTACTAACGTCACGTCCTAGAAGGATACGAAGAAATGAAAAGTTCGAGGCGAAACGGCGTGTAGAGTCGTTGGGTCCGATGAAGAATTTCCCTAGCCGACTAAAAAATTCATCAATCGATCTCTCGCGCATCCCTCGCAATTCTCACTGTCGCTTCTTCTTCTCAGAACTTTTTTTTCTTCTTCTTTCCTTCTTTATAAGCCGGGGACGGTCTTTATTCTCACGAATTCCTCAAGAGCGAATAGATGCGGGTGTGTCGAGAAGAAGGAATCGACGAGAGTATTGCCCATATACTTCGGTTGAAGAAGGCGTGGAGAGCGAGATAGAAAGGGAGAAAGAGAGAAAGAGTGAGAGACAAAAAGAGAGAGAGAGAGAAGGAACGTTTACTGTGTAAAAGAAAGGCTGTCGAGGGTGCATTTCGCACGTGTTGTCACCTGTAAGCAACCGCATTCTCATCTCTCTGGGCGTATCTCGCTTCGCAATTCTACGAGCGACTATTTACATAAAATTTCCATTTCTACCCCCGTTTCAGTCTTTTTCACCTCGACACGTATAAATATACGTCTACAGCTATATATAGGTCTATTTACTATAAGGGAGAACCGGGTAATTTGCATTGGGCGCGACGACGAAAATTCGGATAAAAACAATTGACAACGAATTTGATTCGCCCTCGTGACAGATAGCACCCTTTTCGAGAGGTGCGTCGTAAGAAAATAATATCTTTTATTTATTTCTAGGAAATAATATTTTAACTTTCCAACAATTTGTTTATTATTCGTAACCACAGAATCCAGGAAAGGATCTTTTCTCTGGTCCTTCTCTTATGCCACGAATGACGCACTCGACCCCGCTCAAGCCTCTATGCAGTCGCTATCTTTTCTCGTTCAGTTTCTTTTCTTTCCCTCCATCTTTCTTCGACTACGTCATCGGACGAGAAACACACCGACGTTCTTTGCGTTCGATCGACGACGAAGATGGGTTAAAAAAGCTTCGATCGGTCCACGCGTAGCTATAAGTCGAAGAGATGCGGATGCATATTGGCTGCTGCGAGAACTTCCTCGTTTTCGATTGCGTATATATACGTCTGTCGCGATTGGAGACTCGAGGCTCGCGTATATAGCACACATATACACATCGTATTGCGACGTAGTCACTTCCATTCGTAAATTTCCACTGGGAATTTATCGTTGCTTCAGGCTTCGCCAACCACCAAGTATACGCACAACGTTTTCGTGCATCTTTTTACCTCTGTGAAATATTTCCTCGCAATGGCTCACAGTGAGAAGACGAAATATCCGGGAAATCATGCGAAAGCTCGAGTATCTTCAGACAAGGGACCTCTCTCTCTCGAGAGAGAGAGAGAGCGACAGAGAGAGAGAGAGAGACAGAATCGCTATGTGGGGCTTATGCGGCAACCGGAAGTTTGCCAGTTGGTGGTGAAAACCTTACAGATAGAAAATGTTACGTTGTTGAAAAAAGTTTCGTTCTGGGAATTTCACCGAAAGCCCTTTAAAGGCTCCGTCAAAATATTGCAGTATTGTGAATTTCACAGTAAAATTCAAATTCCGATAAAGCCGAGGCAATATTTTACGGATAAAAATATTAATTGAATATATTAAATATAATTTGTACTGCAATGGAGAAAAATATGAAAAATATTGTATGCAAGATTGATCGTTGTAAATGAAGAATAAATTTTTAAATACGATTATTCCCGCAAAAATGATCATTCCGCGATAATTTCAAATCCATATTTTATACGTTTTTAGAGAAGCTGGATGGATACAATATTTTTTATTCATACACGTGACGTACCTACATAGTCTGACGCATGCAGATTCGCGGTTGCTCCACTCCTCGTTCTTCTCACATTTTTTAAAAAAAATTTCCTCTCGCGGTTTGATTACACATATAATAATAAATAATCGTACAAACTTTTGACACGGGGCACGTTCGAAAATATGTTTCCCGTGGTCTCGAATTTTCCCAAAAATGTTCGCATATCCAGCGTACTTTTTTCCAATTGAAAACTCTCTTTCCCGATACCAGGCAGTCTCATTGCTTCGAAACCAGCCGCCGCAATCGCACATCCACGTATGCAACGTATTGCGAAATAGTTGTATTTTTCGCGTTCATTCGTACACGATGTAACCTAGAAAATGAAATAAATACATACACATTCGCGCGAAAGAGGGTTGAGCGATGAAGAGAGAGAGAGAGAGGTTTGAACGACGCGAAGAAAAATCGAGTATATTCCTCTCGAAAGCTTATCCGGAAAATAGTGTGTAGCGAGTTGAATATTTTTCACGCAACGCGTTTATACGCGAATAATAATAAACGCGTATCCGAATTTTATTCGTCCAAAAATTGCGGGAGAAAAGGTTGAACGCGTAGGAAAAAAAGACGAGCAACTCGACAATGCCTTCGCGTTTCGAATATCTCGGTGTCCGTGACTGGCGCAAGAGAGATTTCTCAAACGAGTCGCGACCCTCGGAGCCCTTCTCCCATCCCTCTCTCGATTCAACCCCCGCGCGACTCCAAAACCCTTCATGACGCGAATCTCGTTCCGGCTGTTCGAATAGCCGACATATCTCTCCGTTTCGAGGATCCAGACGATGCGTCAACATGCTTTGGTGGATAATGCGGCTCTATAACTATACTTGGATACGAATGTATAACGGAGGGTGCGTAGCAAGCGATACTCGAGGCTGCTTCACGCGCGAATATAAGCCCCGCCTCGGACACCGGTATTAACTGTCCGCTAGAGGCTTTCACATATCAACCCCTTGTACGTTCACCGGTCTCCGATAATTCCGTGCGGTTCGCCACGAAATCCCGAGATTTCCATCTCGGACACGAGGCATATCTCTCGCGCAATGCGGTCGTTTGTTGCGATTACGTCCGGCATACCTCGCCTTAACCCTACGTACTCTGCCCACTCGTCGCATTCTCGCATTAATTATACCGCGAACTGTTCTATATATTCTGTTACGATTTGTGAACCACCGCTATCGATGCACGATATATCGTAATTTTCTATCATCGCTTAAAGGGTTAGGTGAGTTTGGAAATTTCAGAAAATCAATTTTTATTTTTTTACCTTATATGTCTAGAATATTTTCCCAAATTTGTAAATCAATCGGAATGAAACTCTAAAAGATAGATTCTTTAGCAATTCGTCAGGTAGGAAAAACCGGCCAGGCGCAACGCGGATTTAATCACGTTTTTCTCGAAACACTATTTTTTAAGTCGGTGGACACGATTTCTCACAAATTAATGTAACGATATTATTGAAATTTTGCATACTTCTTCGAAATAGCATTGACTGGTGATTGAACGAAGGATTTTTTCTTTTTTTACAACTAATTTTACAAGGCTATACGTGGTGTTAATTGTACCAAAAAATATATTATTTTCCACACGACTCTGCTAAAAATTCGAATTTCAATTTTTTTAAAATCCTTCGTTCAATCACTAATTATACTTATCTCCTAACGGAAAATATTTGGTTTTTAAATTTCGGATAAAGCTTTTTTTTAGGGGCCTCCTGAACCCATGACCCACTGGCTGAATACCCAACATTTGTTTATGAAATTTTTCTAAGTACTGATGAAATGTTAATCTTTGATGCACTCGACATTTTGAATAAAATAATTAATATATAATATGAAAAAAAACTGAGAAAATACGTTTTTTGTTTGGTTTCGAAACCCACCTAACCTCTTAAGGCGGGTGACTACCCAGGCCGCCCAGAAAATAGGTATATTTATTAAAAAATTCATAAATGCAAAAGTATAAAACGAAGTATTTAAATTTTTTACAAACAAGATAGCTTTAAGAATGCTTCAAATAAACTTTAGTGGGTAATATTGAAAAATGACGGCGCTGGCGAAATTGCCGCAGAGGGCCTCAAAGCATATTGAAGGCCGCATAACCGAGAAAAAATATCGATACGAGTCGAATACGGGGTGAACCTCAAGTTTCTTCAACATTAGACAATAAATTAACACTCGATCTTACTGTAATGATCGTTATGACTTCTAGGAACAAAAGATTCCCTTTGTTTTATCGAAATTAGGTCGTACAATCAGAGATGTCCAGTGCCAAATAGTGACGACAAGAATACAAATATCGGCTAACGAAAAATTCAACTAATCAGAATTATCTGCAGAAATTTGTTATAAAAAGGATGCCTCATCGACGAGAAATCAGTTTATCTTCAACCGTTACCATTGTTACAAGTTCAACGGGTCACCAATGCTGCTTTAAGTTCATCGCAACAAGAATCTGCCGGGGTTTCTTGACCGTTAAGTACAATATTCTTCTAATTGTAAATTCAAATTTGTGTCTCACCGAGATTACACTCGTATATCGCGAAATATATCTTGAATTCAATGCATTGTGGGGTAAAAATAAAACTGTAAAACGAAATCGTGCATCGAACATACTCTTTCTACTCTTCACCGAATCTACGAGAATCACTACTGCACCATACTCAGCTTCATCCGATCACCAGCATCGCCCAATCAATGAGAAAGCTTGTCGAATTTTCTTCATGTAATCTTTCGCATAGTCAAAATTGTGCCGTCCTAGTAGAAATCCCTTCCACACTGATATTGCAGTAATAATTAGGCGAGACTGACATCCCTGAGTAAATGGCTTAATTGCCCTGACTGGTAAAACGAAGTCGAATGTATTTACGTATCCACAGAGTCTGGTAGGTCGTGGCAATTCCTACAAATCGTTCCCTTCAGTCGAATTAATCGTACCTTCACGCGTCAAATTCGAATTTCATTTGCACGATTTCTCCACTCGCAAACAAAAATCATGCGTCGTTAGAATTTATGAACAAAATATTTTATATTGTCTCTTTTGTTTATTCCAAATATATCAATTTTTCCATCAACGAGTTAATGTTCATTTTCATTTTAGTCGAATAATCTTTAATCGTTAAAATCGTTGTCATAACGTTTACTATGCGTGGTTATTAATTCCTGGCGTTACAATTGAATCAATTAAAATATATTATTCCCTGTGCGGTTCGCGTGGGCGTGTAATAGAGATAATCGTTGAACGACAATTTTCTCTCTCTCTTGCTCTCTTCGTAACCGGTTTCCACAACGTCAGCAGAAGTTATATATATCGTTGCGCCATGGGCAAAAGCCCTCGCTAGTTGCTCTCGTGGATGCTCGGAAAATTACCGGAAGCCTGGCCTCGGTGAGCGTTCACGCTGTGTTCAACTTTCAGCAACACACAAACCCATGCACACCTACATATATATATATATACATACATATATATATATATATATATATATGTATATAAAATACATATATGAATCGTGGTTTGAACACGAAGGAAACTCCTACACGGCATTCATGAAGAGAGTCTACGACCACCTCTCTCCTCCCTTCGTCCTTCTCACCGGCATAGCTGAAGAGGGGACGGATTCGATTTCATATCGCGAACGTGCGGGAACTCGTGATTGAGAGCAATACTGAGTTTTGTTCCCGAGTCTACACTGGCTCTCGTACGTCCTTCCCGATTGGTTTTAAAATAAAGATACGTAACGTCTTTTCAACGTCTTTTCCGATCTATACGGATGCAAGAAAGTGGAGAACGGAGTGACGAGGAGTTAGGTACTTGCAGCCAATGTAACATCCTTTGGTATATAAAAATAAGAATGAAGAAAAAAACGAAGTAAAGGACTTTATTGTTCGCGAAAAACGCTCTCCGAGAGAATAAAATAAATGGAAGAGATGAGCTGTGTGCTCAACGAAAGAATTGCCGAGCAACATGCTCTTCTTCTTCTACTTCTTCTTCTCGTCCTTCTTTCGTTCTCTCTCTCTCTTTCTCTGTCTCTCTCGGTATTACTCTCTTCTTTTCTTCAATGACGCATTTTCTCTCGCTCCAAAAGAATCTTACGAACAACGTTCTATCCTCGCTCGCTCCAGCTAAGATTATTGTCCGTTTTCCACCCTCTACCCTCTCTCTCTATCCCGCTTTCTCCGTTGTTCCCTGGGTGTACTGTGATCGCAAGCTGCTACTTCTGTGCTTGCACACACCTTCGATGGTTTCTATAAGTACGTGTAGCGTGAGCGGCGAGAGAGTAATGGACCGTAGTCTTTACAATCAATGGAAGAGGAACTTGCAAGTTTTCTTTTTTTTTCCTTCCACTTTTACTCGCTCTCTTTCTTTGTAGTATCGTCCAAGAAGGAAAGACTGCGAGTTCCTCGATACATTTATATTGCTGCATCTCCGACTGAAACCTGAACAGCTTTTCCACTGCTCATTCTTCGTAAACCGAGGAGAATAATGTACAGTGGAGCTTTCGAGTACTTTGCGACAAAAATTGATCGCACATAAAAAAGTTCGTGGGTGGCATGCGCGATCGTGTCTCGCAAGATCGCAAGCATCGATAAAGTATTGAAAATTCAAACGAAGAACAAAGAGTAAAATAATTTTCCAACACTATGCAACATAATAATTTGTACGTTATTATTATAGGGAGGTGAAAAATACGTGATTTATTCACGACGAAATCGTTTAATTATATATATATAAATAATTTTGGCAAAATTCTCATTAAAAATACTGACGATCGTTAGTAAGATAATAAGTATCATTGACTTTTTTAAATGAGTTAACGGGAATGAGTCGAAGCTTGAACTCTTGTCTCTTAGCTTTGCGAACTTTCGATTATAACTAATTGTAAGGGACATATTTGCACATTCGAAGCGCGACACCGTCACCTTCTTTAGTCGAGTACCGCTCCTATACTACATATATATACATATATATATTCGCCAGTCCATAATATTCTCTCTTTTGGGCCATGCACACTGCAGTTCTCTCCTCTCGCATATATCTCGAAGAAGGGTGAGAGCGCATCGCGTCCTTCTTTTAAGCCGAAGAGAGGCGCGAGTACGGGCTTGTGGGCGGGAAATGGATTTTTCCAGGTAACTAGGTCGAAGGTCACGTTATTGGAGAAAAGATCTGGGGGAGGGGGGGGGGGGAGGATATATAGGGGAGAGAGAAGAGACTGACCGAGATAGGGAAGAAGGAGAAAAAACGATCGCGTGTTCGCGAATTAGACGAGTCTTTGCATTCCATTCAGAATTCCACTCCTGAGAAAATTGTGATATGAAAGTTTTTGCCAGTCGAATCGAGCGAGAAATGGAACTTGATGAAATTTCGCGATTGTCAATCCTTTTTTTCCAATGATTTTTTTTTTATATTTATTTCAATGTTTTATCGAATGGTCCATTTTTTATCTTCGCAAAGATAGTGAATTTTCGAAAAGTCATTTAAACAGTTCGAAACGAAAATTTATATCCTTTTTTTTACATTTTTGGGCAGAAATCTGTGACACTTTAGTTTATGCTTTTAGTTGCTCGAACTTTTCAACTTCCGACTATTGACGTATCTCGTATCGTCGGCTGTTTGAACTGTATAGCGCTTTTATATTTCATGATCCAAGCAAAATACGCTGGACAGTTCATTAAGTGCAGGACGAAAAAGAAAGTTGCCCAAAATGGCACAGCCATTATATGTATATATATATCTATGTATATGAATGTCTTACCGAAAATTGAGAAGGAGCGAAACAAGGAAGAACTTCCGAGATATATCGCATTATTAACATTCAGGCTCGTCGAGAGTTGGCCCCAGGCCAAGTCAAGCGACCGGAAGTCAAGCTCCCGTGATTTGGGCAGAATATACGAAGTTGCAATTATTAACATTTGTCTGCCGTTCGAAAGACATCGACGTTTACATTTACACGGAATAAACTAGCCCAATTCGTCTCGCTGAATATTCTTCACTCGGTATAGATAGCCTGCACAGCAAAAGCGACAAATTTAGTTCTCTCGTGAATTATTCATGACGAAATAATTATTGGAACGAAATAAATAGGAATTAAGGGATCGGTAATATCGACTTTCATAAATATGCTATTAAATATTGGACGCGAAATGCAAATGATTCCGGCGGCTGAAGCATTTCTTAGAAAAAGGGATTTGGCCAGCTGCGTGAGACCTGACTCGTACTTGAACAAAATCGGACTGATTATCCAATTTTATTAACACAAATTTTAATTAAAACGAAAAATCATGAAAATCAGCAATTTTCAAGAAAGTCACACTGGAATGGTCTCTTAATGAGGTTCTCAAAGGTTGAGTTGCCTGATGTATTACTTGATTGATTTACCAACTTATTGATTTATCGATTGAGATGCTGGTTAATTAATTAATTCGTTGATCATTCCTTTTATTCACATACCTATCAAAATTTCGAGAATGAATACATTTTTATCAATTGCACACACGTTTCTCCACTGTTGTTTTTAATCAATTAGAATATTTATCAAAGAGTTTCAATATATTCGCATTTATTATTCGATTATATCATTTTTTAGAATTAAAGTGAAATTGTCGGAAGCGATAAATGGTTATAATGTACGAAGGGCGTATGACGAATCGTCGAGGTAAAGTCCAGTAAGTCGGACAGGGTCAAGGTTGCAGTCGCCTGACAACGTGTATATTTTGCATTCGCTAGTGCAAGTACAACTCGTACAAAATATTCCCATTCTCTCACGTCCGATGGACTTCAAGAAAATTAATATTTAAACAGTCCATGGTCGTCTACTGTTCATGGCAAAAACGCAGTGCTCACAAACACTAACGATCGAGTTTCCACTACATCGAGAAAAATGCATAATTAACGAAATGAAAAAAAAAACTCTAATAGCTAGCGCAAGCTATTCGAGCATTGTTAAATGAAAGTGGAAATTTTCGAGTAATTCCAAAAATATAACCTACTCTTCTCCTCTTGTTTAACTTTATAAATTGTCGAGAATTTCACCCTATTCACCTCCAGCCTGTTTTACGCCAGACCAGAAATTCCCTCATGAGTTCATTAATTCATGATAAAGTTACGACGCGCTGTCTACTTTATTCCCAAAAAAATCTTCTCTCGGGCCGTTTCATTAATAGCCGTAAAATTTCAAAAACTTGAAAATATCATAAAATTCATTAAAACGCCCACGTTACTATATCGAGAATTTCAAACTATACCGCAAATCACATATGTACATGTACAGAGCAAAACGTTCGTTGAAAGTGAAAAGTAAACACGAAACAGAGCAAACAAAATTGTCTCTCGAACGGATAATTCGATTGAGGCTTTTATTCTTCAGTAACGAAGTTTGTCCAACTGCATTACTGTGCGTTGTCTCTAACTCTCCACCTCATCGTTCTTTTTCAACCTCTGGTATTGTCAATTTTGTGGAACAAAATAAAAATATATCTTGTACAGTTTTATAGGGGAATGATCTATTTTTCCAATTTTTTAAAACCCAACCCATCCAGTCGGTAGAATTTTATTTAAAACATTCGATCGAGCAACGGATTACGACTGCTGTCCACCCCTAAATTCGACCAATCAATTTACATTTCAACTTTAAATTTGCAATAAATATTTGATTTTTCAACGAAATTGCCTGTGAATAGGAAATCTCATTGCAAATTCTGTACACGGCTTAACGTCATCGTTCACGAACACTCGGATGAGTTCGCCTCAAATGCAGTGGAGCAGCACTAAACGGAATGTACCATAGAGAAACGGATAGCCATTTTGATATAACGGTTCTAACAATAAGAGCGCGAAGCTCGTCTCTCGCTTTCTACTACGAATATCTAGCATTCTACGTGACTCCTATTATGATCGGCTATAGATCGAATTTACAATATCTGTATGTAACTGATAGACCGAGGAACAATGATCAAATAGCCGTGATACTGATAGTAATTAATCTCTCGATGAATGCGTTCTCGCTTATTTCGTACGTGCTAGAGGCACGACGAATCATACACACACTTATATATATATATATATATATGATGGAAAAGATATTATAAATATACCGGGTGTCCCAAAACTCTCGGAACACCCGGTACTTGCGTGTAGTTGGCGATACCACGAATGCAATTGCAAAGTCCGCACGGTCAATTCACGATAGTTTTTAAACGAGAGACGATTTAAGTTGTCCAATCGGAAAGCTGGAATCAGCCGCGTTCGAACGCGATTAAGATGTAAGCAACGCATGTCCAAAGTTTAAAGAGACATCGATTGTCACCGGCGCGAGGCCAGACTGGAGACTGCAGCTATCGGGCACGAGTTATAGCTCGTCGATCGCAGTTTGTTCAGACTTTGGTAACGCACTCTAACGCATAGGACGAGGAACGCGACGATCGATGTCCCTTTAAACTTCGGATACGTGTTGTTATCCTCTTGCCCGTGTTCGAATCGCTGCGACACTAACTTTCCCGTTGGACAACTTAAATCGACTCTCGTTTAAAAACTATAGCGAATTGGCCTTGAGGAATTTACGCGTGAATTTGTGGTATCGCCAGCTGGCCGCAGGTACCACTCGGTGCGAGACTTCTGAGACACCCTGTATATATAGACAGATAACGAAGCTGAATTCGTCGAGAGACGCAGTGCGAAGGATCAATGCGTATTATACATACCAGGGCATATATATATATATATATATATATATATATATATATATATATATTCCCAGATATACGACAGGGACGCTACCTGTAACATATTCAAGAGCTTAAAGGGGCTTCTTCGAAGGCGTTCCATCCCCTAATACCACAATTTCTACTCTCCTCTCTCTCTCTCTCTCTCTACATTCCCATCCTCCCCCGTAATTTTACTGGCGCACCTGCCTTCAATTCCGAATCGACCCACAAGAAAATCAATGAGAAATATAATTTGTTTTCCCTTTTCGTATTGGGCTTCCGTTGTCCAACCCGCGAGTTGCTTGTACGAAAATCTCGTTGTCGATATTATAACGGGGATCGTTTTGAATCCTAAACGATTTATTGGATTCATTGGTGCGAGTGGGGTTGTTTACGAGGCCAAATATAAAACTTTCGTTGCAACAATTCTATCTGTGGGGGAGAAATAAAAATGCTCTATCCAAATCGAACGCAGCGTGTGTGTATTTGTGTGATCAGATGTATATACTATATATATATAGCGCAATAACTATATATATATATATATAGTGCAATAGCATATAATATATATATATATATATATGCGTATGTGTGTGTTATACACAAACGTGTGCTTTGGTGCGGCACATAGCTTGCCTTTATTGAACTCGATTCCAATTCACTTCGTTCCACCTAAAGCAATACATATATCCTGCAGGGCACGTTTCTCTCTCTCTCTCTCTCTCCCTCTCTTTCTCTTTCTTTTTCGCTTTCTCTCTCGCTCTCTCTCTCTCTCTCTCTCTCTCTCTCTCTCTGCTACTCAATATTTCTCCGTATATGCTATATATTATACGATACCTACATGTATGGCTCTCATTAGTGGCTCAGACAGCAGGGCAATCTCGGCAGTGTTATCTACCATACATATATACTATATACAGTATCGATCCATAATAAATAAACACGATATATGTTGCTGTCTGTTGGTTCTCGTCCCTCCATTTTTTCAACGATAAAAACAAAACATTTTCATAATCGTATCGGTATCGTAACTCTGGAAAATTCTCACTGAAAAAATAATTATTCGTAATTAGAAATAAAGTGTTATTTGAGTCGATATTGTAATTATCGTACTTTTTGACAAAATGACAGACGAAGATAAACAATAGAACAATCGTGAAATTGGAAATAAAAATTAGAATTTACATCACCTTAAATTGTAATTAATTCTACATTATCGTACGCTATTAAAGTAATATTATTTAATTGAGCTAATATTGAAATTAATTTCAATTTATTTAAGAATATTATTCGTACAAGATGATTTCATGATAAATTGTATTTTTGTAATACTATTTTCGTGTTATCGTAGATATTAATACGTTTCGTGAAATATGTTTCGGTTATCATGCTGCAATCGCATGACTAGTTTCCTAATCACAGTCGAACCCAGAAACTCCTCCTGCGACTCGTATTATATTTAGGTATGGGGTTGATATCGCGAATGCGGTTATCAGATACAACACTGTCGCGAAATGATGGAATCGTTGATGTTTAACTTCATAACGAGAACGCGTGATGTACGGCGAACATCATTCAACATGAATTCAACGGTGGTAGGTACTCGTAATTTCATCGCGTCGACTTACATTTAGCAACGTTTCACCAGAGCGTGCGGTTCGTGATTTTGACGTCACAATGTATATACCGTAACGCGCTACGAACATACACGGACTTTCTAACAAGATCGGTTTCAAACTTGGCTAAAGTGCTCATTAGCATTTCTCATTACCGTTGGTACATTTACTTTTGACCGTTCAAGAAATCTACCGTTCGCGGTCTCTCGAGCTGATTATGAAATGTTGGCGCTTTTCTCTACCAAGCCGCTAAGCCGATGTTAACATAGTATAACTTTGCTTGTAGTATCTATATAGTAACTTTTTTTTTAAATTAAATTTGCATCCAGGGATTTGCTACGTCTTTCGATATCACGAGCGAGAGCGATGAATCAGCTTTTTTCTCATTTTAATCAAGGCGAACCTTTTAATAATTCTGTTGGATGGAAATAAATCGAGAATTAATCAAATATCGATTTCCTACCGCAATACAGTTATTTGATTCGATTGAGAATTAATTATCATTAATGGGAATTTTGTAGGTGTAATAATTCTAATGAATTAGCAGTACAAATATTCGACCTTACTTAATCTACTCTCTCTCTCTCTCTCTCTTTCTGTTTCTCTGGAACGTTATAACTTATTGAAGCCCATAAAATACATTTACTGAATCATGATAGACTTTATTGATTTTCTTGCAGTTTACCAATATTTTTACCCCGGCCAAAGGACCACAGGATTGCAATTTTCTTACTCGAATTCTTTCTCTTTTTCTCAATGTGATTTCTATTACCTATTACATATTTCTCACCTCTCGAGATCGCACAGTTCAATATTTATTCCTTTTCCCGACACCGTCTCCTGCTGTATACGAAATATTTCTCTTCGCGGTTGAGAAAATCGCACATATCTAATAACTTCATTTTTCAGATTCTTCGCATTTCGATCTTTTCCCTTGTCCATTTTTCTCCCTCGTATTCGCTCGAGGTACATACGATTTGATACGTCTTCATGAAGAATCGAACCTCTAAGAACAATAAAGTGCCGGAAGAAAAAGTCACGAGGCGTGTATTACCACTCGAATAAGAGGGGTGAGAAAAAAGTTACAAATACTTAACCACTTAGGACGCGAACGTGTACGAGCGCCATTTTCGCAAACTCCACCGTTTTCTCCTAAAGACGTCGCATCTTAATGAATTTCATAAATCAAGTCTGTTCAAGACGGTTGTGTGTGTGTATGTGTGAGAGAGAGAGAGAGAGGGAGAGAGAGAGAAAGAGAGCGAGAGAAGCAATGCGATAGGGGGTGCAGAATGCCACCCAGCGGTGCCACAGATTACCAAGAACGCGACGCTATATCCCTGAGACGTGGCTTATCCCTTTCCCCCCCCCCCCCCACCTCTCTCTCTCTCTCTCTCGCTTACTGTCTCTCAGTTTCTCGTTTTTTCCGTCTTTCTCACTTCGTCCGAAAAGCTTAAATTTATTTTCTAGTTACGAAAGAGAGAGAGAGAGAGGGCTCGCACTACGACGACATTGCTGCTGAATGGTCTTCTTTTGGTCTATGCAGCATGCCGTTGGGACACTATAAATCTGTCCAACCGCATTACTCTTAGCTTTTTCAGTTGCTAGAGGCAGAAAAAATTATCCGTTTCTTTCGCCTTTTTTATATACGGCATATTCCTTTTCATACATTTTACAGCGACAAGTCGACACATTTCGCACCATTAATTATTGCCGCACCGTCGATTAATGTCAGACGTAAGAAATTCAATTTCTGTCAAATAAAGTTTTTTATTATTTTAATAAATTTTAACCACTTTTTATTTAAAAACCGATTTTTAAATATTTTTTTTTTATACCAAGCATATGGGGTTATATTTTCCAAAAGAATGTCTTTTAAAGAAACCAACAACGTCGTTTGATTGCTTTTTTTTTATTTTCGAATAGCAAACAAACTTTATAATGAAAAACTTTGTGTCGAAAAATTCCCATAACGCTCGCTATTTTTGCCACCCTTTTTCCAACTTCGTAAGGAACGCAACTTTATATTTCCGTTGTTTCTTTCGTACGTTAAAGAATCATTCGCGACTCCTGTGCCCTATAATTCTCTCCCTTGGTTCTGAATAATTCCGATTCTCGGAAACTATGGAACAAAAATGTATAATAAAATGCGTTATAATACGACAGCTAACTGTCAGACCGTGCGGTGTTGCGTGCGAACGAATTTTCGCTACCTCCGTGACCGTTATCTACATCTTTTACGGCATGTACGCACTATGTATATTCGATTTATATATTCCATATATATTTTGACCCCAGTCTCTCTCTCGATTATATATATTTTACCGACCGAGCCCCGATCGTCAGTCGCCAACCCCTTTAACGTCGAGCACGAACGAATAGGAGAATATCAGTCGATTAAATTCACGATATACCTATATACTAGATCACTCAATGTTCTATATACATCTGAAAGACCCGTCTCAGTTCTACCTGGCGTACAGTTACGCCGATAAGGATAAAACGAGCTCGAGACCGTGGTCTATAAAAGCGCGTGTGCCCCGAGAGAGTACTGTAACCGCGAGTACGTGCCAAATCCTAACGAGGCTCGACGCTTTTCACCCGTACAGCGGTAATCGGGAACGCGTGAAATTACGACCTCTTTTTTTCCTCTCTTTTTCTTCCCTTTTTTTTCTTCTTCATTCTGTGCCCAACGAAGTGGCTCCCCGTGGAGCTGCCACACGTGAACGTTCTCGCATCGTAATGACACACGGAGTCCGTTCTCTCGCGGTATAAATATATAGATATCTATGTATTTATACCACGAGTGTGTGTATGTGTGTGTGTGTGTGAGCGCGTAACTCCTATATACGTATCCTCCGAGTTATTTCCGGGCTGGAATTAAACGTTCGCCGTGGAAATTATTAAAGCTCAACGAGAGGAAAATGCACGAGGCAAAACGCAACCCATTGCGAAACGAGAGATTCAACGAATCCCGGGGAGCGTGTGTCGTTTATACAGTACTGGATTTGAGGGATATGTAAATTAAACGCTATGACGTTGAACAATTCTACGGATTATCTTTGTCGGATAAATTCGGAGAATTATCGAAATTTTGAGAATATCGATCTCTTGAATTTACATCGGATTTTTAACGCTCTCGGGCTATTTTAAAAAAGTATCATTTTACAGCTCGAAAGATCGTGCGAAAAGTAATTAATCTATTTTGATTAATAACAAATATAAATGTGTTGATTAGGGAAGCAGCGTCGCAATTCGGTGCGAAAGCGAGCTTATAGATATTTAGAAAAAGAATGTTTAATCGAAATCAGGAACCCGGATCAATATTCTTCCTACGTTGGTCAAACATATAACTATTATTCATTCTCCTATGGATTAAAAATATACATTATAAACATTTCAAAGACGGTTTTCATTATCCCAGTGGTCTGTCGCTGACAAACATTGTTATCTGCTTCATAGACTCACGCTATTATCCACAATGCACTCCAGGGCACAATGCGTTGCGTGCAACAAAAAAATCACGATAAAACGGACCGTAACCGTTTTTTTTTATTACCCGGCGGGCTACGTTACCTTGAAATTTATCGTACAAAATCGTGATTCGAGAGAATTCTCGTAAATAAACCTGCTTACGTATAGCGTAACTGCCCATGGCGTGGTTCAAACTATAGACTCCAGTTGCTATATGGATTAAAGTCAAAACCCCCATAACTGGACGCTCTCGAATCGAACTCATTCCTACCCTCTAAATTACAATATTTAATTTCCAATTTTTATATTAAGATTGAAACGAGCGATTCGTCAACCCCGAAGAACAATTCAAATATTTTTATCGGCGAAAGGTGAAAAAGTGGGAAATTTAGTTATCGGAACTTTGACTGTACATATATATATATATATATATATATATATAGAGAGAGAGAGAGAGAGAGAGAGCGAAGTCGACTATAGTATTTCCCTGGAACGTAATACAATGCTTCTCCGGTCTGTTGGGCTACATGAACAGAGTTATAGATAATGGAGAAGCGCACGGATAATTGCAAAGTCCGTAAGCTCCCTGCAACCTCGCTCGATCTCTCTCGCTCCCTCGAAAACCCAAATATATATTACTGGATTCTGGCTGGAAATTAAGACTATAACAGATAGTACGGTAACATCACTAATGGTATTCGTGGTTAGTTCCAACCATTCTCTTGCCCTTTCCTCCACCCCCACCCGCTCATCTCGATACCTGTCGGCAGACAATATTTCGATGATGGTCTGACCGCTCGAGCAACGAACCCCTGGGCCGATATCCAGTCATATCGCAATTATTATCGATATTATTAATACCCGAAATATCGTCATGCACCGAATAAAAGCATTTCCGTACTTTTATTTTCTCGTACACGTAAATATTCGTACCGCACTGACAATAAGATCCTCGCAAAGTCTCGAGTCTCGAGAGCAATTTCGCACGATACTTTCCTTATGTGCCATTATAGTAGGAGGGTACGTGTATAGTAGACACGATATTGAGACGAAACGATATCGACTGACGTTCTTGACTGACATGACGACGTAAGGGGGAAACGTATAACATCAATGCCATGGAGAATTCTCTTGGGAGGTCGAACGATAAGCTCGTATCGCGGCGCGCTTCCCCGCGATTTGCACCCCATTTTTTGTGTCCTCGATCTTGGACCCCCGGAAAAATGTTCTCTAAGCACTTTATCCAATATCCCGTGAGATTGAGCGTGGATAACTCTGGGAATGATTGATATATTCAATTAACGCGAAACACGTAATACAGCCAATAATCGTATAAAAAAAATGTAATCATTGTTGGAATAATTGTTTTTTTTTGGTTCATAATTATTCATTATTATAAGAATTCATTTTTTTTAAATCGTTTTATATTTACATTAATTAATTTTCGATATTGATTATTCGAATAATTATTGTTAACAAATTTAAGTAATCGAATCGATGCCACGTCGCTCGCGAATTATGTATAACGACGAATTTATCCCGGATTGTGAGAATGCATTTGATAAAAATCCCGGAAAAATTATATTCATAAAATCATCGGTAAGGCGGCGGGAATTGCAATTTCTCACCCCTTCGAAGGGTAGATCAACATAATGACGAAGCTTCAATCGTATTTAACATCCATCTGAAAATCTTTCAGTCACTCTCTCGTTCTCTCGTCTCGGTTGTTTATTTTTGCACGGTTCGCAATTCGCACTTAGAATTTAAATACGAAGAACCAGTGCGAGCACATCGCGTTTCCATCACTAAAGGTAAAATAATGCCCAGTCAGAAAGGTTTTACCTTATAACGATATTCTGTCTTTTTCAGCTTTATTTCTTTCTTCCTCCCTTCAATCTCTTTTTCTTTCTCTCGCTTTTCCTTTCTCCCTAAGAATTGTCATTTCCTCGTTGAATAATCCAAAACGCATTGCGGGGAAAGGAAATTCACCGAGTGGTTGTTCCCAGTTCTCACTGGGTGACGAGTTCAACTTCACGGGGTGTAAACGGAACTCGGCATAGACGAACACGAACGGAAAACGAAATCTTGAAAAACTGGGAGAACCATAGATTGTGAAAACGAGGAAGTTTTTTTGTTTTTAACGAAACAACGGGCGTAATCTGGAAACACGGAAAGAAGGATACGTTCGTCTTCGGGTCAACTCTCGCCCTCTCTTTTTTTCCTCGCTTCGGACAACCCTCGCGATTCCGCCGCAAGCTTTCCGTCTCAATTTTTCACGAACCCGGGTCAGCCCAACTTTTCTTCACGGTAGAACCGTTCTGCCTTAATTCCAAACGAGAAAACACCTCTCTCGACTTTCTTTCTTCCTTAAACAGCGTACGCCATCTTTTTTCAGGCCATGCCTCTCTCGATTTTCGCACGTTATAAAAAAAACATTTGTTTTCTTGCGACACACGAGCTGGATATAAATAACGAAATAACCGCGTAACGCATCCGCAAAACGATTAAAAGACCGAAGATTTTATATATTTTATCTATAGATTTTTATATAAAATAGCAATTTACTTACTCGAATAAAATTCTAGTCGAACTTGACACGAAGACTTATTTCTCGACCGCGTTTTAAATATGTGCAAATAAATGAAATAATTTGTTTACGATGTAATTCGAAACTCGCATTCCGGTATTTCCTTATTCAACGATCTTTATACAATATTTAGAAAACTTCGTTCTTTCAGGGTTATCGAGAGTTGCAACGATCGAAGATGGGAGAAATAAGGAAACGGAAGCGGTTCTCGAGTGAAAATCCTTCTCGAAAACTCTCTAAGTTTTCGTTCGAGTATTCTACCTAAAGTATATAGAGCCAGTGAGCAGGACTCAAGTCCATGTAGTACTTCGACCCCATCTCTTTATATAGAAACGTCTGTGTAGACTCGGATCATCTCTTTCATATATATATATATATACAATACAGTATATATATATGCAGTATATGGCCTCATCTTTCACTGAGCTCAAATGAGTTTCACGGCAGTGTTATAAACATCCCTCGAAAAGCAGTTTCGGTTAATCCCTTTTTGCGTCATCCCGTCAAGAACTTCGTTTCTTTTTCTCTCTCTCTCTCTCCCTCTCTCTCCCTCTCTCTCTCTCTCTATATATATATATATATATGGACATCCTTTAGCTTGGATATCTACCAGATAGACGCTAAACTTTTTAGGAAAACTTTTCGCTCGACGATGGGGAAGCTTGAGAGATGGATCAGGCCGCGACGACGTTCATCTTCGAGTAGCACATTTGACCTCTCCTTCACCCTCGACGTTCACGGTACACGAGACACTTTCTGCGTCCCCGAGTGACTCGAACTTTTCGAGATACCTATATATTTTTTATTACCTCTTTAAATTAGCTTCAAGCCCCGGATTGAGAAAAAGTTTATATGCATAGCCCAACGCTTCGAGTCAACATTTACACGGAAAACAATTATTTCCAATTACGTTTACCTCCACAAGAATGTGAATAAATTTGGGATAATTGCCTCGCATTATTTAAAAATCAATCATACTCGCTGGTATTATCGACGCGTGCACGCAAATTCTGTGCGATATTATAATATCACGATATGAATTAGCGTAATGAAACGTTCGCTGTATCAACGTTTTTTATTTTTATTTTGTTTTTTTATAAAACCTGTCGTAAGACAAATAATATTATGGAAATGAATAAATAAATATATATTAATGTATGCATCGAGCGTAACGCTCGTGGCAATAGGGGTTTTATGTTTCCGGTCTCGAAAATTATGTCGCAACGAGACAGACACGCATGTGCGAAGGGAAAAAAAAGGTGAGCGCCAAGTATTGCCTGTTGCTCCAGTTTCTCGGTTCACTACCACAGGAGGGGAGGCAGGTCGTCGAAGCTTCGGTCATTACGGGTCCGGTGCTCGGTGAAGGTCGTGGCATGCACTAACGCATGCGCACTATAAACATGCACACGCAGTCACCAATATGGCGGTTACGAGAATTTCGAAACAAATAAAGAGGCGTGTGAGACTAGAAAATAACAAATTGCATGTCCTCGCACACGTGGCTTAATTATTTCCTGCCTCGTGCACAATCGGGATTTGTTAATAGTGTAATATCCTTGTGTTTCGTATGAATTGGACTACAGAGAGACAGAGAGACAGCGAGAGAGAGAGAGAGTGAGAGAGAGAGAGGGAGAGAGGTTGACGCGTATAACGGCGAATCCGGCTTTCGCGCATAAACGCGAGAATGCAATGAGGCGCGTTGAGTGCGAAACGTGTGCAGCGATTTCCGTCAAAGCGTAAACAGCCCATTATAAGTTGTAGTACACGTCAGAAGGGACGCGTTTCTCGCTTTGACATAGCAGCTTGAAACACATAGGACAAGCGGGTATGCGTGCGAATAATACGTAGCGGGGAAAACACGTTTGAAACTGGCTTGCCAGCATGGAAAGTACACGATTGCCTGTTGCTCCACTTGGCACTCGTTCTCCCATCGCTATAATATTATATTCATATACGTACATATATACATGACTACATACACGTATAGCAAATATATACATTGAATAGACAGACATATAGATATATATATATAACTGTCCTAAATTACACAGAAAGAGAAAAATCGTAATATGCGCTACATACGAACTGCACAGAGGTATAGCGTAGAAAATAGATCGAGAACGTTGAAAGCGAGTGAAATATAGAATGTAAGAGTATAGAATTGAAGATATATATATATATATATATATATATATATATATATATGAGCTTCATGAACGAATGGGCGACGCGAATGCAGACTTTCTCGCTTTTTTCCACTAGTCCGTCGAGCCGTGAGTGCAACAGTTGGGCACGATAACGATTCACTCACGGCATATCCAGAGGATTTTTATTCACTCACCGGAAACTATTCTCTATCTAAATATATGTAGGTGTACATACGTGCGTGCTTCATCCAGCCTCCCAGTAGTTTTTTCGGTTTCTCTCGGTTTTTTTTTCCTTTTTCATTATTCATTATCCCTCCGTTTACGTGGGACGAATGGATGTTTCCGGCGATTCGAACGTTTTTTCCCTACCTTTGGGCCACCCTTCGTACCTGCAACCGGAAGAACGAAAGGGCTCGTCCGGTGGGAGATGCGATCCTCTCTTCAGTCAGTCCGTCGCTTTTTCCCTCTCTGTCTTTATCTCTCGAATCCCCTCTGATTCGTTATCTCTCTCTCTCTCTCTCTCTCTCTCTCTTGCTCCCGTCGTCCTAGCTCCGGTTCAGCCTCTGCTTTCCTCTCTCCTCTAGGGTCGCTGTGCTATGGTGAGCTCAACCGCCCTGCACACGCGACCGATCAATACTCACCTGCCGCTCGCCGAGTAGAAAGAGGGAGGGAGAGGAAAGAGAGAGATAGAGAGAGAGAGAAAGAGAGAGAGAGAGAGGGAGAGAGAGAGAGAGAGAGAGAGAGCGCGAGTACGCTGGACGCAGAGAGACGGATATGCCACAGTAGTAAAAACCTTTTTTCGTCAGCCATATCGAACTTCCTCCTCTATTTCCCTCTTTCAAGTTTATTTGATTTACGCGAGGATAGAGAAAAGGACGATGATTCATTGATGACATAGATTGATGCGAAAGCAACCTTGCACACGGAGCCTCGCGAGAATTTCAAAGAAGCTTTTTTCACGATTTTCAAACGTCAGGGCGAACGGTAAAACGGTATTTTTTTTTTTTTTTTCGTTAAATTCTTGAAACTCCATCGTTTCTTTCGATCGTCGAAAAATATGACTTTCCATCTATTTTCCAACGTTCGATAACACCGTCAATTATTTCCCCTTATTTTTCAATCGATGAAAATAATTGATTAAAAAATATTATTACATCGCGTTTTCGTGTTTCGCGATGGGAAAAAAAACAAAAACAAAGGGCGATAAGAATCGACACTCGTCGCTTGTGACCCGTACCGCAGTTCTCGTAACGGTAGCTTTCATGAATACGACCGTGCCGGGGCATTTGTCACACACGAGTTAAAGGTTAATTCGCCAAGTCTCTCGACCGACTCATCCATATTTCATAACGTTTGCTAGTCGCGATTATACATATATATAATACATGTAGTTAGGCGGTACGCACATAGTCGTTCGCCCGAGGGAGAACGCGACTTCGCAAAGAGAAAGCTTCGTAACTGGTGGAAACTCGAGAATGACCGCGAGAGCTTGCGGGCTTTCGAAGCTTTCTCCTGTATTGCCCCAGAGTACACATAAATATATATATATTTATGTCATATATATTTCATATCATGTATATACCATATATATATATATATATATATATATATATATATCATTACGTACATAAGACGAGAGAAGACCTTTCGTTGCAAGAGAAGGGAAGTAGAAGTGCGTAGGCAAATAAGTAGACTTTGCACTGTGAACCCCTTACACCCTTTCCCCGTATCGTAATATATTTCTCAATATAGAGTATGTAGGTGCACGTGAGACTATATACACGTCTGTAATATACATTATACATGTATTTATGTATATATATGTACATTCATAAATTTTATATACAACGTAGTGAGGCATATGCGCTTCTGGCTACTGTACATCAACGTTATAATGGCAAGGCCTTGGGATCCCGGGAGTTCTACCGGGTCAAGGATGCTGGAGAGCACGAGAACAGACCAATGGAGCAGCAGCCAGTACTGGCTAAAGCAACGAAAGAGGTTTTCGTAGATACGGGGTCCTTTGCCTCTCTTTCTCGGTTTCTCTCTCTCTTTCTCTCTCTCTCACACACACATATACACACACACGTACATTCTCTCTCTCTCTCAAATACATTGAGGTTATACGAGACAAGCCACGAGCGAGAGAATCCAATCCGCGAGTGTTCCTCTCTCGCTCCGAGGCAATTTCTTCCCTCGTATTGCGCGCCCGATACTGGCATTTACCTTTACCACTGCGTATGCTCGTTCTCACATATATATATATATATATATATATATATATATATATATCGGGTGGTATATTATATGTATACTTGAGGGTATTCAGTACATCGTTAACATTTTACGCCTGCTCCATGCGATCCTCTCTTCTTTTCCACTCGATCGCACACCCTCTCTCCTTCGGTTCTCAAGGACATGCGTTTTATAACAGGATCGCGATGAAAAAGAAAGAAATTCACATACCTTAGGTTTTTTTCTCCTTGGCAATGGAAACGAATCTGACGAATAAGGGGGAATGCGATCAATCGTAAATTTGAATAAAGAACGTAAAAGGCAAGCTGGTTAACGATATTTGTTTCATAGATCGTCGAATTCATCGAGCGTAAACGCTTAACCGTGGGACGAACCCGAGCCAATTATGGACCAAGCGACGTGACACCCCTAAACCGCTGTCCATTTCAGTGGACATTGCTGGACACGAACGACTTGAACAAGACGTTGCGAACAAACCATTCTACCACCCACTCGCTATGTGTGTTTCTCAAATTGTATTTGACGAGTATTCCATTAACGTTTTTTTGTTTTGTTTTCGTGTATGTTTCGTTGGGGCCGGTCAGGGTAAAAATAGAGCAAGATTGATGCGTTAAAGCGGATATGAAGACTTTCCTGTGATGGACCTACAGGTCTTTTATATATGTATGTATGTATGTATGTATGTACGTATCGTACTACGGGGTATATAGACGTGAGAACTTGGGTTATGATTCTGGCTTATACGAGACTTGCCGGCAAACTACCCCTAAGAGACATGACGGATGATCTTTCACAAGTTTCGTCCGGTTATCCACTTACTCACTGATATAACGGAGTTACGAAGATACATATTACGTATTCCACGGTTTCCTTATAGCCTTGGGATAAATTCTTCCAGCTTTCCTTATGATCATTCGTTGGGCTAGAGGTCGTGCAATGATTGGCACCTTGAAGAAAAATTCTCTATGTTGTTACTTCTTGTATTTCTTATTTTTTACGTACCATTAATTCCTCGCCTTACAGCCAGGGGGCTAAATTCACCGTCAACATTACGAGCGTAACGCATATTTGTATTTGCTTTGCTCGTTAAACGTAAACACGAGTTAGTCTGGTTTTCGTCCGTTTTCCTTATGACGTGTATTTCGCGATATTTTGCGAGGGAACTGGATTAAAATATTTAAACAATTTCTAATAATTCGCGAAATGCATAATTGTTATATTTTTTGTAGGAAAAAGAAAGAATGACAATAATGAAAACGAATAACGATGAGAAAAAATATTATTTTCATTCGACCGAAATAATGAACAATATTACAATAAACTTTTCATGGAATATTTCGCATATTTTTTATTACTCTGTACTTTTTTTTATTGTCGGCTGTTTTTTAAATCGGTAAAGTCAATAGCTATTCCTGTACATGGAAGATAAAGTATACGCACGATACGAGCGTCACGCGATCGGAGATTGCGTTCAATTCTGTTTTTTTTCATTAAAAATGGCAACCGCCCACCACCGCTCCAACGGTGATGGTGAACCAAAGACGTTGAGTTTCTCGCGTGTCCACGATCCGTCTTCATTAATATTTTCAAACTTTCTCATCCTTCTTTCCATTCTTACATAAGCCTTAGCCACCCTCTGTCTCTCTCCCTCTCTCTCCCTCATTTTCTCTCGCTGACGTTAACCGAAGGATGCGAACGAAGCCGAACAAAAGATCGCTCATCGTCCGCGCTCAGGCAGCAAAACGCTTACTTATACCTCCCTCTATATCTCGGCCACTCTCTCCTTCCACTCACGAATCTATTCATAGCTCTCCCGATAACAAAATTCATTGTCGTATATTCAAAGGAGACCGACAGTTTTTCTTATCGCCTCGCCGTCTCTAACCAAAATTCCCCTCTTTTTTTTTTTTTTTTTTTTTTTTTTTTTCGAGACCACACGAGATCCTCTCGAGATATATCGCTTGTCAGGATATAAGTACCTACATGATGTCTACACGGCGTTATCTATTTCTTAAAAAAAAAAGTCATCCCTTCAAATTTAATGCACGGCGAACGAAAAGCCGTGATAAATGAAATCTCGTTCATTCTCGAATGATTGAAAGCGTCCGTTTGTCATCGTGCTTTTTCGTGCCAGGCAGTTATTCGAAAATCAATCAACTCGATCTTATTTCGATACGAGAGGATATATATGTTTGTTTTAAATATTATTTATGGAAATATCACGGATCGATCGATACAGAGGATTGAATAATATGTCAGGATTGAAAAGAACGGAGGAAGTGATAAGTGTTTCGCAATAAATTATACGTGTCGCGCACGTCGAAGGATGCAGGTTCGATACGATTATGATCGAAGAAAAGGGTTTCGTACAACCGTGAATTTCGTATTATAAGATTGGCACAGAGGAAAGTTCCAACGATCGATCAAGCGTCCGTCGTATACGCAAAAACTTCCCTCTTTTCGCCGGTAAAGTTGAACCACGTGTTCGAGAATACGCCGATAACAAACTATCGACGTGTAATGGGCGAGCTATATAGCTACGAAGCGTCTATGCTAGAGGGGTCGAGCCACGCGGCCCGTAAATAAAATCTGTCATATCGCGAATTATCTCGATAGAGCCGCGAGCATTCTTTTTCTTCCCTCGGACATTTATGATTTTATCTCGGTGTTTGGTCCAATAAATGATTGACGGCAATCGTAAATGTCTCGTTTTACGACGGTTGCCTTTGGACGAAATTGACTCGTGATAAATAACGAGTGCGGAGAGATTTTCCTTCTCTTTTTTTTTAACGAGCTTCGTTATTGCCAGACGAAATTTTGTTCTCAACTTGCGAATTACAAAAAAAAAAACGTCTCGTCAGTATTTTATTTTTAAAAAAGCCACACGAATGAACCAAATCGTATATAGATGACGGTTATCCCGGGTTCGACAATGGCGAATTTTACCGACTATTTTTCATCCTCGAGATTCGGTGTGTTTCTGAATAATTACGTGAAAAAAAAATCTCTCGTACCACGACTGTAGCTCTATAAGCTTGCGTAAGTACGCGAGTCTATGAGTCGACAGTAGACACGTAGTAGTATAATACAGCCTCGGTGTTGACGAAAGCCAGAGTTTTCGTCAGAGAGCTCGAAATCGAAAACAATACGAGAAAAGCTCGTCGGCTCGAGCCAGATCGACCCTTCGCGCATGTTCTCCGCAATGGTGGGACGAAACTCGACACGTACTACTGCGTGGGCCATTGGCACGGTAACCTCCGCGACAAATGTAGCAGGGTGACTGGGGTGATATTTTTTTCACGTTTTCCGCAACTTTGTCAACAGAGATCGGGATACCCGAGGGACGTACGTCATACCCCGTCGACGAGGTATTCAGAGAGAGAGAGAGAGAGGGAGAGAGAAGAGAGAAACAGAGAGATCTGACATCATGAACTTTTGTTAAATTATCACGCGATTTAAAACGAAAAAATTTAGATTAAAAAAACGAAAAAGATTAAGAAAGCGAAAAAGTTAGATTTAATATTTATTTTTCGTTGGTGGAAAGGAAAGCGCGTAAAACTAAATAATATGTGCCAACGAATTTATTCTCATAGATATTTTATTTTTGGTATTTTCATGAAAAATACAAAGATTTAAAAACGTCGACTGTGACAAAACAGGGCACTTATTCTCATCGGAGCACGATGAATTTATCATGTCCGCTCATCTGCTACCATTATAGCCAATGGTTTTATGTAAACGAAATAATTCCACGTTCCTGTTTCGTACGAAACCAATATATAAAAGCTCCCAGACGCTCTCGGCGATGAATCGATTTTACGTTTTATCCTTTTTTTCATGTATGTTTTTTTCTTTTTAGAAACGCAGAAAACTCGAACCCTTCGCTACGTGTAGACGTCTCGAGATATGTATATATATGTCGCTTCCGTTTTCTCGGTTGCGAGACTTGAATAACGAATTTCAGCTGCTTTATTATATTCCCAAGGATGGGGGAGGCCAAGTGGCGTGCGGGGCATGGCAAAAGAAAAAGAGCAGAGGACGAGTGTGGGGCCTGCGATGAAGCGAGGTGACGAGACCAATCTCGTCTGATTATTCTCGTGGCTCGCATCCTTCTCACTCGAGGGTTCTCGGCGTTTTTCCTTTTCCACCCTCCCTAGAAACGAGCGAGGGAAATTTCGATATAGCACAAAGGTCTGACGCGACGTTTACGTAAAAACGAATCGAGAAAATGATTCTCCAACGGGGAATCCCTCGCGGTAGTCGGGATCGGGTGACACTGAAAATAATGAGCTGGGGTCTTTTTCACTAAACTCTTCGAATTGTTCGAATTTAATGAAAAATAATATGCTCGATAGCATAACGATTATATATATATATATATATTACTTTTTTTTATTTCCTATAACTTGAAACAACTCGAAAGGTTTTTTTCAATAAACGTTCTCAACAGTATCCAGCAGAAAATGATTTCCTCCCACGGAGTGACACTCGAAGATCTCTTGTTGACGGACGGGGGAAAAACAAAGATAAGAAAAGCCCTTGAAGGAATGAGGAAGGGCGAGGGCGTAATATTCTTCGGAAAAAAGAAGAAATAAGAAAAACGTTTCTCGATGGGGAGAACGAGAAACGCTCACGAAACCGTTAAAACTTTTTCCCGAAGATCGATGAGGAAGTATTCTGGATCTGTGGGCTATCGAACTTTGCGATTCCATCGGGCGTTCTTACGCCCATTTTCCTTTCTCCGTTGGACTAACGTACACTACGCGAAAGATTCGGAATGATTTCTTGCCGGACGTTTCAAGATTTTTCTCCCTCGGGCTGGGCGTCCCGTTGTCTGGACCTCGTACACCCAACGCTCTGTACATAACCGTCTCCATATAATATATTAGTCGTATGTGGGCGTAGAATCAAAGTCCCAAATTTCCGATAGCCTCGAACTCTGAGAAACTCAACGATCCTCGTATCAAAGTTTTTCGGCTAGTTTGGCGAAAGTTTGATTTTTGTTTTCTTTTTCCAATTTTTCCAACGAGACGCACGAGTAATTTTTGTCTCGTGTCTCAAATCGTTTTTTTCCCTCGCGGAACGAATCCAACCCGGTATGGAATAACGAGATAATTTATATATTCTTCCAACTAATTAATTCATCGAGTAATTAAATCAACCGTGACGATATTCGTTCTCGAACGAATAAATTATTCTCGCCGCAAGCCCCTATTTCAATTTATTCAAAGTCATCATTTTAATTTTTATCCGGTAAGTAAATAAAGCGACTAATTACCTGTCACTGTCACTGGGCTAATGCAGGCGCGAGGTACTGCGCCCTCATCGGGCTCGTCGCCCCTCGTACACAAACCTTTAACCACCCTCGCTCTCGACCATCCCCGTCGGCAGCAAACGTTCCATATTTGGCACAAAACAATCTGGCACGTTAAATCCCGGTTGCAGGAGCCATTTTACTTCCACGCTTGGCATACGTATATATATATATATATATATGTATAACCGAGGTAGAAACCCCAACGGCATATAGACACAGGACCTCATATAGAAGCAGAGATACATTGAGGAACGAGGAGATTTAGCTTTATGTGGCAAATGTTGCCGGCGCACCAGCTTCGACAGTCGACACAACGCAATGTTGCTTCTCTCTCTCTCTCTCTCTCTTCACGGTGCTTCCGGGCCCCACAAGCAAGATCGATCTCGTTGTAACCCGAAGCGACACTTCTATCTCGCGACGTGCGGGTTCTACCTAGAGTGTGTTTATGTATGTTTCGTCTCGCTAGCACATATACACATATACACATATACATATATATATACACATATATATATATATATATATATATATATAAATATATATATATATATATATATATATATATATATATTATATATATATATATATATATATATAAATAAATAAATGTATGTTTGTATGGGTGGAAGAACAAGGGTGACGTTCGAAGGTGCGAGAGCCAGGCGAGTGTCACACGTGTCTATTCGTCCCGTTTCTTGACACACCTATCTACCCTCCTGGTTCGTCTAGTAGCGTCGATGGATACGGCCCAGATCGCTCCACGATCTGCCAGTAGAAGTATCAATAATGTGTCAGACACACCGTACACCGAGCGATCCGATGGCGTATATAATACCGTGTTCTCTATAACTATAAGCTACGAATAGAATACGTTACGCGTAGCTGAGAAGCCCGGGTAGCGTGTATTATAGACCGCTGTGAAACGATGGACGCGTATGTCTACCTCGTAACTTTATTAAAGTGTCATGGATAAAGACGTCGAGGGCGGTTATACGCGACGTAGTTCGATATAATACGCGCCAATTTCATGCAAACGGGCGCTAACGACCGTGTCGATCGAAGATAGCGAAATGAATTGGAAATAATTCGGAGTCAGCGGTATCGCGAAACCACCCCATGGATAGGGATAGTTTTATTTAAATTAATAAAAGCTAGGCACATTTTTGCCAATTTTGGTATTTACGAATTTACCTCGTCATCGAAGGAGTGGATTATTCGAGACGTATTTATAACACGTTGATAGTTAGCTTTGCGAGTATATTGGCCTTGTCGGAGGTGGATTGACTCGAATTAACGGTGCAGAATAGCACGCCGCAAAGTAGCGTCTTCGCAATAGAAGCGATTGGCTATACCGTTGATGCTGTATGTTGTTATTTAGCAAAGTACCAGGGTGAGGATGAAAGCCGGATCGGACGGCTATTACAGCGATAGGGGATGGAAAGCTCGGCGTATAAATAGCTAATGCTACGAGCTCGATACATACACATATATATATATATATATATATATATATATGTATAGTGTGTATGGTCTAAGTATAACTAAGTATATATTATATACATTAGATTCCATCGTGCCTCGTTCGTACCATCCGAGTATCTGGCTTGTCTCCTGGAAATCCTGGGTTATAGGGTTGCTCGTCGCGCAGCCCACGCAGCTTATACGCCCTACCGTATCGTATTTTAGATGCAACAGCATCACCAGCAGCTACGTTATTAGCTATAGTAAATGAGCTCTCTACCTGGTGACCCATCTCTCGACAATCTGCTTCATCCGCTCCCACCAGCTGCGAGAATAGGTCCAGATGCCCACGTGCCGTATATTATTTCATGAAAACGTGAGAATGTCATCCATGTCGCGTTGGTCACCGAATGTAGGATAAGTGGCTCGTTTTTCGTGTTTTATTCTGAAATATTGCTCGAAGCTCGACGTTCAATTTTAAATCTGTCACATATTATAGCAACGATTGGTTCATTTGACGATTGATATTTTTATTAGAATATCTCGATTTTTGATGGAAAATAGTGAAATTCGGTGTTTTACGAATTTTATTAGTCTCTCGAATCGGACGTGTCTCGCTTGTGATCGCGTCGAACCGAGAATTTATTGAAAATAAAAAAAATAAAACTGATATATTCCAGGACGCAATGCAAACGAAATATTTGTTATTTCGTGCGCGAAGTTCCCGATCGACAATAAGCCCGCGAGGACAAAAAAAGCGAGGGAGGAAAGTGACTCTGGACGTGAGTGTTTTTTGTTAGTCTCTCTTTCCCTCTGCCTTCTGTTGCTTTTCGCAAGCTTCGCTTTTTTATATCGTTTTTTTCCTCTCCCTCTTTTTCTCTCTCCCTCTCGTCCTCTTTCTTTTTTCTCTCTCCCTCTTTTTCTCCCGGTTTCATTCGCACTCGCCCAATTTTCCGCTCTTGACAAGAAATCCTCTCGGGATACTCGAATGACACCCTAGTCTCGTGCACGCACGTTATAGTCACACTCTCCTTACTACTTTCTATCTCATCCGGCGCTTTCGTAGGAGTATATTATGGCAAACACGTTCGTGCGAGACTTTCACTAGAGATAGAAATTCAACGGTCTCGCAATTTCAATGACGTATGTTGATTGTGCGCGCGAATGTGCTCCTCCGATAAGCGCAGTAACTACCTGTTTCTGGTATTACCGGATCAGGACTCGACGCCTGTGAACTCGAGACCGCGAAATTCACCCCTGCACGAATTTCACGAGAGAGTATTCTCTTCGTGACATTATTAAAGTTGGAAAAGAGCCCTCAGCGAATTCTGCCGAGGAGTGGAACGAGCCCAGTGAGATGCAAGCACGCATACGTTCTGTATTGATGTATTTTTCCTCTCTCTCTCTCTCTCTCTCTCTCTCTCTTACACACACACTCACACATACCATCTCTCCATTTGCTCAACAGGTCGTTTCGCTTAACGTGTCGTAAACTTAACTGCCGTATTTCACTACCGAGACCACAGAAGCAACGATACAAAAGCTCTTTTGTAAAATTACTCGCTCGGCTGATTAAGATCCGACCCATTATTCTCAATACCTTCCGCGAATAAACGTTCGTCAAATTTTAATTATTATTTTTTCTACGAATCTTTTCGTCGATTAAAATCTTGTAAAGTTTACGTTTTTTTTTTCATTCGCGTTGTTTACTGGTTATTGTTTGATTTTTTATTAATTAGAATAAGAGAATTATATTTTGATTAGAACGTTTCTAACTCTTCATTCTCGACTCTCCGTGCGCTGATCAAAAGGCAGGAAGCTTTGAACAATTAGTGCAAGTCTTTGTTCCTACTTCAGAGCTTTCTTCGTGCGTTGTCGAAAAACAAGGCCGCCCCTCACGTACCAACATTCCCACTGTAACACAACGTCGTCGACGTCGACGTCACTGCGGTGTCTCACCCCACGCACTCAACACCCCGGCGAGTTTCGAGCAACAAAGTTTCTCACGACTCGCTCGGACATCCGTGTATGATATTCCCTCGCGAAGGGGGCGCGAGAAGCAGCCTCGTGAAACGAAAGGGGGAAACATCGCTCTCGTTTCTCTACAGCGTACCGGAAGAACTTGGGGTGTCTTGGGAAAATCCGTTTCTTGAAAACTTCGTCGCACGCGAGCATTAGTGAATTAAATCTTCAGGAACACGAACCCTCGTCTCTTTTCCCTCGACGATTCTTCAAAACATTTCTCGGGCTAATATGATTAGAAAAAAACTACCCAAACTAATCCAATCGGGGTAGGTTTTTTTTCTAATCGTATTAACACATTGTCATGTATACGATCGATAATTATTGTGAAAGAAAAAGAACTGATTGGTTTTTTGAAGAATGGAAATAAAAAAATTGTATATTATTTTATTAAAAAAATGATATTTTTATAATTCGTAATCGAGCAGCTCGAGGCTCGGAACTCGATCGAACGTTCGTAGACCGAGTTACAGATAGAAATGAAAAAAGGCTCGAGTTATTATTTCTCTCAAGTAGAATCGAAATCGGAGAGTGTACGAGAGTGAAGCAAACGAGATTGAAATTCTTTTCCCGGGCTCGTCGGCACGGAGTGTCGATGGAGTAAATTCTGTCCGCTCGAAGCTACGCGTCCATGGCTCACGGCTGCCGAGATTGAGTCGACCGTAGTCAGGTAAGACGTCGACGATACAACGTCGAGAATCTCCCGGGAGACACGCTCGACGGTACCATCGTCGATGAAACTCGATAGTCTCGGACTCCTCGAGTTATCGAATTTGTCTCCAATCTCTCGCGCGGATTTTCTCGCCTCGAGATTTGTCACGTTCCCAGAATTCATCGTTCTCGAAAACATCGCCTCGCTCGCCGATGTCTCGTCAATTTTTATGACAATATCGTTCGTGAATTTGTCATCGATTTCACAACGAGACGGAATATCCCCGGAATAATAATAAGCCGAACAATTAGATATTCTCATCGTTTCTTCGAAATCGTCCTGGTTTCTCGTCCCTTCCGCCGTCCCGTTTCTCTTGGCAACGAGATAAGTCTTTCCTGTCGTAGCCACGGACTCTTCGCTCTCGCACTCCGACGATATCTCCCGAGGATACGACGAGAAAAATTGAGCTTCCTCATCCTCCTCCAAGTCCTTGATCTCCTCGTTCAGGGAGCCAGCACGTAGCGACAAAATTCTGCTACGATCGATTCTCTCATCCCTCGAACATTCAACGAACTCTGATTCTTTTAGATCGCTAACTTTATCGGCTATCTCGCTCACCGACGATGACCTCGAACGACGAGTATTCAAATTTTCGTTATTTCGAAATTCTCGCGAATCGTCCTTGATACCAACGAATTTAAACAATCCTTCGAGTCCGCAAGTTTCTTCGATAGGATCGCGAGTTTCGCCGCTCGAAAGCTTTTTCTCGTCGAGAAAATATTCCTCGATCAAATTTCCTTCCGATCGTTTTCTAACGACGCGAGTCCTGTGAGTCGATAATTCGTCCGAAGTCCTGTCGGAATCCTCCGAAAAATCGATTTTACCATTATTCACCAAGATCTCGTCATCGACACGTGCCGATTCATCTCGTGATGAAATTGAAATTGTCGAACTTCCGATCTTCGATATGTTTCTTTGTCTCGTTAGTTTCCTCGCAATCTTCGCATTTTTTCTCTTCGTGTCCTTCGTATCGATTTTTCTCCCACCGGGCTTGACGATCTTCGATTTCATCGGCAACTCCGAGCGGCTGAAAATATTTCCTCGAGCGATTTTGAAAGTTTTCAATTCGTTCGATTTTCGAAATTTAAGACCATCCTCGGACTTTGCAATTCGAGCTTTCCTCTCGAGTCTCATGGCGTCTCTATCATTAACCCTCGAAACTTCCTCTGAACAAAGAGCTCGCCTGAGAGTCTCAGCGAGCCGATCGATCAACTCCGAAATGTATTCTCGAGTTTCGATGTCTTCCTCGTCCTCGGAGATCCTTCTCGCCGCTTTCAATACGCCAACGGCCTCGCCCAACCGCCCAAGTTCAACGAGTGCCTGTCCATTGAGTAACTTGCCATGCATCAACCACTTTCGGGAGTTTCCCTTCTCGGCGTATTCGAGACAACGCTCGGACGTTTCGAGAGCTTTTTCGTAACGTTTCATCTCGAAGTAACATCTACCGATCTCGTGCAGGAGCCATGACCTTGGCACCGCATTTTCTACGTCCTTGATGAGACCTTCCCAGGCTCTCGCAGCTGCGTCGAGATGTCTGAAGGTCAAATGAACACGACCCAGGGTCATCAACGATCTCGATCGTAGAGTCGAGTCACCCGATTTCTTCGCCGATCTTATCATCAGGCTGACTTGATCGACGGCTCGATCGTGCCTTCCCAGTGTCACCTGTGTCATAGCGAGATAATGTCTAGCCGCCACTTCGTACGAAAAATGATCGGCAAGCGGTTCGGCGATCGCGAGCAACTCGTTGCCGATTCGCAGACTCGACGCTACGTCCTCCGTGGCGAAAGCTACTTGAAGGTTTTCCAGAGCGACGCTCGCCAAGCTTCCCAATTGTCGCAACCTTATTTTCGATCGCGAGACCAGGCTCGATCGTCGACGATCGCGAGAGATCGGCGACTCTCGCCAAAAATCCTTTCGCGAATCAAAGTACCTGAAACGATCGATTTTCGTCTATCGTAGGGTTTTTCTTCTTCTTGCATTTAAAATAAAATAATTTCGACGTTAACGCGTTTTCCTTTTTTACTTGAGTATTTGGTCGATCGCCGATACGGGGTCGGTAGACTCCTCGACGATTTTTTGCGCCCTCTTGGCAGCTGTCTCTGGACAAAAATTGGCGACCAGTTGAGCGGAATTTTTTGCTAGGGGTAATAGCTTTTTCAGAACCTTGGAAGGATTAGTGGCCGAGCTGATTGCCGCTGCGGTTCTTCTCGCTGCCACTCCGTGGCTCGATTCCCGGGGGCAGATTTTCGCAGCACGATGATACAAGACTAGAGCCGTCTCGTAATCTCCCCTATGTATTTGACAGACGTACGAGCAATTCTTGACAGAGATGTTTCGAGGCAAAAACAAATCGACCTTTCGGCCTTTAGAATCGAATGGACTTCGAAGAAGCAATGAAAAAGGATTAAGATCGATCGATCGCGATTAATTCGATTAATTATCGGAACGATCCTTTTGTTCAACTTGAGTCAAACAAAATCTTGAAAAAAAATATCTTTTGGATCAAAATAATAAACAAATTTGATAATTTTGGCTGTTTAATTTTCTATAAACGTCAATACTTGTGATGAAGAATGTCAGCCTGTCGATGTAGAGCCTGAGCATACTCCCGTTTGGTACCGATAATCTTGGAGCTTTTTTTTCCACCGTTCTTCCCCTTCTCCATCTTGGCTCGAGCCTCAGCCCTCGCGACGATATCCCGGGGCTCTCCGGTCTCCTCGAGATTATCATCGTCGAGATCGTCTCGCAGTACCGCGTCGAGCGAGACCAACGATCTCTTCGGCTTACGAGCCTCGATTCTCAAACTGTCACACGGCGAAATTCTCGACGATAACATCGCTACTCAATATCTCATTTCGTAACGACGCGCACCGTAAATCGAAAATGATTTTTAGAAAAACGCGTCCTAGACTCCGTCGACGATTGAGAAATAGCGGAGGGAAAAATCGTCGACTAAATAAGTGAACGGAAACAAAGAAAAAACAAAATAAAAGAGAGAGAGAGAGAGAGAAAGAGACGAGCAAACGCGAAGGAAAACGGAAACAAGAGCTGGACGGTAACGAGGTTTCCGAATGGTTCGACTAGTGTTCCAACCCCGCGAGGGTAAAAAAAAGGTTCAACGGAACGTTGCAAAAGCTTCGATGCTATGCCACTTTCGAGAATCGCGATGCACCGGTCCATATAGAACGGTAACCTCGTTCTGTCGGACGCATTTCGTGTTTCCATTTCTCCATATTTTCCATTCTACTATACCTACTATCTGTGTACACTGCAAATACATATATAGATAACTTATATATATTTATATGCTTCGTTATTGGAAATCGACTGCATTGAATTCGCAATAGGGACGTCCAGAGGGAAGACGAGAGTCTGCGTATGAATTATCATTCGGCTCGGAGTATTGGGTTTTCCTCGTTCTCCGTATCTAGGTGTATATATATAGAGAGAGAGATATATGTATATATCAGTCTCTTGCTCCAGCCTACACTCTGTTATTCTGGTTGAAGAAAAAAGTGAAAAAAGTAATAAAAAAGGAAAATATTGCAACGCCATCGAAGGAGACGACTTTCGGTCTGATTTATGAACGACTGCTGGTTATAATTGCGAACGACGTAGATACGTATAGACATTGTCGATACGAATATGCGACTATAATTTCAATAGACGATAAGAAAATATAATTTATTATTGCGAACGACTGTGAGGACGATTGATTCAATTTAACAATGATTATTTAATTGAAATCACGAAATATCGTTTGAATAAAATGGTAGAATTTTAGACAACCGGATTTTTTGTTTTTACTCTATCGATTTTAATGGACAGCACGTTATTCATAATTTTCGAAATCGACCCAGCCAAAAATTTCCTTCGTCGGCGCGTACTGCCTCAGTAAATCCCTTCTCGCCTCTTTCTCCGGGTCTCTGGGTGGATTTGGTAAAATACTACTTTTCTTGCACGAAAAATCGTATTTGTAATCGACCGGCTTGCAGCCAGGCATTACCGAGAGTCTTCTCTTGGCCGGTACGACCCGCATACTCTGAAGCAAAAAATTCATCTTCGTCTTTAGCTCGTCCGGCATCAATTCAGCGATCATCCGTTCCCTCGCGGTAATACTGTCGATGCCCATCATCATGTCGAGATCAATCTCTTTCACGAGTTTCACGATTCTTCGATAAAAATCCTGAAGATAAGGGATACCGAGTCTCTTACCACCTAGATAAGCCAGTACAGCTGCCTCTCTTGCCTCGTTTCTATTGTGCTGATAAATCTCGATTCTTATCATGAGGTGATGAGCGTTTAGGGTCCATTGATCGTTACGAGCTTCGTAACTAGCGTCTCGAGCTTTCTTCGCGTAAAAACGTGCGAGATCGTAACGCTTTATCTCGATAAAAAATTTACAAAGATCGTGAAAGAGCCAAGCTAGCTCGAGAGGCTCCGAGGCGAGTGCCAAGCGTCTACGAAATTTTCTCAACGCTTGTTTCTTGTTCAATGTCGGTATCCAGGCGAGATCGGTGTCGCGCGGCAACGAAGCGACTTTTATACCCAAATGGTGTTTGAGATGACGTAATTTAATTTCCGGGTCCGAAATATTCGTGAGATCTCGCGTATCTATGTAAGCCCAAGCGATCATCTCGTACAGAACGTACATACACGACTTTTTCATGGGAAACATCGTTTCGCGCCAAGAATCGAGTTTGTCCTTGGCCCTATCGGCGTAAATGAAAAAAAGCGCGTATTCCCGGGCCATTCGAGCCTCGTGAAGCCTACGAAGCAACATATCCGCTTCCACGACGAGGTTGTTGCTTCTCAAATGCTTCTCGGCACGAGAAATCGCCTTGTGACCGTCCGGTCGTGCTTTACGCTTGAATGCAAAGTTATAAAGGGGCTTGCGTATTCTAAGGACTTCCTGTCTGTAGCGCGATCGCGTTATGCCCCCCTGTGTCAAGTCAGAAAGCTTGCGACTGCCCGCTTTGTTCGCCGACCACAGTGAAGGATTCTCGTTGAGATCCTCGACAAAATACTTGTCGTTCGAGAGAGTGCCGAGATAACGCGAGGCCAACAAATGATCGATCTTCCTCAAGTGAGCCTCCAGCCTGTACTCCGGATCGTTGATCTTGAATCTCGAGTAGTCCTCGTCGATACCTCGACGAACAAGAATGTAAAACGTCACGCGAGCCAAGGAAGCCGGCCGTTTTTTTTTCCAAAGATAATTGATAATTTAATTTTTTTACGAAATTTTTCTAATAAATTTTTCTCAAAACATTTAATTCTCATATTTTTTTCTTCTTCTTTCGATTATTATAAATTGAATAAGCCGTCTCGCGAGAAGAGGATAAAGTGATGTTTAAAAATACGACGAAAATTTGTTTTTCTCTTTTTCACGTATAGACGGATTACAAGCAAAGTGGTCTACCCTCAAATTCGTGCTCCTCTTCGTTCAATTTCGCTATGAGGCTATCCCGATGATTCTCCAAGTCCTTTATCCAGGGATACAATTCGACGAGAGCCTTGGGCGAAGTGTTACGTCCCACGCAGTCCTCGATCGTCTCGTTCGCCTGATAAATAGCCCATTCGAATGGCAATCTTCTATCTCTGTAGCCACGATGCGCGTTTATGAGACTGTACCCGAATTCGGCGATCTTGAAAAGTGTCTCAACCCACATCCATTTGACCAGATAATTTCGTGGATCTGCGTAAATGCGAAATTTATGTTCTCGGCCATGTATAAACGATAAGGGCAATGATGAAACGGGAGGGTGACAAAGTTACGAAACTCGATAAAACTCGAACGAGCCTCCGGCGGAATTGCATTTGTACAAATGACATTCGAAATGATTCAAGAACACGCGATTAATACGAATCATTAATTTCTCGAATCGACAATTAAACAATTGGAAAATAAAATTCTTTCGTTAACGAATCTTCATTATTTTGCCAGGATTTCAACCGAAACACATTTATCGACAGTTCCTTAAAATGTTTTTTTGTTTTTTGTTTTTTTTCAAAACGTAACAATTCTGTGCATTTCTTTGACTTTTTTTCACATGCAATTTTACAATACCGTCGAGTCTAGACCCGACCGACTATCGAGTTTCAGTCTCGAAGCTATCTTCGAATACTTTGCCAGTGGATGTATCGAATTTCCATCGCGAAGACTTTGCGACTGTACGGGCGACTGTGCATACACAAGCGTGAAAGATACCGCGAGGATAAGGAGCGAGATACGAGATCGTATCGTTTACCTATCTCGGTACACTTGAATGCAACATCGGCGGCCTCGCGATATCTCGTGAAATTCGTGAGTGCCTGACATAGTCCGAGGAGGGTTCTCAGATCGTCGGTACCGGCAGCCTCCGCGATCGATTTTTCAAACGCGTCTATCGCGATATCGTAATTCTCGATCTTGGTGAAACGCCATCCCCATTCGCGATAGAGTATCGCTGCCCGAAACATCGATTCAACGGGTTCCTTGCGTGCCATGACGATCTCTTTTCGACTTTACAAACACGAGTAGCAAAAGAATTTGAGCGAAGGTTACTTTTTATTTGATGATTTAGTTTTATTGTTATTATCGTACATCGCACAATTTTAACTCCGTATTCTTCGAGAATCTGGCGTTGCTTTCATCAGCCGATATACTTAATAAATCTCTTGTACAATTTGGACAGTGCGATGTCCAATTTCGAGGAAAGACATAACCGAAATTCGAGACGTTAGCGCAGCATTGACATTGGATCGATTTATCGAATCGATGTAGAAAAAAAATAACGATCGTTTCGTATTATTGGCTTTCTCTTCGACCAATTCGTTTCACGATTTATCGTGCTTTGTTTGGAAGTTGGCCAGAGCGGGGCCAACAATCGTAAATTATCCCCGAGAAGCGAGAGGATGCAGCAATTGGTTCTCTCTCGGCAATCTTCTCCCCTTAACTATATCGATGGTTCTCATCAAATCGTTTTTTTTTCTCCCTCCTGTGTTACAGTCTCGATCGTAGAGTGACCAAGGGAATCCAATAAAAAAGAGAGGGAGGAGGAGGAGGAGGAGACAAGGGTGAGAAAAAGATCGGCGATACGGAAATCTCATGATGCGGTGATGGCTCTGCTGTACAGATTCGCGCAGCTACCCGATCGCGGTAGTACGCGGGTCTTCTCATTCGTCGTGACGAGAAGCGTCGTTCGCGATCCTGAAAGAGACGTCACCAGCAAGGAGCTCGTTTGCGGATTTCAAAAATGGGCGGTCGCGTTTTCACGTGGCGACAAGGTACGTGCTGCGACTGAAAACCATATTTTTGATCACATCTTCTTTTATTTATGCTCGATCGTTTATTAGCCACTTATATTTTTTGCCAATAAAAAAAGCTAAAAATGCTTTTTTTAAAAAAACAGGGTAAAACGGGGTAATGAAAATTATATTTAAATTATGTCAAGCACGAAAAGATAATACGAGAATTATTATTTCGTCCCAAATAGCGAGATTTATTTTGAAACTAACTTTTATTCGTCCCTTCAGTTTATAATAATATTTTACCTCTCGCTTAAAGAATGTTGATCTTCATAAAAAAAAGAAGAAAAAACAATGGAAAAGTTGGTGTTGTAAACGTAAGATTGGAACTAATCGATCTTTCGTCTTGGAAATGTTTGTTCAGGTCCTGGGGGTCTATCTCGTCTGGCGAGGTGCAGCCAGGGGTCTCCGCGTCTACGTCGACTTCACGTTTACCCTCCTGAATCGCGAGCATTTCTCGACGAACGAGGGTTTCTCCGGGAAGAGGGTGAAATTCACGTACGAAGCCCCGGCCCAGGGTAACAGAAATTACATACCGGTGTCAGATCTGTACAGTAGAAATTTCGCCGATCCGAACGGTGAGTTCCAGTTGGAACTGTCAATGGCGAACGTAAGAACGGTATTTACGGCGGAGGTGCCGATGCCAACGGGTGTATTTACCGCCGGGCAGGCAAAAGCGAACAAGCTCGAAACGGGCTATTTCACGTTCGGCGGTTTCGACTGGAACGTCGTCATATATCCGCAGGGTAACAAAGACGGCGAGGCCCGTTCCGACAACAGATTGAGCGTTTATCTCGTAAGATTGACCGGCTTCGATCATCGTTGCCGAGTGAGATACAGCGTGGCTCTCGGCGACGGTGAAAGAAGAATCGAATCTGGACAAATCGAGGATCTATCGGACGCGGAGGGTCGGGGTTTCGGTTGGCATCCACGAGTACGCTGGTCGAGTTTGGCCCACAAGGGAGTATTGCGAGTCTCGCTGGAGATGGTCGAGGCACGTACCATCTCCGAGGTTGCCGTACAGGCCCTCGGTCCCTCGGCACTGTCGGCAGCCCCTTGCTACGACAGGGACAAACAAGCCTGGGCAATAAGGGCCGATTTGCATTCCGACACGGTTCGTCTGCAACTGGTTTACAAGGATATTCACAACGTGCCCCGGAATCATCTGAGATACGTAAGCTGGTCGGCTTATCTCATGCGAGGGGACGACACGGACGCGGAGGCGATCAGCCTTCCGGGTGCACCGTTCAGCCGTTACTACGTCCAGGAACAGGCCGACGAGGGTATAATAATGGAAACGAATCTGGCGATGACCGAGGTCAAGGCCGATCATTGTCCTTTCATAACGGACAAGGGACAGCTGAGAATTCGGATCGAGTGGAACGAGAGTCATCTGCTGTTTCAAGCGACTTATCACAAGTACGACGACGTCTGTCGGGTTCACAATCAACAGATGAAACGGGAGATCGCGGCGTTGCAGGCTGAGAATTACAGTCTGGAGAGGCAGCTGTTCAGTTATCAGAAGAGTCTCGCTTATGCCCAGGCCCAGCAACAGCAGGGCGGTACTGGGCCCGTACCTGGGCAACCAGGGCCCGTACATTCGGCACACGGGGCACATCTCGAACGTTCGGCCTCCACGGACACGGAATACGCCTGACAAGTGCTGCCTGATGTTGCTGCCGATACGCGTCTCGTCGATATGAACCATTCGGTAAATTACGGCTGTCGTAATTCCATAACCGCGACCGAGTCTCAACATTTGCCGATTATACCGGAAAACGATCGACGTTTGCATCAGAATCTCGTGATGCTGATGGATCGTCGTTTGAGCAACGTCCAGCAGGCGCAGTATCGTTACGAGACGGAATCGCGCGGTTCCCACGACGCCACGTCCATGTCCCTTCTCGGCTCGACAAACGGCTCGACGAGAAGCATCGACAACAATCGGCAATCTCGAGAGAACAATGGCGGTGCTAGACTCTCACACGGGAGTATCGTCAAGCAGCCGAAATCTTCGAGAGGTAGCAACGACGCTTTTGACACGGGCTACGACAGCGATCCTTGCTCTTATCCTCGTTATTTCATCGGCTTTTCGGAGACTTACGTAAACGTCCCGAACGGGGAGAAGAGGCGAAGACCAACCTTGTGGGAGACTCTCACGGGTCTCGTATGTTCGCTAGGGGCGCTTGCGACTAGGGCTGCGAAAATGGCCGCCCGAAGGGGCGATTCCCTGTGAGAGAGAAACAGAGAAACTTGAAAACAAATGGCATTCTTGTCGGAAGCTTCGCGAGGGACTAATAAACGAGCCAAAGTATCGAGCAAGTGGGCGCAATAAACGAGAGAGAGAAAAAAACGTAGAAACGTCGAGATGCGAAAAGAAATACGATATTGCAAGAGACTGGGCTGTATTATAAACGAAAAGAGGGAAATATTATTGGATCGAGGCACGCGAGGCTCGAATTTCCGATAACGATGATAACGAACGTAATGACGATAATCATGATGACGACGATGATGATGATGATGATGATGATGTTAATGATAAACGGTGATGATGCTGATGATGATGATGATCCTCTATCTACTTGTCAATTTACTAAAGAACCTATTTTCCTCTAAAGACTTTTTTCACTTATTAAAGATCGACGAATGCGCAAACGGTCGTTTATGGCATGAGAACGGAGAAAATAAGGCAAAGGGCGACGAATATCACACGCGAGAATGTAAGAAATTGCAGATTCGAGGAAATGCAGGATCGATGGAAGGGAATGATTATTAGAGGAATTTAAAATAAATGCGTAGTAATCGAGAAAAAGAAAAAGATCGTTATAGCATGTACGTTAATACCGTAATATAATATAAGTACCTATGTATACATATTACCGCACACATACATACAAAAAGAACAAATCTATACATACACGTATATATTATAGTAATGCCCCGTGTGAGTAAACTAATATATATATATATATATATATATATATATATATATATATATAAGAGAATCGATGTTAGAGAGGATACAGTGAACGACGCGTGGTTCTGGTTATCGCCTCATTAACGCTCGGAGCTTATCGCTCGTGCTCCATTCTGTATATCTAATGTGGGCCATAAATTTCAACACGCTATATACGTTTTCCTCTTTCACGCCCTGACGTACTTTCGCACTGATTCAACCACGGCAAAATCACCGGTCGTATCGACCTACGAACCGTAAATCGAAACGATCAATTTTATAGAAAACGGCGCGAATCTCACAATTGATATTTCTCGAAACGACCAATTTTACCAGCGAGAAAATTACCGCCATCTCGTGGCCAGTGGGAGGAAATAAAAGTTTGCATCGTTCACACCGTCGAATTACGCAGAGAAGTTGGAAAGAGGACTCTGGCGAAACGGTTTATATGACCGCGACTTGCGACACGCTGGAACCGAGAGAGAAGAAACTTTTATAGACTCGATCGTGCACGTACCACCGGTTACGTTCTAATTTTCTCCCCACGCAGACCATCCCTTATATATATATATATATACCTACATTATACGTGTACACGCGCATCGAAGTTCTCGACGTAAAATCGCTGTTGCAGCTAGGTGGGATTAACTTAATTGTGAACTCTACGAGAAGGGGTTGTTTCATCCAGAGTTTATGGTATAGTAGGTATCAAGAAGACGAAGAAAAAATCATACCGATGAAACAAGAAGCCGGGGAAGGGAGTGAAGTGCCTAGGGGGAAAAAAACTTAGCTGGATACTTTTTTTTCTTTCACCGCGCTCTTTCCCATTCCGTCGTCTTTAATTATCCTCGAGAATTCCCAGCCGCGCATAATTCATCCGGAGATAAATTCGCAAAAATCTAACGAGATCGGGTTCGGGAAAAAAGAAAGTACGATGGTGGCGTTGGCGAGGAGTAACGCGAGAAAGTGGAGGGCCGGCACAAGTTGGAATTTCTCGATGCGGCACGATGGACGGTCGATCGATAAGCGAATCCTCCCTCGTGTGTGTTCTGAAGAGTATTATACAACGCGAGATCCCGTATATTCGGTCTATAATTTGGAGGTGCACGCTACGACGTAGACAGGGGATCGTGCGAGGTGAGGAAATGGTATAAGGTGCGAACGCCAGAATCGGATTACATCAGGCGGCGTGCTGCTTTCCCATTCGTCTTCTCTATAGTACGACTTAGAATTTTAACCCTCCGTCTGTACACTGGGTTTTTGAAGGCACAAGCCAAATTTTCAAATCGAATATCTCTGGATTTTTGAGAGGAAGGGATATTTTTATTTACAAGAAATGGGTAAATAAATGACTGGATCGTGGAAATAAATGTCGTAAAAGTAATTCAGAATTTGTTCAGATTTTGTTGACTTTTTTTCTTAGAAAAAACATTAGCAGGACTTTTACGTCCCAAAATTTACGTATCCAGACACGGAGGGTTAAGGGAGAGTGAGGTCGATCGAATCATCATTTTCAGTCTCAAAATCGAAAGAAATATTGATCTATTCATACAATTATTTAACAAATGATTTGATCTGAAATAAAAAATCATTAAATTTAAAAAAAACGTCTAATTCAATTTAAGGGTGATTTTTTATGTTGACAATTACTAATTTGCGTTAGCCAGCTCGTAATTTGGCGACGACAACTTATGAAAGTCAATTATATCAGCGATGCAATTATATTTGTGGAATCAATAGTCCAAGTGGCTAAGAGAAAATTGCACGAGCTTGTAAAATCGCTTCTAAACCATTACAAAGGCGTCTCACCACCGTAGTTACCCTCGATAATAAACCCGAGCAAAAGTAGACCCCTGGCTGCAGTTTGATGACTCTCGTTGGATGCTTGTCGAGCAAAGATTGTGGCATAGTTTCTACGATCTCTTAAGTAACGCGCAATTGACCCCAATCTCCCCAGGCGCCCATATTGACCAGCGCGTTTATTGACGCAACTTCGCCATATAATGCCCATAAATACGGTCGGTCCGAATCGCGTTTGAGCCAACAATTGTCGAGTATAAAAGAAAATAACGTCCGTAAAATTTTACGCCGAGCTCCGAGCGTTGGTGACGAACAAAAAAGATAAAAAGACAAAAGAAAAGAAAAGAATTACTGTAAAAAAATCCAAGCCAATTTGACGATTCGAATTACCGTTGAGGGCGCTGTCGAAAGCAAAAATGGCTGTCTCATAAAACGATTCGTAACAGCCATGAATTGAAACACACCTCGTAACACCCGAAAATTACCAAATTTCGCCGATAGGCTCGCAACGATAATTTGTCTCGCCATTGTAGAGGACGTTTGCTCGAAGAACAAGCCCAAAAACAAAGAAGAAAAAAACAACTATTATCACAAAACAAACAAACGAAACAGACGGGCTTAGAACTCGCGGAAAGTATGCGTCCTCTGTGGTAACGAAAGAAAAACACGATTTGAAGCAAAAAAAAAAGGAAATTAACCCCTCTGTATACTTTGTACATATCTGTACTAAAATATTGAACAAGAGAAACAAAAGAGAGAAAACACTCAATCATCGACGAGCGTGTCCTCCCCTCGTTATCATATGCGACATGACGCGTTTCGCTTCCTCCCTTTCTGTCCGTCTCTCTCTCTCGCTCTCTCTTTCTTTCTCTCTCACTCCCTCCCCCCTCACTCTCTCGCCCCCTCGCTCGTCTCGATTAATTCATAAATCGAATCAGTTAATCGGGGTAGATGGCATCGATCCGTCGAGACGATATATATGTGTCTGGGAACGTATGTACGTGTGGATCCGAGCACGGGTGGGTGTGTGAGAGAAACGGGTGTGGGACACCCGGCAACCATAATCCCTTGTACCTATACGAAAATTTGAACAAGCGCGCACAATAAATACGAGCGAACAAAATAATACAGACGAATAGAATATGAGAAAAAACGAGAAACACACACAGACACACACTAACAAAATACATGCGTCCTGCTTGTACAATCTATACAATTATCATTCATTGTTCTGATTGATAATGTCATTGTTATAATTAATTAATTAGTATCGTTGTTATCATATGGAATTTATTGAATTTATCGTATACGTGTATAGAACATCTCTCGTAAAAACAAAGGAAAAGAAAGGACAAAAAAAAGGAAACGGTCGTGAAACGTCGATATTTTCTCAATGCTTGTATACAATGGGGGACAGAAATGAAAGAAAAAAGAAAGAAAGGAGAACAAAGAAACACAGGGCGCGGACACATCGCGGACACCGGTAGACACGAGACACGCGATTGTTCTATATTTATTACACGCTAAGAATCAATTACGATAATCGTCGTCGTTGTCGTCGTCTCGTAAGCTTCGAAACTCATTTCCCTTTTCTTTCCGTTCCTTTCACAGGCGTTACTCTACTCCGTCGACTTTGCGTATAACTGTTTTTCTTTTCACTTCGTTTTCCTAGCCTCGATTATCTACGTGTCGTAAAAACTACGAGGGTGTATTTCGAAATGTTGTATTACGCGTAAGCACGAACGCCGAGAGCGACGAGACGCGCGCTTTCTAACGGCAAACTGACAATCGCAAAATGTGTTTTATTATTGTGTAATTGTAATATTTCCAGTGGTATATGGACGAAGAAAAAAAAAAGGAAAAAAATAATAAGGCGATAAGCTCGAAGCGTCGAAGAAAAAGAGAGAAATAGTCCAAAGTCCAAAGTCGTGCTATACCAGCAGGTACCTGTGTTTGTACGCTAATGAAATCCTCTTTTTCCCCCCTTCTTTTTATATGTGTGAGAAAGAAAAAAAAATAATAATACAACGTTTCTCTTTTTTCAATCAAGTGTGAACAGATGGCGATCGATCGATCGACATTTATTGAAAATTTGACTCAAACGTTCGTCGGTTCGACGACATTTGTCCGAATAAAAGAGACGTGCATAAAAACGAGAATTAATATTAATGTGCGTAGAGTTTGAGAACGAGGGTCTCTTTTGTACCTCCAGCGAGCTTGAGTGTACAAACCGAGCGACGAGTCCTGGCGCATCCTGTCGACAATTGAAAAAAATCAAATAAAACGTAGCAACGTTTAATAATCGTTTTGTAATCGATGAATCCACGAGGAAAAAAACGGAATAATTTTTTGTCACATTAGCATCGGGGATTATAACAGAGGGGCCATTTTACGTGTGACGATGTCTCTCGGAAGTTTTCGTCGAAATATTTCGGGAAATCGACACCGGTATTAAAATGGAGATTTCCTGCGTTTGAAATGCACGAGGTTGCACTGTCGAGAATCGTGGCAATTGCGGAACGATCCGAGAAGCGTCAATTTCTATTCCGAAGAGCTTAGACTCTCCCTCTCTCACTCGCTCACCCTCTCACCCTCTCTTGCTGCTCCGGAGATAGGCGAGAAGCCTTTGCGACTTTGAATGGAGAAGAATGGAAAAGAAAGAAGGAGATGAAGTCGCTTTGTTCCATAATGCAAATATTGAAAGTCACCGAGTGGAAAGAGAAAAAAAAGAGAGAGAGAGAGAGAGAGAGAGAGAGAGAGAGAGAGAAAATAAGAGGTACCGAAGAAGCGAAAGAGGGAAAAGTTTGTTCGCACTATCTTGTCGATAATATACGAGGAATTGGCGAAACCGAGTTCAGCGCAAGCTTTCAAGAACCTTGCCGTAATTAATTCTCATCCGTTGAATCTAAAATCCAGGAGTTCTCTGTTATTATGCTGATAAGATCCGTCGAACGATCAGCCGGAAGCTTCGATGGATAGAAAAGAATTTCACCATTATTGAAACAAAGGAAGATTCCTCGAAGGTTTCGCGAGAAAATTAATTACAAGAAAAAGAAGAATCAGCTTTCATGTCACTGGATATTAAAATACCAACAACAAAAAATTGTTTAATAATGTTGTCTTTTTTTTCTATGAAATCAACGAGACAGATCGTTACCACCGGAGCCACGAAAAATTCACTCGCTCGTATGGAGCATTTTATTCGAGCTATTATTAACAAATATCAGATTGTCAATTCAACGAGAGGGAGAGACAGAAGAAAAAGAAATACATACACACACGCACACACACACAGACCCAAGATGATTATTCATTAGCTTAATAAAGAGTGTTTATTGTAACTATAAATACACTCGTCTGTAACAGGGTAATCGTACATTTATAGTTTCGCTTCATCCCCAAATAATTAACGAGTATAAAATATTATTATTACGCCACGAACGATAAACAAAGAGAGAACAAACCAAAAAACGATAATTCGTCGAGAGCCTAATTAAAATAATGTAATAAAAAGAATGGGATGATTTTGATGAATAATTGATTTGATGGACGAAGAGATGGAAAATGATGTTTGTTAAAAAATCGATAATCAATGTTAAGATCAGTGTTTCGCAATAGTGACAATTTTTTTTTTCTTTTTATTTTTTAGCTTCATCTCGTTATTGCCGTTTTCCCGTCGAAAGCGGTTACGAGCTTCCCTCGTAATCCTTGACTAACGACGATGACGCTGAGAAAATTGCAATCGTCACACACGTAATAGGTTCCAGTTCGCAATCGCTAACGAATGTTCGTGTACTATATTCTAGGAAAACTTGATGAGTTCAGCGTAAGCGCATATACATATATATATGTATGAGGCATTCCACGTCAAGTCGACCACTTTTGAGCCCGACCCTTTTTAATTTTGCTGAAATTTTTGTATGTCATACTACCCCACTAAAAACATTTTTGTGAATTATGTCAAATTTTTTTACCCAAACGAAAAAAAGTTCTGAATTTTGAAAAAAAAAACGTCTTTTTTCAAACATTTTCAAACGCTCATAACTTTTTTTTTGAATTGATTAATTGAGATGGTTCTTTTTCAAATCGTTCGTTTTTAAACGCGTTTTTCTAAAAAAAAGTATTCAAATCATATTCTATGAAGTTTTTCATTTAAAAAAAAACTATAAATTTCTCAAAAACCCTATTTTTAATTTTCTATAAAAGTTGTTTAACTTCTGTCAAAGTGAAAAAAAATAGAAAATAAAAAATCACAAATAGGATTTTTCGACAAATTGATATTTTTCTCTAAAAAAAATGAAAAATTTCATAGAATATGGCTTGAATATTTGTTGTGTATTTTTTCTGAAAAGCGCGTTTAAAAACGAAAAATTTGGAAAAAAAACATCTCGATTAACTATTTTTTAAAAAAGTTATGAGCGTTTCAAAATTCATAACTTTTTTCGGCAGGGTAAAAAAATGTAAAAAAAATTCACAAAAATGTTTTTAATGGGGTAGTATGACGTATACAAATTTCAGCGAAATTTAAAAGGGTTGGGTTCTCAAAAGTGGTCGATTTGACGTGGAATGCCTCATATATATATATATACATATATATTTACGCCCTCGATGCAGCATTGCGAATTTCAAATTGCGATATGCAGACTGCTAAAGACAATGATAAAACAACAACAATAATCTGGTTGGCTCTGTATGTCTGTTTATAATTCAGCCCGCTGGAGGAACACACTCGAATAACCGATATTATATGACTGTGTGAACGTCTCACTGTACCGCTATACCAAGAACGAAACCGAAGGGTCTAGGAAAAGATGAGAAAAAGAAAATTAATAACTGGTCTACTAATGTACTACGAGAACGCAATTTGCGCAATCATTAATTATCGTAAAAAAAAACAAGTGTAAAATATATTTGTCTTTCGTTTTCCCTCTCTACGTATATTTATGTAGTTATAACGTAATATATTACAGTTGTCGACTTCCCAGAATACATGTCACACGCATAGTCCCAAAGAGACATATAACGATGAAACGGAACAAATACACGCACACATGTAACGAAGAAGCAAATGAATAACATGCACGAACGTGAATAAGACCATTCTTTTCGCGACACGTAAAATATTACGGACACACGTACCACTACATAAAAAAAAGACATATACTTGAACCATCTGTGGGTCTGCCTCGTCTTTTATAAAGTTCTTGCTATATTCAAAGCGGATGTCTATCGAGTTTTATTTCAATCCTTATATGTTATATATATCGAGTATCTTGGTACGGTTCAGCAGGTATTTCCGTTACCGACGAAACGAGATACGAGTTACACGATGTTTCGCTAGATGGCGCGCGCGCATGTCTAAACTGGACGCGCGCCCGACATAAATCAATTCTCGATAACACCAGTAATCCGACGTAGTTTAGGAGGAAAGGTGTAATAGTGAGTACAGCTGCCACAGAGGAGAAAAAAGATGATGAAAAATTATATTTCTGCGTTGGTAGTGATGAACCAAGAAACGGAAACATGGCAACAAAAACAAAGTTATTACGCGAAAGTTTCTCGCTAGACTTCACTATGGCGTTTGTTTCTCTCCCGTTCGCTTCATTGACTCCCAACTCGAGACCACCTCTAACAATTCAAACGCCATTACCAAAAAAAATTGGAAATCATGTAACACCAGTGAACGGTCACCTGGGAAACTGTACAACGGCCCGTTAAACTTTTCTGAAATCTTATTCCGGTTTATATACTCGTATATATATATTTGATTAATAATTAATCAAAGAATATTCTCAATATTTTAAAAAGATCTGCATAACTGTTCAGTAATGGTAGACAATAGTTTGCATAACGCAAACTATAGTTATTTCGGTTCTGCGTCGGGGCTAGGCTGTTGCGCCTTGTACAGAATCGCCCTTGTGGCTGACGATAAGCGTTACAATACACTTCCGCAAACGTTATGTATATAGATGCATATATGCAGCTCATGCAGCAAGAACAAAAATGTTCCAAAAATTGTTTATTAATTTGTCATTCCATAAATTATATTTCGTGTACATTGCCCGAGAGAATTAGCGGAAATCGGAGTACGGCGATGCATAAATCATCGGAGCATCAATTTCCCGAACGGTAAGAGAAATGGTAATGTCCTGACTCCTGACAGTCCCAACGAGGGCGTATCGGACGCCTGTCATTACTATGCATGCGATGGTCAGGCGTACATTAATTTATGCATCCACCGTCCGAAATCACAATATCAGTGAAGATAAATGGCGGTAATCAGTTTCACATATACGTACTGTGTATTGCATGCAAATGTTTCATTTTCAAATGTTAGTGCGCGTCAATGCCGTGTGGCGTTGTGTCGATCACGGTACTAGCACGGTAACGGTATTATATACAGCGCCACACCCGGGAGAAAACGAAACTATAATTGAGGGTATTGTGCATGCGCGAATATCGGTCGTTGTGGGGGTGATTTTAATATCTCGATGTTTCGTCGGCGACAGACGATAACCCGTCAAAGGGTTATAAAAAGACGAAAGAAAGTTTCGTACCATTGACCGTAGCGCGAGTTACCCGATTCATACTCGATTGCGTGGCAGTCTCTGGCAAACTTAGCACGAAAATTTGTCAGAGTAGTAGACAAATCGCCGAGCATTTTATTTTAAATAAAAGAATTATAAGACGGGAGTGTTTATAGCCTATAACCTCAAACAGTATGGCAGAGCAACAATCTGCCACGTTAAAAAAATAAAAACTACATAAATAACCTCAAAACGCGAGTGGTATGATCACCGGCTACTCCGCGTCGTTCGCTACGGACGAACGATAAAATATTCTAAAAACTTTCATCATCGAATGCTCATTAACGTGACTATACATTCCCCTCAACATTGAATCTCTACGTGCATTAAAATCTTTATTATGGCGAATAATTGTTATACGTGACACTCGTGCAATCTTGTTACGAATGAATACTTCGATCATATTACATCGAACTGTTATCTGTCCTATTTTCGTTTTCTTCGTGGAACTTCGACTCCAAAACGGTTTAAAAAACATTACGGGGTTGCTGAGTTAGTGAACAGACGTAATTTTACTTGACGCTTAACCCTGCATCGATCCTTGAACTGTGGCAATCATGAGCAACACACTTTCGCAACGTTTGAGCAATCGAAAATTGCTGGTTGACGTTCTCGCTCTGATGTTCGGAGTCGGTGCGTGGATCGGGATAAATGGTATTTACGTGCAACTGCCACTTTTGGTAAATACAGCGCCCGAAGGATGGAGCCTTCCAGCTTTTATGGTTATGCTCGTACAGATCGCAAATTTGGGACCCGTTCTGTACACTCTGTGGACAAAGTGAGTATCGAGGATTATTTCATCAATTAAATACTTCGAGTAAACTTACGTGATTAAAATACATCACGTTGAAATAAAATGATCGCGCTTTTCAATTACTCGACATTTTTTTTTTCTTAAATTTCAGATACTCCTCTTGGGTGGGAGATCATTACATAATATACAGTTTACTGGGTATGGCATCCATAGCTGTATTTGTAATGGCATTCACGTACGACAAGACATCCGACATATTTGGAAAACGTCACTCGACATCGTTGCTAGGACTGATGTTCGTCACAGCGGCTGTCGGATGCACAAGCTCCGTACTATTTATGCCTTACATGAGAAACTATAGAGAAATTTATTTGGTAACGTATCTCGTTGGCGAGGGTCTCAGTGGTTTTGTACCGAGCGTGGTAGCCCTCGTACAAGGGGTTGGTGGTAATCCAGAATGCGTCAATACGACAAAGCCCAATGCCGATATGCACACTTTCGAGACGCATTATCCAGACCCACGGTTTTCCACCACGATATTCTTCTTATTCGTCGGTACTCTGCTTTTCTTGAGCTTTTTGTCGTTCGGAGGTCTCAACAAGCTTGCTGTTGCACGCGGCGAGAGAGTGAAACAACCCGGTAGTACCGAAGCACTACCGACCGATATGAACGCTCCGACGAGTTACAAAACTACCTCAGACTGGACAATGACCAAACGTACGTATGTTTACCTACTGTCTATGATGGGGATTATTTGTCTCCTTGGTAACAGTACATTACCGAGTATTCAGTCGTACTCGTGCTTGCCTTACGGCAATGTGGCTTATCACTTGACGGTGACCCTTGCATCGATGGCCGGTCCTCTCGCCATGTGCTTCGGTTTCATCCTCAAAAATCCATCATCGCCAGGCTTTCTCACTTTACTCACCGGAGGTATTTTAATATTATCTAGTTTTATTTTATATCTGGCTGTGCAATCGCCGACGCCACCGCTTCAGACCTCGTGGCTCGGTGAATTTTTGGTAGTTATATCGTGGGTATTAGTCAATGGTCTGATAGGTTTTGTAAAAATGGGTATAACGACGATATTTCGACCTGATCCCGGCAGGGGCCTCTATTACATCGGCGTAGCGACGCAAATTGGTTCTCTCATCGGTGCTGTAACCACTTTCGTACTCGTCAATCATAGTGAAACATTCAAATCCTACTCCCCCTGTTCGGCTCTTACCGGACATTAAACGCTCTTGCCTAGGCACAAATGCCGAGTTCGACAAATACCGTTCTGCCGGCTTAAGATATAATTTTACTGTAAAGGGTTCCTATCGCTGATCAAATTTTTCAGGAAATACCGACCCTTCGAGGTATCCCAAAATGAATTTATCGCACGAGCTTGGGAACTCTCGAATACTATTTCATGCCCATGTGTATGAGTAATCATTGAGATAACAAGGGACGTGCTCGATACGTACCGATTAGAACTCTCAAGGCGTAGGTTCTTATCGGGATTGGATGTTTTAAATATGCCCCCTCTAATTTATATCGAATAGACAGTTTCCGTGATTGACGCAAATCGCAAGCAAGATAGCCCTCTGGACAAAACTTGTGGCATAGCAATTTCATTGAACCCATTTCATCGCGCGCATGTATCAGATAATTGGCGTAAACTGCCTGAAGAAAGTGATTGCGAGGATACACGACAGTAGCGTATTATGTCCTCAAGGCAACCGTGAGTCTGATAATGTTTTTAGTTCAATTAATCTTGATAGAGATCAATTCGACGATTTGCGTCAATTGATCAGTTCTTCAATCAGTTAAAAATACGTCTGCAGAGCACGTTCCTACTTTACGCATTCAGGCAAACATTTCGTGTGATATATTGTTTATAAGTATCTTGAGAAAGTCAAGGACACAAGATTAATTCGAGCATAGAGATTCCACGTCGATTCATCCCCGATAATTCACCTGCGATATCTATTCCTGGACAATTAATGCCCATATTAATTCAAGCAAACAACAACGTATTCAAAAAAGCTAAAGAATGAACATTAAAGATAATATAAGAATCCCATCTTATATTAACAATTTATTCTCATAATAAAATATAAATATATTCAAAATCTTCACATCTCTTAACATAAATAACTTAAATTATTAACAGGCAACATAGCACCTCCTTTACTTTTTAAAAGACTTCAAAGGTATCTTGAGAGTACATTGGAAACATTAGGTTGCAATAACTCGCCCACGTTACCGGAAACTGACTATTGTGTGTGCAAACATACCGGAAGATGTAACGTTCAAGTAATATATAACGCTCAAACTTTTTCGTGCTCAATATAGCTACACGATAACTAAACTGACGCGTGTAGATCAGCAATTGTGCTGGGACAATTTATCAGGGGATGAATTTACGTGGCACCGAGCGCAAACAATGTTGAAATTTTTACGTTGACATTTTATAATCGATGAGACCATTATGCAAATATGTACTTAATTTTGTATAATCTTTGGTAGTAAACACTTTTTTTATTCTCCATATTCTTGTAATATCAGAAGTCCGTAAAATCGTTTTAATTTTGCTCTTTTTTTCGCCTGTAATGAGTCTTTAACTTTACAACTGTTGTAACTTTGCCGATAAATTTGTATTGGTATTATTATGATATAGAGGGAGAACGATGTCGTTCGAGGGAGAAAGGCCGATGCAATGTAACTGCTCTGAAATCAACGAAATTTTGACGAATTCTGTTAGTCACAACGCATCATGTGTATGGCTTAGGTAAGAGCACGTAGCATTTCCATTACTTGTTTTTTTTTAAGTGGCATAAACATAATTGATAACTTGTTACACGGTAACAAATTCACGAGATGTAAGAGCGCATGCGTATTTTATCGCGAGGGAAAAAATATTACGAAAATACATTGATAGAGAGCACCTTCCATACATCACTACTTGCGACAGAAAAAAAAGTATATCTCATTCTACTAAAAACAATGTAGTTTCTCGGAGTGATCGAGTGCTCTTGCTTCGTACATCGAAGCAACAGAACGAGCGGTAAAAATATATATTTCGGGTTCGAACTTGAGTTTTGCAAATTAATGAATCTACAATTACTCGTCAATCTTCAGGTTAGGTTGCCGAAAGTCCCAGCCTCATGAATCGGAGCGGGTAAACACTTTTGACACATTGATTATTTAGGATTGTATAACGCTAAAGATATTGTGGCATACATATGTAACGACTAACGAAGAATACAGTACGAGGTCGATACCGAGAAAAGTTACGGGAATATATTACGTAGTGCAATCGTCAAGTTTTCTTATCTTACACGTGCCCCAAGTATTGCGGTAGCATATGGTAGCTAACTTGCAATTCTAAAAGAAGTCGATTCACGCAATGTGCTGTTTATTTCGTATCAGAATCTCGTTAAAGCGATGATATACGGTAATAATTACAAAGATCATTAAGTCGCATAACATATGCATTATAAATCACAATGATGAAGAGAATTAATAATGGGAGTTTCCACTTAACCTTAAGGTCATTTAAAAGTTTTATTAGTGCGAGAGAACGAGGGGCAATTTTTTTAAACTATGCTTTTTTTAAGGTGCTCGACGTTTCCTGGAAAGTGCTAAAATTATTATACGATGTAGAAATATACATCTGATAATAATTTGCATGTAACCGAAGATGTAGCTCGCCATTGAAAATATTTCGTTACCGACCGAGTATCTCTTACATCGTCGAACAATACATATATCACAATTTCAAAAATCGCAATATACAAGTTTATATAACGATTATGGTCTCGCCTGTCGAATGATAAACGGTGAATTGTTGCTCAGGAATAAGGAGGAACGACAACGTTTGATGAACAACGATGATATCATGATAGGAAGAATAAAAAAATTGGCCACAGATGGCCAAAGGTATATGCTATCGCATTCCCTTGTGGCACACTTACTTGTTGTCGTCTTTGGGATATCTGCATGGATCGGTATCAATGGAATCTACGTGCAACTACCACTATTAGTAATTTCGGCTCCAGAGGGATGGAATCTTGCTGCTTACATAGTAGTAATCATACAAGCAGCTAACGTTGGACCAGCCGTGTATACTCTGGCAAGAAAATGTTATCCCTCGCTCAACGAGTCTCTCTGTATATTCGCATTATTATTTACGGGTTCGTTGGCCATGGGTCTTTTAGCATTTCTCTATGACAACACGATGTACATAGCGAATGAGAGACACAGCGTGGCAATGTTTATCTGCATTTTCTTGACCGCTCTAGTCGGTTGCACAAGTTCGGTTCTTTTCATGCCTTATCTTCGCAATTGTAGCGAAAGATACTTGGTCTCGTATTTTATTGGCGAAGGCCTGAGTGGCGTTGTACCAAGCGTGGTAGCACTTTTTCAAGGTGTCGGAGGCAATCCCGAATGCGTAGATTATGGAAATGGTACCATTGTTGAAATCTCGTCGAGCCCTAGATTTCCACCCAGGCACTATTTCATCTTTCTCCTTTTGACTCTACTTCTGTCCCTGTGCACATTCGGATTTCTTCAATATCTTCCATCTATTCGAAACGAAGAATCTTCGTCCAGTGTCGATGTTTCCCAGGCTAAAACGGCACAAACGGACCTCGAACAAAGTAGTCGCGATAGTTATCACAGCGGTAATTGCGATATACAGGTGCAGGCACAAGTTTTCCATACGGATTCTATAACTTTTTCAAGAACAATCTATCTGCACATTCTCGTGGGTCTTGTTTGCTTTTTAGGTAATGGTTTTTTGCCGGGCATACAAACTTACTCGTGTTTACCATATGGTAACGTAGCATTCCACTTGACGGTGACCTTAGCCAATATAGCCAATCCTACTGCCTGTCTATTCTATCTCTGGTTCGATTCCGTAAATACAAAGATCATCGACGTACTGTCGTTCGTTGGAATGATAACTTGTACCTACGCCATATATCTTGCGGCTATGTCGCCAAATCCACCGATGCGAGATTCGACAATCGGCGTTGCTACTGCCGTTATTGCGTGGATTCTTTTAACGGGTATAATCGCTTATCTTAAATTATCAATAACGTCAAGAGTCAAACAGAAACTCGGTCCCAAGTCACTTTTCGGCATAGGTGCAGTAATGCAATCGGGATCGGCCTGCGGTGCGATTCTTTCTTTCGGTCTCATCAATTATACAACCATCTTTCAACAACACAAAAATTGTTCTCCATTGTGATATTTACCTGCAGTATTTTATAGAGCGAATACTGAAATATTAAATCATGTTTATTTGTGAGAACAAGAAGAAACGATTGTGGGTCAGGCAATATTGAACAAATACCCAAAGCAATTACTTAATTTTAATAGCGCAGGATGAATTTTTATTTATATACTTAATCATGTGTTTGTTATGAATGCTGCAAAATTATGAAATTCTATGAAAAATTGTACATATGATAGTATTCTTAAGTCTCGAAAAAAATTGTGGAGAACGAAATAGTTCTGGTACGATCGCATGTTAATTATTTCTTCGTAAATGAATTTGAGACGAATGTTTTAATTTTCATTTGTTTAGGGAAAGTATTTATCCAGCAAGTTGATAGCGCCGATATTCGCAATATTTATACACATTAATGGGTGATGGAAGTACCAATTATAAATTGATAAAGCGTTTGCAAGAATGTACGAAAAACTGTGTGTCGTTGCGCTCAGTCATGGATTCGATACCAGTCGTCGGTGCTCTCGTGAATGATCAATGGGCGTACGAGAAAAGCATATATGATTTTTTATGGATCATCCACCACTGGTACAGTGTTCATTACCGGGTCTACTACCTTATATTAATATATACAATAGTAATTCTTAAAGTGATGTAAAATACCGACGATGCGATCATGAGCGTGCGAGAGATTTTTCTATCACGAATTTTCTTCAAAATCTCGATATTTCAAGAAAACGACGAGAATTTAATGAACTGTATAAGTTTTAGTAGGAATTTATCGCTCTATTATTTTTTCGGACGGCTCAACCGTCTCGGACTTCTTGTTACCGACCGAGTTTGTGTAGCATTGTTTTTTAACATATGAAACTCGTTCTACATAATTCTCTTATGGCTACCTATAGCTCCATCTTGCTTGCAGGCGCAGAGACTCCATTGGTTTTTCACATCACCTTAAGCATTAAAACAAAAACAATGCCTGTGGCACGTCTATAATGTTATTGCCGTTAATTGAATTTGTAATCAATTTTTCGAAATACAATTTATTACATGTTAAAGGTCGATCGTTCAAAATTGTATGTTCCAAAGTGAAAACGTACATTCTTCGTGAGGAAGTACCAATGCGTTGCTCAGGCTCGCCCATGTGTGAAGCGAGAAATCGTTCTTCCCCCCTTTCCCCGGCCTCTTTCTCTTACAGCTCGCAATATACACGTAGAAGCATGTAGAAGGGTCGGCCCTGTTCCGCGACTCGAGACTGTAACACGGGACACGGATCGCGATAAAAGAATAACAATCTCGGTCAACTTCGTCGACGATGGGTTGACTCATAATATGCGATGCTGGCTGCGTCTGTGTCAAACTCGGAAAAGTGCGGATTATTCGCGATCTTCTTTTCATCGCGCTACGTTGTTTTCGCGTCATGTGCAAAAACAAACTCGTATAGTTATATATCGTTGAATGCATATACAAGGCGGACGTCCGACGACACTGCCGAATGACAAGCTACAAAGTACATATCGGGTAACCTTAAGAAAAATTGCACGATATCGCAAGAATGTCTGTCAGAGATCCCGATGTTTTCCTCGACAAGGATTGTACCAACGACGAGTCTCTCACACTGCTGGATCTTCCAGTTGAGGTTCGCATCTATTTGAGTTAACGAACTTTCCACTATTTCGATCGTTCAAACCGTAAATGTTTGTTTTCTTCTGTCTTGCTGGTCGGCTAAATATAACAATAATCAATGAACCGTTGTCCACATCAGCTGTTAGCCGCCATGTTTGAATTACAAACTTTCTTTCACATTTTATCTCTCTCACTCGACTTCTTTTGTACTCGCGAAAAAATATGTTTTGTCATGATATCAACCATCAACGGTATTATTGATCCATTGTTATATATTCTATGGCATGATTTATTAAGCAAATTCGCGTGAACGTTCGCGTAGCAATTGTTCTTATCTCACAAATAGAATTTCATGCACATTGAAATTGCAATAAATATAATGCAATTATAATGTTTTTTTTTTCCAGATATTTCTACACATATGTTCGTTCTTAGATGCCTCGACACTCGTACATGGTCTTGGTACTACGTGCAAACAGTTTTACGAGATACTGAGCGATGACTCATTGTGGAAAGTGCGGATTAGCCAAATTTGGCAAAATGCCCGATATCCAATTCTGCCACCTGGTTAGCTCAAATTCGTAGCACAAATTGCGTGCCTCGCACAACCAATAATTCAGTAAATACTTAATAAATTCCATGTTTTAATGCCAACTATTGATTCAGCATGCACAAGTAATCTAATCTCTCTGTGTTTTCTATAATTTATATATCGTACCCCCGAATCATTACCATAATTTATGAATTATTCATTTTCTGAAAAAGAATTTAGGTTTCACATGTTTCCCAGTTCCATCGTTCCTCCGTTGCACTTATGCCTTTTGTAGCCTGTAAAGGGTTTCCCTCGATGGACATTCTTAATACTTGTTAATTTACTAGATGACGATGATGAACTGTTCTGGAAGCAGTCTTGTGTCTCTATCGAGAAGCATCTGGCCTATTGGACCGATGAAAGTTCGAGGGTGGAATACAGCCTTTCGGAGGGTCATTATAGCGCTATCGATGCGCTTATGCTTATGGATGTATGTATATTGTCATCTTATAAAAAAGATTTGGTCATTATTTGTGAATAATGATTAGTCTTACAGAAAAAATAAATAATTTGCACAAAGTTTTCGGTATATAATTATATGGCGTTTGCAGAAAGGACGTTTTCTAATATCCGGGAGCCGAGACCGTTCTCTATGCTGTTGGAATTTGGACACGTTTGGAAACGACGGTATGCAGTACGATATGAATCCGATGTCTCACGAGGGATGGATATGGGATCTCACCGCTGTCGATAAGACATTTTACAGTTGTAGCTGGGATAAGACTGTAAAATCGTGGCATCTCGAGTATCTCCGCCTTACACCCGTTGGAAAATTTGAGATGTATATTAAAACAAGCTTATTATGATCTCTAAATTCGAGAATTCTTCATTTTTTAAAGGACTTGAAACAAAAAGAAGAAATACATGTACGTCATTATTGCAGGGATGTTACTGGTGCGTTATTGTGCGTCACTTCGCATCCCAGAGTTGATATCTTGGCGACTGGCTCGTACTGTCGGACCGTGATATTGTTCGATCCACGAGCTGGACAAGCTCCAATCGTGAGATATAGACCACATCGTAGAGCCGTTCTAAAACTCGTTATGAACGAAAATTATGTTCTCTCGGCTAGCGAGGATAGAACTGTTTCTGTGTGGGATCAACGAGCCGGAAGAATAATGAAAACAATAGAGGTAACATTTCGCCTCACTTTTCTTTTATAGCGATTCGTTTGGTATACGAGAAGCATGCTTTTAGATATCAGGCTGCTTTTAGATATCATTTCATGCTATATGTGAATGAAAATATTGACATTTCTTAGATTCGTTACCACTGATATCTAATTACTTTATATTTGTTTTATTTGTCGCACGATTAGAAGCAATGAACGTATCGTAATTCAATAAAACTGGGCATCTTGCAGATTTCTAAAGATTCTTATCCAATGAGTATGATCATGGAAAAAGGATCGGTGCACGTTGGCGATAGCAGTGGAAATTTACATGTGCTGGATCCTAAAAAGGACTTTGAGGTAGCCAAGTGCTTCTCAACTGGCCATACAAAAGGTATAAAGGGTTTGCGATCAATTCCTGGTGGGCTAATTACGGGTTCTTTGGATAAGACTGTGAGACTGTTAAGTCCGACTGATCCACCGCAACTCATCACAAACTTATCAGGGCTAGTAGGCGAAATTGCTGGGGTAAGTCCAAGTGGATCTTTCTGGCCGAGCAATTTATGAATCTACATCATTGAGTATATACTTCAGACGATGATTTATATATATATATATATATATATATATATGTATGCATATAAATAATATGTGTATTTTCATTTCCTTCGAATTTCATAGATGGATTATATGGACGATGTATTGGCGATCTCTGGTTCTCATGTTCAAATTTGGAGGCCCAAGAATAAATTAATTATGGAGGATTCGTGATGTCCATGTCCTGGTCACATTTGAACAATGAACATTTCAATGCATACCACAAGATACTTTTTTTTAATACATAGAAAATAAGAGGAGAATTATTTAATAAAGGCCTTGCTAACAAGATACGTTATTTTATATCGATTTGTTGCATTGAATATCTCAAATTCAAATTCCCTGAGTTTTAATTTGTTGCATACAGTATGGTAGTGTACTGGTTCATTTATTTCCAAGTGGCAGTAGTTGCGAAAAAACAGGTCCGTTGCGAACTCCGCGGCGAACCGGAAGTATATGTCTGCTCGGTCGATCGCAGCGCTCAATTGTCCGTCTGAATTGGCAGCACTAATGTCACAATACGCACTAAATAACCGGACAAATATAATGATAATAATTTTTCGGTTGTTCTAAAATTAAATAGAACATTTATCGTTTGGTTGATGTCAATTATTACTCGTTTCTAGGACGTTATTAAATGGTTAGGTGGCTGATGGTGGGGGTAAATGCATGGGGGGCTTCCGGTTCGTCCGTGAGGTCAGAGACGACTGGCTGCGTTCGGTGGTGCTATTGGAAAACACGATGAAAATGGCGTGGCAACCGCAGGAGGAAGGACTAAGGCAAATTTTGACGCTTCTCCAGGAGTCTCAAAGTCCCGATACAGCAACACAACGTGCCGTACAACAAGTATCCTTATTAATTTTTGTTTAATTAAATAATCGTGAGTTTAATTGGTGAGTAGCGAGCGTGAGAACCGAAGGCAGGTCGATGCGCGGGCCAAGGGCGTGCTTTTATTGACAAATTTCTTGGCCCGGGCGACTGTGTGTGCCTGCCGGGTGAACAACGGGTTTTTTCCATGCCTCTTTTATTCCGAACCTGCTAAAATCATTCTCGTTCTCAACGTCACACATTTTCAATCCTCGTGTACTTTCTTTTTTCCCAAGATGAGATAATTTTTTATCACCATCGTAGTAATTCAATGCAAAAAAATGGTTAAGTTTTACCGCCTCGCGAAACTGTGAGAATCAGGCCAACATATTTCGCGTAACTCAATTTGTCTAACGGTTCATCATGGAAGTGTCCCAAATAACTTTTTCCCCAATGATTCGACGACGAAAATCGTGATTTAGTGAAATTCTCATATTTATTAAGATGGTGGAATAGAAGAGGAACGGAATTCCACATGTGCAATTACAGCGCTGACTGCCCTAGCCTGTAAATAGTAGAAAGTATTTGTGATAATACTCGAGTGTACAATATTTCATGTAATTTTGAAATCTTTATTGTCTGTAAAACAGTGTGTTATCTCGCACTATATAGTTTTCTTAACAAGTTAATCTGCAGAAATTGGAAGAACTCAACAAGTTTCCAGACTTTAACAACTACCTTATCTTCGTCTTGACTAAGCTCACATCCGAAGGTTAGTTACACACTGTATATTTATATACATATGGATATAATATATGTATATTTTCTTGCAATACTTTGACGTGCCATCATGTAACGAGGTTCTTAGTTTTTTGACATTTCTGAAATACGAGTATCAATGTGATATTTCTGTATTCTCTTATTATTTGCATTTAGGAATTACACGAAAGTTAACGAAACGATAATAACGAATGTTTTGTGTACTTTGTTTAGAAGTACCTACGAGGTCCCTCAGCGGACTAATATTGAAGAACAACGTACGAGCTCATTACGAAAAATTTGTCCCTGAGGTTTCAAATTTCATCAAGCAAGAATGTTTGTCAGCGGTGGGCGATCCATCGGCGATGATACGCGCAACGGTGGGAATACTCATCACTACTATCGCGTCGAAAGGTAATATAATACAGAACTACACAAGGCTTTCAGTGGTTCGAGAAACGTTTTTACAAAGTTTTTCCTGCTTTTTCATAGGTGAACTGCCGAGATGGCCGGAGCTGTTACCGGCGCTATGTCAGATGCTCGATTCTCAGGATTATAACGTTTGCGAGGGTGCGTTCGGGGCTCTGCAGAAGATTTGCGAGGATTCCGCCGAGGTTTTAGACTCCGATGCTCTGAATCGGCCATTGAACGTTCTCATACCAAAGTTCCTTCAATTCTTCAGACACTCATCTCCGAGAATTCGTTCTCACGCCATAGCGTGCGTCAATCAATTCATTATAAGTCGCACGCAAGCTCTCATGATACACATAGACAGTTTTCTCGAAAATCTCTTTCATCTTGCGACTGATGAAGATCCGGAAGTACGAAAAAACGTTTGTCGAGCTCTCGTTATGTTGCTCGAGGTGCGAATCGACCGTTTGATACCGCACATGCACAACATCATCGAGTACATGCTAATGAGAACACAAGATCCAAACGCCGACGTGGCGCTCGAGGCTTGCGAATTTTGGCTCTCGCTCGCTGAGCAAGAAATCGTCACAGAGGCTCTTGGACTTCATTTGCCCAGACTTATACCAATTCTCGTGAGTGGTATGAAATACTTCGAAATCGATATTATACTACTGAAGGGTGACGTCGAGGAGGATGAAATGATCCCCGACAGAGAAGAGGATATCCGACCCAGATTTCATAAATCAAAGACTCACCACACGCTTCATCCGACAATGAACAAACATTCGGAGGAAAACGGTGGCTGTGACGACGATGATGCCGATCCTGACGACGGTGGTGATGACGAGACTTCGCTCAGCGATTGGAATTTGAGAAAATGTTCAGCAGCTGCGCTAGATATGCTCGCTGGTGTATTCAAGGATGATCTACTGCCTGTCCTAGTGCCAATATTGAAAGAAACGCTCTTTCATCAGGAGTGGGAAATCAAAGAGTCAGGGATTCTCGCTCTTGGAGCAATTGCGGAAGGTTCGATTCGTTGCTCTTCTTTCTTTAATTCTCGCTAAACCGCGAACAACGTACAATACGTTATTTCCTGTTTCATAAATTTCAGGCTGTATGGACGGCATGATCCCCCACTTGGCCGAGCTCATTCCATACTTGATTGGCTGTTTGAGCGACAAAAAAGCATTAGTTCGTGCCATAACTTGTTGGACGCTTAGCCGATATTCTCACTGGGTGTGCGCACAGCCGCACGAAACCTATCTCAAGCCTCTTATGACGGAATTACTCAAAAGAGTTCTCGACGGTAACAAACGAGTCCAGGAAGCAGCATGTTCGGCTTTTGCAACATTGGAAGAAGAGGCGTGCACAGAACTGGTTCCGTATCTTGGTTTCATACTGGAAACCCTCGTTTTCGCTTTCGGTGAGTATTCCATTTTTTTTTATTTACCTCTTTAACTCTTTTCAACTTTCTTCCAATTAATTCTGTATTATCCCGTAAAAAACAGGAAAGTACCAACACAAGAATTTGTTAATACTTTACGACGCTATCGGTACACTCGCGGAATCTGTGGGTGATCATCTGAATAAACCAGATTACATCAATCTGTTAATGCCACCGTTGATAAACAAATGGAATGTGCTGAAGGACGAGGACAAAGATCTCTTTCCGTTGCTCGAATGTCTTTCGTCCGTAGCGACAGCCTTGAAATCAGGGTTTCTACCATACTGCGAGCCTGTTTACAGGTAAAATAATTCAATGATGTTTTATTTTCTGGGAATGGGAGAATTTTCTTTTCGATCCAAGTGACTCGTTAAACAAAAATTTTGTAAATGACTTGCTCAGGCGATGCGTATCTCTCGTCGAGCAGACGCTAAATCAGCACATAGCGAACACTCAAAGCCCGGAACAGTTCGAAGCACCGGATAAGGATTTCATGATCGTGGCGCTTGACCTTCTAAGCGGGCTCGCCGAGGGCCTCGATGGTCATATGGAGCGTTTGGTAATGAACAGCAATGTAATGCAACTGTTGTATCAGTGTATGCAGGATCCGATGCCCGAAGTGAGACAGAGCAGTTTCGCTCTACTCGGTGATTTGACGAAAGTTTGCTTTCAACAAGTTCTCCCGTGTATACGTGAGTATCGAGGCTTTCGCGACACCAAATTTTAAACGAAATATTCGATCGTGTCTAATTCCTCTCTTTCTTTTTATAGCTGACTTTATGCCCATATTAGGACAAAATTTAAATCCGGCTTTCATATCGGTATGTAACAATGCGACGTGGGCGATAGGAGAAATATCGATAAAGCTCGGTGAGTAATGCCTAGATAATCACGTCCTTGGTGGTGTGTGCCCTCTTTCAAGCGATAACGAGAAGTTATGTTGTTAAAAAAAACATGTACGTTGTCATTGATCGGCCATATGTTAAATATTTTGTGCAGGTCTGGACACAAGTTCGTATATTCCATTGGTCTTGACGCAGTTGATCAACATAATCAATCGGCCAAACACACCAAAAACTCTCTTAGAAAATACCGGTGAGTCTTCTTTCGTCGCAACGAGCCTTATTTCACGCGTGATTTTCTGAGTAGTGACAATGTGAGAAGGCGTTGGGAAATTTCTTTCTTTCCAAGGAAACTGATATCGAAATTTTCAAAATTCGTTAACGATTAAGCGCTCGATATAGCGACGATCGAAATTTATGTTCGCGACGCCTTCTCGAAACTGGAATTCTTCGGTGGGATGCCGTACTGCGTAAATTTAATTTTGAAGGAAACAATCTAGAACAGAGTCGAATCTCTGAGAAATGAGAGAGGAGAGATTTGTCGGCTGATTATTGTTCGAGATCGAACGATTTTCTCACAGGTTTCAGGAATGTTTGGGACGAAGAGTTTTTTATTACATACAATCCTCGTTTACCCGGATAGGGATTAAGGCGTGAAAAATTGCCACTAGGATAATTTATCTATGTTTTTCTTCGATCGAGTCGATGTGAAATTACCATGAGTGTGAAAGAGAGATAGCTCCATTTTCCAATTCGAAATGTCTCGTAAACGGGTTGATGTTTCTCGAAAATACGACAATAGTAAATTCTAGTCTGAGTTTACCGTTGTTTTTTCCGGAAAGGTCGATCATTGTGGAGAAAGTTGAATCGGAGTTTTGGTTTGTGAGCGAGGGATTTCACATCGCCTTAATTTTATCGACAGAAAGTGTCGTTAAGCACCACGAACCTTATGCACGATTTCTGAGAAAAACTTAGACACTCTCTGTTACTGATACATGATACGTGTTGTTTCTTTTCTCTCTAGTGGTGTGCGATTGCCTCGAGACGGCTTTAGCGTTCATAATGTAGATAGATATGACCCTCGAGATGATGGTAACCCAAGAAGTTACGCGTCACATGATCCAGAAAAAAAAAATCTTTTGCAAAATGAATACATCTCCATAGTGCTCGATGCTTTTTCCAACGGGCCCTCGGTAGTACAACGGGTATTAATATCTTCATCATTTTTTTTCTGACATTTAAAATATCTAGCTGGAAGAAAAACGAAGGAGAAGAAATTCATACCTCATTATTACAGTTATGTAAATCATAGGATCGCACGCTGCTATCTAATTTCTTTAATTATCGTTTCAGCAATTACGAGTAGCACAAAAAACAAATATATATATTTATATATATTGCCTATGTTGACTGTCGGTATCCCATACGTTTACCTGTGTTTCACATTGTCTCTATTTATTGTTAATATTAATTGAAAGATTTTATGATTCATTGGAATGTTTAATTCGCCACGATTAATTGAAAATTTTTTATCGAACAGCAGTATATATATTCAGCCTGATTTGTTGATTCCGCTATCAGTTTGTCTTATTGTTTGTGTTTCCGGTCACTTCACTACACTTCACTTGTCTACTTACCGCAATATGAACAAAATCGATACCGTAGCCATAACGATCGGTCGACTAGGTTTTGTGTGTCCCCACGACGTCGCCCCCATGTTACAGCAGTTTGTCCGACAGTGGTGTGTAAATTTCTTTATTATTATATTCTATTTATATTTATATTTATATTTATATTCTATTTTTATTAGCACTTTATCCATTACACATCATTTCTTATTTCCGAATATATGAGACGTGACGCTTAAGACATACGAGGGTTCAAGCGTATTTGGATCTATTGCAGGAGAATTTTCGTAGCCAAATTATAAGTTTAAAATAACAGACCTGCGAATGAAACCGAATCCACTTGAGCAGCACTCGTTACAAAGGCAATTGACTTTACATTACATTCGATTGGTTGAAATGTCTAATTGGTATTTATATTTATTCTTACTCGACATTGTTTCTCGTTATCTCTTCAATCGTCATGTAAAAGGAAACGAAAAGGAAAACACTTGGGAGTTGGAGTTTACATTTGATCAGGCGCGAATACGATCGTTCATTCATTATCGAAGGCTCATCATCGACACTCTCATCAAATTTTTATCATCTTGGGTTCCTAGTTGGATGGGGAAAAATGCGCGTATCATTATCCCCGAACAAAATTCATGCGCGGATCATTATCCTCCCACCAAAATTATCCCGTAATTTTTACGCAAAGTCCCGTTATTTATTATCCGAATTTGTTTTTTTTCCGGCAGAGTTGAATTAGTGACAAATGTAAATCCAACGATCCAACTACTAAAAGCGTGGAATGAAATGAGCCGCTTAAACATTTTATTCTTTATTCTTACTTTCGTTACTTGTCGTAGTTACCTTGCTACTTTTATAGCCATTACGCCCGTTATTAAGGCATTAGCAAATCGGAAAACAGATTTATCGATAGATGTCAGAGGTGTATTCGTTTATATATTATCGAATAATGCAAATGAATTCACACTAGATTATTGAATAATGTATTTTTATACACGATGTGATGAAGAAAAATTTAGGGGAGAAACTGGCCCCCACAAAAAGTTCCGATATTTATATTTCATGACCATCGAATTTCTACTGTAACGAAACAAACGAACAAAAATATTATTTGTGACTTTAGTGTGCGATTGAATGTTGAGACTTCAAAGGCTACTTTTTCCCTTTCTATCACGGCTACTCGACCATATACATATATACAAGATCTGACTATTGTGTCGTGAAGAAGTTCGAAGAGGGTGAATTTTCGTCGTTCCAATTTTACTCGACCGACTGACGACGTACTGTTCTCCAGGATGCGAAAAGAATAATCGACGATACCTTCGATATCAACTTCTTGACGATGATACGTTTACAGTCATTAAATCGTTTCTATGGTTCACATTCTGATATTATTTATTTATCGATAGGTGTATATCATTGCGGAACATACGCGACAACGAAGAGAAAGATTCAGCTTTTCGAGGCATGTGCCAGATGATAACGGTGAATCCGGGCGGGGTTGTGCCGGATTTCGTATTTTTCTGTGACGCAGTTGCATCTTGGGTAACACCGCTCGAAGACTTGAAAGACATGTTTCAGAAGGTAGCGAAGAATTTGGAAATCTCATTCGAATAAGAATTTTCATTCTCAATAATTCGTCTTAATCATTCTTAATCGTTCGTTCGTAGATTCTTCACGGTTTCAAGAATCAAGTCGGTGCGGAAAATTGGAAGTCATTTTCCGACCAGTTTCCACCACAACTCGGCGAGAGACTCCAAACAATGTACGGCGTCTGAACAGCCCCGCCGACTTATTGTGAGTATCGTTTAAAATGTGGGGCGATAATTTTTTCAAATATGAAATCTAAGATAAATAAAAGTCATTCCATGATGTAAAGAGTCGCAAAGCTCATCGACGAAAAGAAATTTATGTTTGACAAATCTAGGAGCATTATTATTCTGCGTAAGAGTAAAAATTCTTATTCCGAATGGTGACGATCTTTTGTTCTCAACAATTGATTCGATTGTTTTAGACGGCCACATCAGCGGGCAGGCCGAACGGGGATGGGCGGGGAAATATAAAAATGGGTGGACAGGGTGGGTGGGTGAAACCACGGCCTCTTCTCATCAAAGCATCGTCGTCGTTGTCGTCTTCGTCGCTTCGTCGTCGTTATCGTGTCATGGTCATCGTACTCTCTCGATTGTCGAATGTCCAGCCCACGGGGAACCAAAGTAAGCAAAAAGAAAAAAACGAGTCTCTAGTCCGAGAAGCCTCTCAAGCAGGCTGCGGCGGAGACCTACGTGAAGGGGAGGGGGGAAGATTTAAAAAAGCACAGATGAGAAACAAAAGTGGACCGACTTGAAACAAACGAAAAACAAGATATGGCCGAGAAGTTCGGGAATTAAACAAAAAAGGGTGGGGTGGGATGGGAGGGATGGGTGGGAAAAAAAACAATTCGTGGTTAGTATCACCAATGACTCTTTCAGTCAAGGTATCGTATAACGTCGAGTTGCGGTTCTTAAACGCAGAAAAAAAACAATTCATATATGATACCTTAAGATACACGCTGTAAGCTCTATTTTGATTAGCGCTATAACACTCTCGGGTGTCGTGCTGTGCGCTTGCGTTCGCAAGAGAGAAAAAAAAAAAGAAGAAACGGAAGACTTTTTTTTAGTTAAACGCGTGTGTTAAAGAATCACGACACTCGTGCGTAGCCTAGCTACGATTTCCAGGAGATAAGCTTCGTTTAGGTCGCTAGTAAGCATAGATCTCACGTTATAGAGCTCCCTGAGCACTCTGCCGATTGAAATTAAAACAAGAAATGATAAAAATAAGACATTGGTCAATAGTAACATTTGATAAAATTGGAACATCTACCTCTTTCTGTGATGCGAGTAATATTTGTCGGTCTGTGACTCGTAATGTATTGCCAATAACTTCTTCGATCATGCATCTTTTTTACATTTTTTTTTATTATTTTTTTTTTAGTTAAGAAAAAGGAATGAAGGGACCTCGGTATCCATGCTTGATAGAGATCTATATTATTCAATGATCGAGATTCGACAAGTCCGTACAGTGCCATTCCGTTTATTTCAGCAGAAAATTTTTTACTCCATTTATTGTGATATTAGGGTACTCGCGATGTCGCTGCAGTCTAGTATGAAATCCATGTAATGTATTTTTTTCTTTTAATTATGCAATCTCTTCATATCTGCTTTTTGCATCATTGTCGTCTGTCGAACTTGTATTATCACATTTTCCTTTTCTTTCGCTAACCCGTTTTCCGCGGTTCATAATGTCGATACTTTCATTTATTAACAAGAAGTAAAAGAAGAAGAAAAAGAAACAGTTTTCGTCAGGGCCACGGAGTTTTGAATCTATGACGTGAAATCTATGAAAATATAAATTTTACTCGCGCAACAACGATCTATGTTTCAGTTGAGCGATCATTTAAAAAAAAAAAAAAGAGAGAGAAACAACACTGTCATAAGTTGAGAAAAGAACTTGAACTCGGACCTATTCGACGGGTCATACAAACCATGAGCGAACTTAACAAAGTACGTGTACGTGATGCTATAATAGTAGTAGCATCGATCTTTTGAATTCCGAGAAAGATAAAAGCGTGCTCGGTATGAATTGGATGCCCATGTGACTAATGAAGAAAACAAAAGTCGTAAAAGGCTTGAAAATAACGAACGCCTTGGGCAAGAGATTTATAGGACTTTTTAGCATAAAGAACATATACAAACACACATGTTTTTATTTCATTATTCCTTTTTTTTCTTTTCTTTTTTTTGTTATAATAACTTTCGCAAATACGCAGAAGCTCAAAAAAAAAGGGTAATGAGAACAACACGACCAGCATTCAAAAAAACTGTAGTAGATGATAATTTAAAATTGAATTAGATAAATTTAAGATATCTGGAGGGAATGACGAGAACGCGCGCGAGAGAACGAGTTGCTTTACCGACGGTAAACGATTACGTAGCTAGTTGAATCATTTGGATGAAAAAGAAAGTTTCATCAACCCTCTTTGGCAATCCATTCGAACCCGTGACAGGGAGAGATCTATATTTTTTAAGATTCAAGATTTAACGATCAACATTGGCAATAAGCCTAAATGACGTTCAGTTGGCGGTAGGTCCTCCAACTCCATTGACGAATTAAATCGCCGTTCGATAATTACAAAAACATGAGAAAGAGAAACTCGTCGTGCAGAGATAAAGAAAAAGAAAAAATCAAATTACGTGGTCGCTCCTAAACTTAATCCATGCTCGTCAATCGGCAGTATTGCCAAACTTGACCCAATCTGGTCCTTTCCTTGCCCTGCCTGCGCTAATTTTGTGATATTACTATTTTTTATATTTCATAGGAGCTCAAAAGGCTTGTAAAAAAAAACAAAAAAGGAATGATAAAATTAAGCCACGTGATACTTTACGCGTCGAGTCCAAAAACTAATTTGACGATGCAACCAAAGGAATAAAAGTCGAACAAACACAGAAAATAAGCCATGAGAACAAGATGGTGGATCGGAAAAAGCATCATGACAAAAATTCTTTGCTGCGAGCTTTAGTTGGCTGTATGAAAAATATTTGTAAATACGCTTCATGCTGGAGATTACGTCATCTTGAAACACTTCCTTTCATTATGCAATAAAACTATAGGTTGCCTAAGGAATAATTACCGTTTCTAAAAAGAAGAAAGAAAAAAAAGGATAACACATGTAACCATTACATAATTACATCGAGTTGTATTATATTTTCATAGTTCCTAAGTCAGATGTAATGCTTTTCAGTCCTATATAGTATGCATTATTACTCTCAGGTTCTCATTACATTTTTTTACTCGAAGAACAAAATAAAAAATGCTAATGAAAGTAAGAATAAATATTGAAGAAAAAAAAAAAACAAATAATAAGAGAACAAGAATCAACAAGAGTGATAATACTTTCCTTGCATTACTGTAAATATTAATTCGTGTTCAACGTAATACCGGCAGTAGCGACCGCATCGTTAATGTATGAGCTCTCGTTAAAAAAAAATTCTGGATTCGGCCGATCTACGACACACAGATTAGCAGTAATTAATCGACTGCCTCTATGATTCGTTTCGTCGTGAGTACATGTGGCTTATTAAATTACATTATCAATTTATCAGACTTCTGAGGTCCCAAGAGACAACCCGATAATTTCGTCATTAAGCAAACAAACAAAAAAGAAGAAGAACATTGAAGTTAAACGTGACATCGTCCGTTTACAATACCATAAAATTATAATATCGTATATGAATGCTGAGGACGGAAGCCATTGAGGTAACAAAAGAATTACACAATAAAAACAAAACAAAAACCCAGTCTTTTCTAATACAGGGAGCATCGTGTAAAGAATCAAGTATGTATAGTGGATGTACGGGATAAATGCAACAAAAAAAAAAGAAACGTATGCAATTAATTAAATGACAAAAAAAAATCCACAAGTAAATATAGTGTTGTATCTTTATTGTTGTTGTACGAGACTAGCGTAATAGAGACTGAGCCTCACACGTGGTTAAATAACTATTAACATGTTTCTTAATTAATGCTATTCTATTGTAATTATAATATGGTGTGTATTATATTTAATCGTAACCATTTCGTGCGGGCAGTGTGTTCGGAGAGAGTTCTCGTTCTTTGAGAATAACGAAAGATATGCAAAGAAAATTAGAGCGTGCCTTATATCAAGGTCGTAACTCCTTTGACAACAAAACGTCGTCTCAATCAAGTTACACATTACACCTAAACAAAAAAAGACAAGTATTTGTACACATAAATTGATGTACTGTGTGTAACCATCGTGAATGAACGTTACGTTCATTAATCACTCGACCAATTGTCAAGAAATTGATCGATCGGCCAATTAGTTGCGTCTTCTCAGCTCATTTCGTGTAAAAATTATCTCAAAGAATCAGAATTCTTACAGGGCTGTTCCTAGTACCTGATTATCCTATCCTTGCGGCACACGACTAATTACTTGTTCTCTCCTGGATTAAACAAACGAAGAAAAAGAAACCAGCAGAGAACGATGCCGATTGCATTTTGCGTCACTGTCACGAGATATCTCTCTTACCTTCGGTCTCTCTCTCGCAAGCGCACCCTCGAGTACATTCCGCGCCTCCAGTGGACAAACTTTGTAGCTACGTAAAAAAAAAAAAGAAAAAAAAACGACGAATGTTCTTTTCTTTGTTTACAACAATATTACACCCGAATCCTCTCTGTAGCAAACGGAGTTCTGTAAGACATAGTTGTTCTTCGACCGTAAAAGAAAATGGGGGTCCAAAATGGAAACGAGTGAAAAAATATAAAACATCGGGAAAAGTCTATAACGGAGTCTTTTTCATCGTAGGGAAAATGTGCGTAACGCAATTATTTCTTTTCTACCGTATTCCTTGCGACGAGCACGAGACATAAAGTGAACGTCACACACGACGCGAAAGTATTCCTCTCGTCGAACCGAACGACTTGGAGCTTAAGTGATTGCTTCTCTTCATTACAAGAGCTCGTTTTCTCTACACTGTTACAAGAGCGAGGAGTGCGTTGTCTATATAAATCCTGTAGAAACTCGAGGGACAGGTGCGGTAATGGTCCATATCCGACGATACGGTCACCCTTGAATACGTACACAACGATATATAGTGTTAGTAGATTTTACTCCCCACCAGTCACCTCCCTCGACCGACAGAGAGACAACCCTCCTTGGCTATTACGCGAATTGATTCAGCATCGGTTCGGCCCTCGAGCGGAAATACCGTTTAGCTCGTCGTTTCTCCGTCTCTCCTTCTTTTAACGCTCTCCCACTCTTTCACTTAACGCGTCCTTTGGCACAATCGTTCCTTCTTCTTCTCTTTTCTCCCTCGCTAAAGTATCTCGCTACGATTTTCACTCGTGTTTTTGTTTGTTTTTTGTTTGTTTTTCTTGGACCATGCGCCTAACACGTACTTTGTGCAGTCTTACACCCGATAAACTCGAACCCTTTGTCTGATTATACTTGTAAATAAATCTTGCTCTTTTTTTTCATCATAAAATCTTCAATTATCTTTTCGTTGTGTATGAGTTTTTAAAAATATTATTGAGACGTAATCGTTCGTTTCCCTCGGCGAATAATCGAATAAATATTCGTACCGACGAATCGAGAGCCGCCCGCTGAAGGCGCTTTTCCCATTCTTCGTGCCTCCCTTAATCTAATCCGAGAATAATCTAAAATTCATGCCAAACATAACTGCCAGACGATGATATATATGGTTGGGCGGGGTCGAGATAGTGTCTGTCTGTGTGTGTGTCTGTGTGTAAAAGCATTTCGCGTTCCTACCGGTACAAAATTCACGGTACTCTCCTCCAGCTTTGCATGTACTATGTTTCGAACTCGCACCAATCGGTGTTGTATTATTATTATTTAATACCAGGACCTAAGCTGGGAGTAGAAGAATGAGCCATCTGTACCAACTACATAGGCGCAAGGCTATTAGACGGTAGAGAGCCATAAACGATAAGTAGATTAAAAAAAAAAAATTTCTTCGCTACAGTTGTAATTATTATGTTTACAGTATTTGCCTCGTTCTCGATCGATGGCGTCGCAAGACAGCCTGATAATTGATACTCGTGGGTGATTTTTGCGGGACATCATATCGCTGTTTACGACCCCGGAAGAGCTTTTCAAGCATCATGGTCGATTATATATTACATACCGTATACGTAATCACTGCCAGTATAACTATATACATATATATTTACATAAACCACCCCCCAACGACGAACTCATTTCGATGCACCGCGAGAATAACACTCCAACAGTTGACGTGGATCGGGGGTCGTCTATTTCACTCCCCCCCCCCCCCCCCCCCACGTTCTTTTTTTTACCCCTACCGATTTCTCCACCGTAGAGTAAAGACCCACTGCCGGGAGACCCCTGGGACCAAGAAGAAGGGAATCGACAAACGACGGCCAATTTACCGACGATAAAAAAAAACTTCTTAAAACTCGGATTAAAATAAGCGACGATGGCTAGCCCTCTCTCCTTTCCTCGATCTTCGTTCGCCTCTCTTACTTCTCGTCTCATTTTACATTCCCTATTCCCATTTCTTCACGAAATTATACCGGACAAGGAAGGTTTATTTTATTCACAGGGGTGTATCTCGGAACAAGGAGCCGAAGCTGTGCGAATCTTGTACTCGTCTCGCGCCAATTCTATCTCCAGGAGGGTGAAGAGTAAACGAAACGAATAAGGGCTCGCGAGTTCTTTATTCCGGTGGACGTGGTAAATCTTTTCGAGCCCTGGAAATCTGGCTGACCAATTGTAGCTACTTTAAATTTTTCTTTACAAGCTTGATGATAATGTTTCATCATATCGATAAAACATTCGATTATTAATAGTTTCTTTTTTTTTCATTGAAATAAAAATGTGAACTAAAATTCCACGGTTTTTTTTTTATAAAGCTAGTTTATAGGGTTCGTAAACTCCGTGAATATCCGACTGTTTATCTGTTGCGTGTATGTCTATTATCGCATGCATTGGAGCATGCAAGACGAATCATACAGACAACAGAAAAAACGCTGTATTCCTTGTACAGAAATTTGTTTCAATCCTTTGTGTATATCTTAATCCTAGAACAGGCACGCGCGGTCTCTCAAACGACGCCATATAAAAAATGGTTTGTTCGCTTAGTCCAGTGGGTCGCGATTCAATATATACGTTCAACTTAATGTGAATTTGGGTAACAAGTGAAACATGTAATCACAAGATTACCTATAATCAACAACGGTCTGTGGGACCGACGCGGCTACTCGTGTTGGAAAAATTCGCGCGCTTGCTCTCGGGTTAAGAAAAGAGTCAGGGTTTCTTCTTCTTCGGTTCACCCCAAATAGTTTTCATGCTCTCCTTCTTCTTTTAGTTAACGATTTTTCATGTCCGAGCGATTGATTTGCATGCTACTCGCTTAATTCCTTATGCAACCAAAGAGCTACAAAGCTAGGGCAATGCACGCCTTGAGTCGACTATCCTACAGGATTGTTTCTCCTATATACATATATTTATATATACGAGTTTGAGTGAGTGTGTGGGTGTTATATCGCGCTTGCATACGAAACGGACTGCGCGTATATCGTTTAAGCACACGCAGACCTCGAACTCTCTAGGACAAATACGCTGAAGCTGTGACCAACGCACATTGAGGTTTGTACATACATCAAGCTTTCATGCTCATCGGCACTCAGGCATTGTATATATATATATATATATATATGTATATATATATATATATGTATATATATATATATATGTATATATATATATATATATCGTATGTACTACTACAGCATCCACGGCCGAGAGAGCACGTGTATACTCGACCAATAGAACGATATAACGGCGCCCTGGGGACGACGAAGGCGAGTAACACGATTACAAGCCGGTGTTTTACTACTGATGCTGGTGTACACACAAACACATATAGAGAGCCATAGAGAGAGAGAGAGAGAGAGAGAGAGAAGGCAAGCCAGTTCGTCGGTTCGCTGCTTGATTTATCTGCGCGGCGTTGCGTTATTGCATTAGCGCCCCGACGGCGAACCCGCGTCTCTCTCCCTCTCTCATTCTCTCTCGACCTCCCACCCGGACCTTCAAGACCTGAGTGCGAATCGACCATGGGCGCATCCTTGTCCCTGCCGTTCTACCCTCGTAAGAAGAGGAATTTAACTTTCTTTTTTCTATGCTTCAATTTTACGTATCGATAAACATATCATTATCTCGATGGAATTTTCTACGTAATTTTTATATGATCCTCGATAGTTTGGATTCAACACTGAATTTTTAGTACTCGATTATCTCATTTATCGTCGATCTTTCGTGAAATTGCAATTAATTACTGAAAAACCATTTTCCTGAAAAATATTGATCATAATGTAACGCGATCTTCTGACAATAGTCAGCGTCGTTATCATTGGTACTTGGAAATACACTTGCGAACATTTCATCTCGTACGATACATCATTCTTTATTTGTAGTGGACTATTATTCTATATATTTATATTTATATATATATATATATATATATTTATGTATATTTTTATATACTAAATTTCATCTCACAATCAGAGTTAAATGAGGGTCGATCAAAAGCACTGACTCGAATACTCCACTGAAATTTTCCAAAACTTTTTATCATCACAGTGTTTAATCGTTCACCGATTTCGTAATAATTGCCACACACTCTCTTTTCTTCGCAACGAATCGTCACACAAGTTTTTATTTTTGCACCATTTTCCCGACAATGAACTTTCGTTATTTTGTACTTTTCCGAGTCCTTGTTCTTTCGCTCCCATAACGATAACTTTGAGAACCGGTAGCATCGAGCCTTTCCGGTTTATTACGCGGGTCTGTCGAGACCGAGTGCTTCCTGGTGTCTTCTCGCTTTGAGCCGAAGATCGGCGATGCTCGAATTTTTTGAACGCGCAGCAGCCGCTGCTAGAGACGCAGCGAGACTCAACGGATGCGGATGATTCGTTGGGGGAAGACAGAAGAGTCCACCGGCCGCCGCGTAATGGAGAACAGCAGGATCGAAAGCCGAACCGACGGAGGGTCCCGAGGTACCGCTCACGTTCACGCTCGTACCAGATTGTAGGGGTGGATGCAATCTGAGCGCTGGAAGATAAGGCGCTACTCGGCAAGGTTCCAGAGGCGTCGGAGGACTTCGCGGGGCCAAGACCATCCCACCTGAAACACCTCGTGAGATCCAGGAGAAGTCAGAGGAGAGAGAATCAACGGTAATCGGAGAAATTCAATACCGTGTACGATTTATCGATACGAGTATCTTTTCCTTGGATCGCTCATATTCGATTATCCCAAAGGCCTTCTTTTTTGGTTTGTTCACGAGTTATGTATCCCTGTTGATTCGATAACGTTCGCATCGGTATCGGTGATTAAGGGCAGGGTACAGTTAATTCGGTCAAAAACACGCCCATTTTCAAGAATTTTGTTAGGCGATACCGATGATGCTGGATTTTTTAATTAATTTTTATATAATAATACAATGTCTCAACTATAGTTTCCGAAATTTTCGTTGAAAAATATGAATAAATAAGCCGTTGGCGATAAATTATCCGCGGGCGCCTCGACAAAAAGGTGGTTCGCGGTGTATACGATCACGCGTCACTGGATCGTCCGAAAAGAAACAATCAGAGTCCGTTTATTAGGTGAGATATTTCCCGAGGTAACGCGGTCGAGTTTTTTTTATCGATTGTTCTATTTTTGGTAGCACTTGGAAGTCAAAAACGGGATTATCGGTCAAAAAATCGGCACGGTTTTTATTGTAAAAGAAAAAAAAATTTTTTTTTAATTCGACCGCCTTACCTGGTGATTTGGGTGTAGAAATGGAGTACAAAATTTCAAAAGAATCGGTGGATTACATTTCGAGTAAGATTGTACACCGCCTTTGAGAAAAGCAAGTCTCAGAAAACTGCTTTAAAGTTAGACAGGCAACCGGTGTGGGACAACGGACGCTCAACTGCTCATAACTTCGATAATTTGTCTCCGATCGCCTTGAAATTTTTACACAATATTCTTAAGATGTTATACATTCGTTAAAAAAAATATGAAAAAAAATGTTCAATACTGTAACCTGCCGTTAAATCACAATTATTACAGATCTTTGAATTCACGGTACCTTTGTGAAGTTGACTCTCGTGTTTCCGACATTTGGCACGACGATTCTGAAACCAGACCTGTACACGCGCCTCGCTGAGACCCAATCTTTGGCTCAGTTCTTCTCTCATGAAAGCGTCCGGATAATGAGTCTCGTCGAAGAGTCTCTCCAACTCGGCGAGTTGTTCCAGCGTGAAATTCGTTCTGGATCGTCTTTGTTTGCCGTTTCCACTGCTGGCGTTATTCGTGCTCGACGCACGACAATTGGAACCTACGATAATCGTCGTGTATTAAATCACTCGTAGAAATTATCAGTAAAAAAAAAGGCGAGCGTCGCGAAAGCTCGTAAACGTCTTTGAAGTATGAAAATCGAGATTATACGAAATTTATATCGTCTCGAACTTTCTCGTCGTACGTACCATTATCGCTACGTGCCAAATTTAAACGGCCAAGTTTCCGTGCTACCGTTTCGCAAATCTCTTCACGGGTCATTTCCCGTGGTTCGGGGTCGCTCGAGTTCCCGGGGTGAAATCATCCTAAATTCTCTAGCCGATGCTTCCGTCTCCGGGCGGTTACAACGATTAAAGCTTTTATAACGTCGAGAACGTTGGGATAGTTTACAATTAGCCAACATTAGCGTTTTTCACGAGCTCAACCCTCGACGTATTCCCTCGTCTTTTCCACCGTGAGTCATTCTCCTCTATTCTCGTATACATAACGAAACGAGTACAAGATGTCGCGTCCGAGTCTCCCATCTTCGGGTTCCCTCAGCGTGCCGGAAATTGACCGCGAGCGCTTTACAAAGTCAGACGCTTCCGGTAAGTAACGATGTAGATAGAGGAGTTAATTAATGGGTACTTAATGCAAAGTAAGTATAAAAGGGGAGGTTGCGCGAAGCGAGTGTTATCGACTAAATATAGTCCGGTACGTAGTAAGTTGCGCGGTATAATATAAACTGCTATGTACCAGGGAGGTGAGAGAAAGGGTGTACTTTCACCCTCCCCCGGGCAGGCAATGGCGTCTCGAAGGGGCCGAGAGGGCTTCTCGCAAACAGGAGGCTGCCCCAACCAGCTAAGAAATCCGTGCGATGCGAAGCTCTCGCGAAGGGTTCCGCGATTAAGCACCTAGGCGACGCTCGTGGAAGAGCCGTGTGATACGCTCTCCCTCGGTGAAGGGCCGCTGATTTATATAATTTAGCAAAGTGCCGAGCGGTAGACACTCTCGGTGTTCTTATATCGTATCGTTAGTCAACCTCCTGAGAATTCCTCGAGGCTCGCGCCATCCTTTCAAACTTTCTTGTCCGTGCATCTTAATCACCGCACGTCGAATATACGCCAGTTTACGGTGAATCTCGATCGTGCTCGTCATCGCGTCATCGGTTCGTTTCGATACGACGTTGATAAGACGCAAGTTGTCGTTAGGGCAGGAGACTCATATAGAATTTTCCAAAAATCAATTTTTGTTTTTAATTTCATAAAATGTAAGAATAACATCTTAAGAATACGTCGGCGAAATTATAAAACTGAATTCAAAGTATTTCTCATGTTACTACTTGTATTTCTCATGTTACTTGGAAGCTACTTGTTTTGAAATTTTTTTAAAAATAATATTTTTTTCGACGCGTAGACCATTGGAAAATGTAGTCAAAATTGCAAAGTTTTTTTATACAGAGTCAAACGGCGAATTTTTCTTTTATTTTAATTTTTTGTAGGTTCACCGACTAATTATAATATTAATAAACAAACAGATTTTTGTTTTCGGACGAATACAAGAAGAAATAGAAGCCCCACCGATAAACGACTCGCGCTGCGTTTTTCCCCGAAGGCTGTACAATAAATCGGCGATTTTGCAGTAAAAAAAATCTCGTAGCAGTTTAAAATATAAATAAACAATATGCCAAATTTCAAAAATATCGAAAAAGTTATTCGTTAAAAAAAAGAATTTTGGAAATCGACTTAACTCTCCTGACTTAAGACGAGAACGATCGACTAATAAACAGTGAAAATCTTTTAATTTCCATCAGACATTACCGCTCCGTTTCGTAGCACATTTTCCAAGAAAATAATGGATTTCCAATGCATTTTGGTTGGCCGCATATTCTCTCGTACATAATTTTGCAAAACGCGAAAATTCGACGCAACGTTTTACCGGCTGTGAATCAGTCGCCTACATCGGTAAACTGCAAAATGTACTCGGTTTTAATCAATTAGCGCGCTGCCCGGTACGTGTAATTCAATCGAAATGGCGCTGAAGGGGACGAGGGAAAATTTCGCGCGGACCGACCGCGCCCGCAAACGTATGCGTTACGGTGGTTTAAAATTTCTCCGACCACTTCACAGCCCTGTCGTAGTTATATGGCAAAACGGTAGCTGATGGTACGAGGGTTCCTGAAACCCCCCGCAGCTTCCCGGAATAACGCAGTTATCGATATAGCGTTTACTGTACACTGCAGTGTCGAGTGTATTGCTGCAACAATCTCGTACTATATCGTTCGTTGCTATCAATTTAACACCTATAGAGTATTGTTACGATTTATGCATGTATATATATATATATAAGATTTGGTATAGTGGAGCTATCGAGCTCGCTTTAGCTCACGGAATACGAAACAAGGCCACTGCTAGCTGTACCATACCGCGTGTGTCTCTCGACTCCCCCTTAGCTCCAAGAACCGAGGAGCAATCACACTCGGACACGAGGGGTCGCTAATTCGATTACTAAGAGCACCAGTTCCCTCCCTATACGTATCACTGTTTCTCTCAGTCTTTCACGATTTTCGTCTTTGCTTCTCACACCCCACCAAATGCCTATCGTAACCCTCGTTTGACTCGAGTGTGCGTTTATAACACCGTTCCCTATGCAGCAAGTACGGGATGGAAAAAGAATATCCACAACGAAATTCCGACCCCTACGAATACATATGCTGCCTCATCGTCGGTCTCGTGAATAATCAAGGGAGACCTCGGCTCCGATGTACGAGATACCGTAGTATTATTATGGAATAAAGTACAGTGTAGAACTCGAGAGCTCTCTCGCTCACCCTGATCGCCTGCGAGCTTCGCTAATTTGATGAAGCAAGAGCTCTCTTACGTTATAAGAGCGATGCCTTTCAGATCGTACTAATCTCTCACGAGTTACGGGCACGTTAATGTGGATAACGATCCCCAGCTTCGACGTAATTAAAACCGTTTCCCAAAGGTAAACAAGTTATTGGACAACGCGCGAAATAATCTATGCGCTCTTAGCGGCGAGCGTTTGTACTATCCAATATGGCGGCCGTAGCGCGCTTTTTAAAAACAATATCATTAAGAGATCCGTGTCGATAGTGGATGTTTGCTTACGAGGGGTGAGTTGCTCGATCCCAGACGATTCGAGGATATAATACAAATTGAATAATGGGTCGATATACTATAGTCGCTCTCGCTATACGAGAAATAAGTGCCAGAGAAATCTCTTACATCTTCGCGACCGAGTCGTAGATCAGTTTGGCGAGTACGATATTTCAAAAATTTACCCCAACGGCGGTAAACATTGGAAAGATGCTTTGACCAGGGTTCTCGCGAGATCCCCTCTTGCTCGTAGCTCATGATTCGCGTCTCCGGCGATGGTCACTCGTGTACCATGTAATATGTACCAAAAACACTCGCACTGGGTAGAACCGGCCGACTCTCCACGCTCCTAGCCTCGGGTTCGGTTCTAGCGAGGAGTCAAGCTTCACCGTACGAGGATTGAATATTTTCTTCGTCCCGTTCCACGTTCGGGCCGACACGTTAGTACGCAGAGGTCGCGAACATAAATACGTAAGTTTCGGCAGGAGCGTGTGTGAGAGAGAGAGAGAGAGAGAGAGAGAGAAAGAGAGGCTAAACGAAAAAGTGGTATTTCTTCCGACCAACTGGCTCCTCGAAACGCTATCCGACCAGTCTATGGAGGGGTTGGATCCTAGGGTTGATCTACTATAGCACTTCGTTGTCGAGCTTCCGCGCAAAATGCCAAGTCGAGGAAAACGATGAGAGTCCGAGAAGCCGAGTTTTTCTTCTCGCGTGCCCAACTTTCGCGCATTCTCCTGCGTTAGAAAGATATATATTTATTATTTTACTTTTGCCCACTACTGTGATACGAACGAAGATCGTTGTCAAGGGGCCGGCCACCGACCACTATGTGTATATATAACACGAATTCGCTGGTGGCTCAGGGCAGATTGCTTTTTGATTTGCGCTTAATCGGGAAAAGTTATGGACCCCGGAGAGATGACGTTTACCGTTTAGGGGGGATGGGCGGCCCGTCATAGCGCGGCGTACACGCAAACTCTCGCACCGCGGGGATGCCTGCCCAGAAAACTCGTCATACACATGTATACGCGCGCACACTAATCCCGAGCGCATATTAAACCATAAATCTATATGAATTTACAGAGACCCGCGGAAAAGTTTTCGACGGGAGAGCCGCGCGAGAGCAACCGAGAGTGCTAAAACTGCTCGCGAACGACGAGTTACACGATTGCTCCACTCTATCTTGTCGTTTATATAGTCTCATATATATATATCCATATAGCATGCAACATTTAAAAAAACATCCCGGAAACATTCAACCCTTCCCGGTTTCGCTAGGGCCGCAATCACGTTTCACGGCCTTTTTCAAAACGATTTTCGGTCGGACCGGTCTAAAATTTTAATACAATCGATCGTAAAAATTGTAAACATGCGTTCCTGTCCGAGAATTAATACGATCTCGGAGGTTTAATTCAGACTTTCGTGAATTGTAAAATTCTGTCCTGTTCTCGACGATTTATAGTAAGACCTAGGAAAGTTTCGAATATTTGATAAATGGAATTTAAATGATTTCCAAAATATCTAGATACTTTTATAATTATACGAAATAATGAGGATTCGAATATATGGCTGCATTCTTAATGAAGCTGATTGAATCGTAATCGATAGACACAGTCTCGACCACTGTACTAAACGATCCAATGAAAAATTCACGAGAACGTACATCTATTAATTACGACAGGGCGAGAAAATTCGATCAGGGGATGAAATAGTTATCGAGAATTTTCCTTGGTCCGAGTTCGTGAGGTGGAAAAGAGCGTGACAAAATGGTCTCGTAAACGGGATATCTCGGGCGTATCGTTACGTTATAATATGTATAAGAGGACACGTATGCCGAAGAAAATGAAAGCGCGTCTCGGGACTCACCTAGGTCAACGAGCGCGAGAAAAGAAACATTGGGAGAAATAGGATAGAGCGAAGAATCTCTATATCCCAATCACTTCTGAGCTTTATTGGACGATGTTCGTGAATTATTAAGGTGTTTCCCCGACGGTTTCATCGGGGAAACCCTCCTCTATTCCCCACAGCGATGCGCGCCACTACCGACCGCACATATCCGTGTGCGTGTGTTTTTCTAGCTCTGTACAAGCCTCCGGCAGGACAGGAGTATTAGATCACATATAGCGAGATGTGAATCGTGGGAGAAGAGATGGTTTCATACTTCGGATAACGTCGAAGCACTTTCGAGCGTTTAGTTCTCGCACGGATTTTTATCCCGACGGACAAGACCTCGGTTACGAGAGAAAAGACCTCTTAATTTTTTCGTCTCAGTCGTGGTTCAAAAGAAATTGTAGTTAATTTTTTGTTCGTAACCGATCGTCGTTTAAAAATGAATTACGTGTCGTTACGAAGAACTGTGATGAAAACGTGCGATCGAATTGGTTATCGTCTTATTTTCCTGCGAATTAAAGTTTGAGTGCATTTTTAATCATCGTTCACTCACCTTTCCCGCCACTTTCCTCCTGACTCGCGACCGTTTGCCTCGACAAAACGCTCGCCACTTGACTCTCGGTACATTTGTTTTTTCCTTCGTCGATCGTAGATTGGTGAAGCTTGATCCCCGTCGCGACCGAGGAAACGTCTGGACTCGGTGTACCGCGAACATCCCCGATTGGGTTTGGAACCGGCGGTGGCGACGGGCTACAGCCCAATAATTTTCTGACCGAGAGCTTGAGTTCCGGTGTCTTCAAGGTAAACGGAGCTGGCGTTGCTGCTTTCGCTATTCCAGGCAACGTCATTGTTACTGATTTTTCGGGACTCGTCTCTTTGGTCGGTTCCCGCCTCGAAGATTTGATCTTCGTTGTAACGGAAAGATCCTCGGGCTGTAAGCGGGCTTCTGGTGACGACGGTGGGTTATCGTCGTCGAGCGACGTCTCGGTGTCGCAGGAACCGTCGCGATTGCTCCTCGTCGAATTTCCATCTGGCAAACCGAATTCGAGTCATGCGTTTTTCGTTTATCCCATCGCGAGCGATAACTTGCAAAATGATAAATATTACAAATCGCGAGAATGCACCGGTAGAATTTCCTTCGACAAACCTTTCGACCGAACGACATTATTTTTGACAACGATAAGCAAAGTGAATCAAGATGAATTATAAATTTCTCTTCGATTTCCATGTGGTCGAGTCAAGCTGTTCCGGAACAATTATAAACTAAAGTTTGGATAAACAAGGCGAATGGCCCCTAGGGCTAAATCCTATCTGAAACTTTGATTCGCTGATTCCGCCGGTTCATTCGTCGCGATATTTTTGTTCGACCTACGGACAAATTAAAATACGAATCGCGCGTACGAGAATCGCTGACACTGTCGACACTGGTAGTAGAGCCAAGAAGATGAGCGACGCTCAGTGTTATCGCTGTCGTTGTCGTTGTAGCGACGTTGGTACCGGAAACCGTGCAGTTATTATGACCACTGTAAGCTCCACTAGTTTCGGTATTCACAATTCCATGATTGTCAGCGACGGAGGTTTGATGATAATGATGATTGGCTCGATTAACCACGGCGGAAGTGACGACAGCCTCGCGATGTTGATGCTGCTGATGACTCGCGGTATTCGCGTTCGCGTGATCGAAGCTTTTCGATACGAACTGTGCCAATTGTTCCATTCTTGGTGAAATGACTCGCCGACGGCGACGAGCGACCGTTGACCAACACGCGGTCCTGCCGTGCTGGTACGGTGGCCGCGCGACGGGCAAATTCTCTCGGTCGTCGTCGTCGTCGTCGTCGTTGTCGTCGTCGTGGTGATGGTCGTAGATGTGCAAAACGATTCGTGTACACCACACCAGTGTGCTTTCGGGCAAAAGCTACGACCAGGATGTCGAGGATGCCACGCGCGTACCCCCAGGTCCGCCATTTCAACGCCGGCCAATCCAAAGCACCGTAGGCGTTACCCGGTAAACGCCCCGGATTCTCGCATCCCTTACCGAAAAGCCCTGTTTTTAACCATCCCCTTTGGTATATCCGGCGCCGCCGCGGAACCGCAACCCCCCTCTGGCAGGAAGCCTGCGTCTACGTCCTAGTGTGTATGTTAGCGCCGCTCTGAACTCGCTCATTAGCATTTCACCCCATTTGGAGTGAACGCGGTCCTTACCGCACTCCGCCCATCCTGAATTTCCAACTGGTATAGAACGACTATACGCACAACGCCAATACCGTCAGCCTGATGGTTATCCATCCACCGGTTTCCCACCAAACTGTAGAGGACGTGTTATACCGATGCCACATAGATTGCAGGATATCGAATTAGTCGTATCATTGCCAAAGTTCTCGCGGTTAATTCTCAAGCTCCCGAACGCTATTTAGTTAACCCTGTCTGTATATTCGATACACGGAGGATAAAGAAACGTGAAAATTGATATTTACACGTGATTTTCAGCGATTCGCAAAGCTTCCTCTGTGATCAAGTGGCTTACTCAATTTTGGCTTACTCAGAGAGGAAGCTTTGTCGAACGGTAAACACTGTGAGGCCGCACTGTCTAAATTTCTAATTTCCAAATGTTTCCTTCGAAATTAACGGCTAAAGGGTAAATAAAATGTTGTAAATAAAAAATCGAAGATCACTCCTTCTTGTCTGGAATTCAATTAATTTTATCGACTATTAGCAAACGTGTTATAAAAAGTTATTGATATCTGAACCATTTATATACCTACAGTATTTAAAGCTATCAGTCATAAATTAAAAATGGGTTATTACGTATCGGTCGATTTAATCGACCTCCTCAATTTCATATTTATGTAGAAAATTTTTTCGCTTTCTTAAAAAGTCAGTGAATCGAGTAAAAACTTATGTTCGCATCTCGCTATGAAAATTGTAATTAGCGAACGTACCTAGTCACAATTTAGATATTCCACTGGTCGAAAAGAATTGCAAGCTTCTAAAGTTCTCGAAGTTATGGAAAAAAGGCTCAATGCGAAAGAACTACGACTATATTTAAATGTCATTGCGTTCGTAAATGTAATTGTTCGAACAAACATTCCTCACGCATCGTCAATTCTATCCCATCCCTCATCTGGATTCCCCCACATAGACTTTTCTATTTCACACTAGCGCGCCAGGGATATCCCTCTCGTCGCACCGACCTTGATGGTAGATATGTAGTTTAGCATTGACAACTCGATAGTAACAGAAAGGACAGAGAGAAGGGAAGGGTCGTTTGGCTGTACAACGCTGACTTATATGGATACGGGGATGAAGCGAAGTGGGGGCTCGCAGGGTTGCGATAAACGAGAACAATCTATAGTTGGCCAAAGGTAAGAGAGAGGCAGAGAGAGAGAGAGAGAGAGAGAGAGAGAGAGAGAGAGGGAGAGAGAGAGAGAGAATAGGTGGCGACGAATCCTCCGGTACATCGTCCCTGCATCCTGCAAGTAGAAAGCGACGTTAAACTAACCTATATATATATATATACATATATATATATATGTACAGAAGTATATATATATACATATATATATATATGTACAGAAGTATATATATATACATATATATATATATATGTACAGAAGTATATATATATACATATATATATATATATGTACAGAAGTGAATATATAGGTACGTCGTACAAACGGAGAAAAGCACGAGAAGAGATTGTGGTATGTATCTGTGTGTATGCGAGTATGGATGTGTGTGCGACGAGGAAAGCGCGGTTCTCTGTAACGCAGGCAGACGGAGCCAATCAGAACCCAATGCGATTACCTTAACGAGAAATCCGATTACTTATTCATTCCCCCTAACTCGAAATCAGTTTAACTAATCGTTTAATTCGGTCGCTTCGCTCGCTCTTCCCCTCCTCGCCCCGCCTCGCTCCCTCTCACTCACTCACTCACTCTCTCTCTCTCTCTCGCTCTTTGGGCTGCCGTCTGGTATTCCGTACGCACTGTACACGGCAGATTTCGTATAAACGTTGCCATTCCCAACCCCGACGAGAGGCGAGTGCCCTTTCCCGGATACCGCGAGCGTTTCCGCTGTAGAGGAGGGGTGGGAGATTTCCTATATGTATCGAGAGATAAACCTTGGGCGACGGCGTGCACACCGTCCCCTTCGTTGGTACACAGTGTATCGTCGATAGGGTAAACGCTCAAGAGAAATAACATGGAAGCAGCGAGATGGGAGAGGTAAAACCCGCGAAGTGGGGGGAGGGGGGGGGGGAGGGGGAATTGCGAGCACGAAGGGATGAAAAAGGGGTGTGAGGGCACGGAAGCACATGAGAGGGGGCGACTAAGGCCTCGTTCAATTCAATTACGTAATGAATTGTCGTGTCTTGAGTAAACAGCCTTCCTCGTCGTGTCTCTTCTCGTCGGATTTCGAGGGATGGACGAAGAGAGAGAGAGAGAGATGTTTGCGAGCAGAGGGATGTCGAGAGAGAGCTATTTTCGGAGGGGATGCTCGATAGGGAGGGAGAAAATTCGCGTGAGGGATATGGATGGAGTGAGAAGGGGGTGTAGGCGAGTCGAATCAATCTACACTGTTCCATGGTTTCGCTCTTTCCTCGCTCGCGATTTTCTCCTTCTTTCTGTTTTCTTGAGTCGAAAGTATGGTTTGGCTCAATTTTATCGAGCCTACGGTACGTTCGTTCTGTTTCATTGAAATAAACCCTACCCCCCTATAGTTCTATTTTATTGCATCAAATCCTACCATGCGTTAGATTAATTGCTCTATATTAATGCGTATAATGCATTAGATTAACTAAATCTTATTATGATTTAGTTCAATTTAATCGAATGAAACTTCGCTATACTGCAATAATTGATTTAAAACTAAAATCGTGATCTTTAAATCGTATCTTGTAAGTGCTCTTTGCGAATAACTGCGAATTATGACGATGTTCTTGGAATCCGAAAATGTAGATGATACACTATTGTTTTATAGACATGTAACGAACTTCACTGCTTACCAGAGATTCTAGTTTCGATCATGGTCCCCTTTTGGGCCAAACTCCAAATTCCGAGTATACTTTTGTCACAGGTTTGCAGAATGATAACTTGATTGAATTAGTCCCAGATTATTATTATTATCCCAATAATGTGGGTATTCGTCGTCATTATTTTTAGGGTAAACAACCCCTAAAATTGTTGGAAAATACATCGTTCAACGTCTGTAAATTCGTCTTATCGAGTGATCCACGAAATTTCTGGTCCTGGAAACGTGGGGACAAGAGTAAAACAAAATGTCAGCCTGCAGTCTGTGGAAAGCCTACGTTGAAAAAAGTCCAACCCAGCAATCCCAACTGTGCCTCCAAATGTCTTCAGCTAAGTCGCTGCAAAGACAAGGAAATGGCAATGAAGAAATTGTCGAATTGTCAAGAACCGGAGAAAATAATGCCGAAGTCTTATTGGGAAACTTTCTTTGGCTGGATGTCTAACGATAAGAGTAAGAAACTACCAGATCCTCGAAGTTGCAGGAATGCTAATAATGAGAGAGAACGTTTGCGACAAGAAGATCCGCGTTTGCGCGATTCGCGATACGAAGCTACGGCCGGTGACGTTTTAATATTGACAGAATCACCCAGACCAAAAGCCTGCAAACCACAAGAGCCTCGACCGAAGCCACCACCTTCCTATAAATTGCCAAAAGCAGTTTTTACTCAAACATTTGTAAAAGAAGCGGCAGCGTCTGCGCACCCTTGTACCGCCGCATTACAATTTGATGCGAGCTGCAATGATGCTTCGTCAAAATGTTCAGGACCAAACTCGTCTTTATTGCCGTTTGAAGAGCTAAGGCCACCTGAGAGACAGCGAACGATTTTTTCCTGTAAAGATGGAGTTCGACCAGAAGACGTTTCTAAACCACTGAGAAGAGCAGTTTATTGTGGTCGCGCATCGATGTCCGATGAACGTCATCGACTACAGACTGTAACTCCATCTGGGGATCTAAAACTCAATGAACACGATGCTACAGAATTGTCATTGCACCTGAATAGTGCACGAGGGAAATCTAGAATCGAACAATTAAAAAAACTGACGAGAGCTAAAGTCGGTAGTAGATGTTGTGAGCTTTTTGCGAGAAGCACCTTAAAACAAGCACCTTGTGGCTCTCGTACCTGTAAAATGAGTACACTGGTTCAATCGCAGAATAATTCTTCGTGAAATAATCGATGAGACATATAAAAATAAAAGGAGAAGACAAAAGAGTATACGATCTTTAGAAGTTGCAGTTTGTCGTTAAACACTACATTTCCATTTTGTAAATTGTATAAGAGATCTACGTATGTCCCAACAATAAATACAAAATTAGGGTTCCTAGTCGATCGAGCGATCGAAAAAAACTTCTTTATTCTCAAGACGAAATTCCCGCCTTACCACAAAGCACCACAGGATGTCCGAAATTCCGGCATCGTGCTGCTCTCTGCACGGCGTACATGTAAATCATAAGAAATAACCATTTGTTCAAAATGGCAGCAACTTCGAGGATGGAGTGCGGCGATTTTTTAGAATTTCAGGTATTTTATGACAAAAAAGTCATACATCATCTAGGAAAAAGTCATTGGAATTAATTGTTAAAATCTTATCTCATATTCCACTCAGATGTCAAGAATGTGAAAATATCAATCTTGTTCTGCGATACCGGTGAACCTGCAAAGCCCCGTGTTGTGATAAAATTCATTGAACTCATCTTGATTCTGTATTTTATGAACGATTTTCAATTTCATTTGCAATATATGTCCATTAATACTTCTGCCGTGTCTTGCTAGGCTTTTCGAGCATCTGCTCATTTCACGTTACAAATCTAACCTCAAATTTTTCGGAACATTGATTTATAATTATGTTTATTTCAGGATACACTGAAAAAAATGAGACAAGTGGATGACAAAATAATATACCTGTTGAATACGTCACTACCAACGGAATCGTTCACGAGCCAATTCGATGCCACAGGGACGTGCAAAGATCTCTTCCACCAAATTCAATCGGGGCATGCTCAACGCGAGGTCGCCATAAAGAAATGTCTACAAACATCGCGCGACAAAGTGAAGAAGCTCAAGGAAGAAAGAAACGCAAAACAGGACGATCCGATGATTTTAAAAAATCTGAGAAAAGAGCAAACTACACTCAGAATGTTGGAATCTGAACTAGGAGTGGAAGAAGTAGTGAAGAAACGTACAACTCAAGTTTATTACGAAAAATGCAGAAGTTTCTATAAGCCTCCCGCATCTTTAGACTCCTAAACAGCTATTTTGCATCGTACTTGGATTTTTCGTATCGTAGAATCGAAACGATTCAGATCTTCGTACACCGAAGCAATATCGAGTCGTACAAAGTCCATCGCGGTACTAACATTAAATTGTAATGTTTTATTCAGAAACGAAACTTGTACTGTACATATATATAATACATGATTCATAAGACGTTGATTATTCGAACAAAATGATTACCTTTTTTTTTATATAAATATACATTAGATTTATAAAGTGAAAATAAGTTCTAGGATTAATTTTTTAACGAACTAAAAAATATCAAGCTCCTTCCTAGCTCCTCGCTCGAGTATTTCCATCCTTTATACAATTTTAATATCTCAAGCGATTGTATAACAATGAAGATTTCAAATGGGACGTTAGCCGATACGAACACTGACGATTCATCTCGATCCTATTTTCGTTCAGTTTGACTTAGGAGGTGCCCCGACACTTGCTTTGTATTCGCGATTAACCTCGGCGTGCCAATCGATATTTGCTTGACCCACTGTTTTGCCCAGTTTTCTATCAGTTTTGCCACTAACGACAGCCCATAAGCAACCAAGTAGAGTCAGAAATATCATTAAATTTGCCATACGTATACGAAATCTACTCGTTACCTTGTCTATAACGTCCATGCTATATGGAAAAATTACAAAAATTACAATAAAAACAATAGAAGATGACTATCGAAAAAATTTGTAATAATCAAACTTACGATACTTTCTCTGGAATTTGATCCTTGCTTGGATATTTTTTGAACGTAACCAACATCCATTTTTCGAAATCGCTGCACTTCTGCATTCTAGGTCCTGCGCAAAGAACATAATACAATTAAAAATTCCCACTGGCTTGTATGAAACAATGATTTCATATAAGCCAGTGGCAAAATGTACTGTCCTTCTTTTCACAGTGCAATGAGATTACAGAAGGAATCTAATGTTCTATATGTACCAGAATTCATAGACAAGATTTCGTGATCGTCGGTTAAATTTGAAAACGACAATAGCACGTACCTCCAACGCGCTCAGGATCAACACGCGGAGCCGCGTTTGTCACAGAACTCACTGAGTCCGTTTCTTTTTTCGTATCTCGTAGTGCAGGATTACTTCTAAAGAATCTTACGTTTCTTGAAAGCCTGGTAGTTCTTATTAATAACTGCCCAAACATTTTCCTATACAAACCCAATCATATTAATCATGTAATAACTAAATAAAAGTGTACGCAGTTTATATGACGTAACGAATAATTATTTAAATACAGCGAAGCACTTACGTTTTTCGATTCTGTGTATCACGATTTATGTATGTTACGGTATCAACGATAAGATCGAATTTTCTCTCGATATGATTGTAAGGTTGTCCGTCTAAACGGTATGGAGACGATGGAGACGACTGACCCACTGTTGTAAACTTGTGAAATATATATATATATATGTATGCTGAATTGACGATTTTCAGCGGAGTACACAGAATTTTGAGGCCCCTGGGTATATCGTACGGTTTTTATCGAAATTGCTTTTCATCACATGGAAATTCTCGTCGATAAAGAATACAGGCATAATTTTTGTTTTATATACTTATGCATTGGACAAATATTGTTACAAAAGAGTAGCGATAATTGTCAATTTATTGTTGGGAGAAACTTGGCTGTATGGGATTATAAAAAATATTTCTTATCACATTATTGCAAAATCAGTGCAACCGGATGTTGATTAAACTCCGTCCTGATCAAAATACGGGATGCAGTCCAAGGCCTTCTTATATCTTCGAATATTTCTTGAACGATCGAATGTTCAATGTAATTTTAAGACGCGATTTTCAAATGAATTATAAGTCATTTGTTAAGAACCCTTGGAAATGCAAATGCCGGGACTGAACAAGACGATCAGCTGTCTCTGAAATACGTGCGAAGTCGCGCGTCGATGCATAGTACTTACGTTCGAACCGGTATCTCCTTTGACTTACGCGTGCATGCGTTAAACCGAGTTATTAAACGAGACAAAACTAAGAGGTGCCTACATGCAAATAGTCAGGTTGACTCTGGCGTACGTGACGATACTCGGTATGTATTTTACCCCTCTAATGCAAGAAGTATAGTGGGGTCCGAAAAGACTACTTAGTCTATTTTTTACATTGCATTTTCAAATAAATCGTATTAACGCATTATTATGATACAATTTCAACTTAATCTTAAAAAAAAAAGATATTTTATTGTGTTTGTAAAAGAAAAGAAGTTAGAATATATTTCTACATATAGGGCAGGTCGACTTCTGGCTTGTCGTGAACCACTTGTACTGGAAAAGAAACAAATTGAATTATTCCAAATAAAGAAATAAAGCAAAGACAATAATTTTTGTCCACAATACTCACCAGACAAGGCGCATGAAACTTTTTGCGACACGTGTGACACGACAGTTTAGGTATCTGATAAGTATTGATATGAAATATGCTGTAGCATATGAAGCACTCCTCGACTCCTGAAAACTTTTTGTCCAAGTTTTTCTTCCACATGAGCAAACCGTCCCAAATCGAACCGTTCTGTACGTAGCGAATATTTGTAAATTGTACGAATATAGACAATATTTTAGTAGCGATAAGACAAATGGCTCACCTGATGAGTCAAAAATATAGAAAGTTGCATATGACAATTTCTCCAATTAGCGGCACCCCCGGCATGTTGGCCAGGCTCGACGGTCACTGGCCCGAGGGGGTGATTGCTCGGTAACACCATACTTAACTCCAGCTTCGTATCGTCCATCTGATATAGAGCGACGACTTCGCGCACGGACGGATGAACTTTTACCTAAAATATTAAAAATAACGATAAACGAATAATAAAGACGATATTCCATCAGTAATATTTTAAAGCATCTGAGAATATCCAATGGCTTCATTATTTTCAAACTCTTATGTATCATGCTTGCCTGCATATTCTCGATATCAACGAGTCTGTTATTCAGAAGTTCCTCCTGACACAACATAGGGCTGACATAGAGAGTCGTAATTTTTTCTACAGCCGCACTGATCCTGCTATCCGCCGTTCCCCACCATTGTCGTACGAGTACCGGCAAATGTCTCAAGCTATTCGTGTACAGCCAGCAAACGATGTGATCCAATCTCCACTCGGACCAGCTCTCTGAACAACGTATACATTTTTAAGTAAATAATTTTGTTTTTTTTTTCAATGTAAATAATAAAATTTTCCTCCTAACATTGTTTTTACGTTACCTCGGAACTCTAGGGATGGTAAAGTGCTAAAGATCTCCGTTAATTGTGGTACTTTCGATTTATTATCCTGTAAAACTTCGACAGGCATTAACCTGAAGATATTATTCAGGAGAAATGGAAAGTAGGCATCTCTGAAATAAAACAAAGTTGGGAATATGATTTAGTTCGTAAGATCGTTAGGATGATCAAAATGCTAAGGCTTACTTGACGAATTCAGCATATTGGTAGCGAAGATCAGCGTGAGCATGCGCGCACATGTCCAGCACATTTGCCCAAGCAAGAAGATATCCTATCGTATAGGTGTAAGAGTCGGTATGAGGTTGAATGGTGCAGCTCGCAGTGTCGCATAATCTACACATTATATACGAAATGAGAAGTTTGATTATCAAAACCAGAAATTGGAAACAGCCCTATCGGCTTGAGATAAAACAACTCACTTGAATCCTATGAGCATAGTATTGACAATCTTTTGAGTGCTCGAAAGAACGTCGTCGAATTTCCTAATGTTCAAATCGTTCGATTCGGAACTTTCACCCTCGAGAAGAAGTTTATCCTGCTCTACGAGTTTTGGAATTACGCGACTCAGCACATGATAAGCGGCCAATTGCAAACTCGGTACAGAGGATGGTAGTAATCTTAACGAGAGATTGATGATCTCATTCGAAGAGATTCTTCGCGATTGTACAGTTTGCTGATGTTTGAAGAACGTGTTTCCATCGATCACGCTCATAGCTTTGCCCAAATAATCCAAAACTATTACTGGCATCAAGTATTCACTTTTTTTGTTGTAAATATCTGTCAAGACGGGCATAAATAGAGAATATTTATATTTTACATGGATAAATTGAAGAAAAAGACTGTCTTTATTACGAACCAGTGTAAAACATCCATGTGCCTGCGACTAAGAGATGTATCTCATCGGCAAATACATTTTTCCATTCATCAAGTAGCCTCGACGGCAAACCCTCGGTTTTTTGTTTCTCCTGTTTGCTCAATAAGCTTTGAATTTCAAAGTAAAGTTCGCTGACCGCAACAATTAGAGCTCTCGTCTGAAAATCCAAAATTCATCGCACTTTCGAAATTTTATTATCAGCATAAATGCCGGCTGATTAACAAACCTTGAGATCTTCGTGCTTGTGCTTGGATTTGTCGATGGAAAGTTGCCAAGATGCCAGAAATATTATAGCGGCATCCCAGAGTCCAGGAGTGAGTTTCGTGGGAGCGACCCTGACGAATTTACCGAACAGGCGAATAATTTCAAGGGGAAGAACGAGCTCGGACCATTCAGCTGTACTGACATCTCTGTAAACGGATTTTTATTCGACAGTGAGAAAATATAATTTTCTATATGCAAATCGTTGAAAATTTCGACTCACCTTTCGAGAAGTAAAAAGTCCGATTTGGATTGATGTCTTTTGACCATTTTTTCAAGGACGGCGACCGATTCCGCGATGCCTTTTTCATTACTGAGAATATTTCTCGCTGTAACAACAGCGTTGATGTCACAGGCCAGTTGTAAATCACGTTCCGGCGCATCTTCCGATTTTACATATTCTGATATGATCTACGGCGCAATAAACTATTGCAATAAACATGGAATAAAAGTTTAAAAGAAAAAGCATTAATTATAAATACTTGAGGTCCTAGCTGATCAACTTCCAATAAATGTTCATCGGAGCCGTGAACCAGTCGTAAAAATTGTGAAAATAAACTTCCGTTGTTCCAGGAATCGTCAACGCTGTTACGAGTTGAACACATTTATCAAACAATCGATATTGATTAAGCTTTTACGACCATTTCGAATATGGATCACTTACTTTACAGCATCTGTTAAGATTTTGTTCCAAATATCTTTCGGAACACATTTCCGCAAATTTTCGCACTCAATTACTAAATTCTTGAAAACCGTATCGATTCTTTCGTAATTTCTTGCCTAAAAAAATAATGCATATGCGTTACTGTTCGACGGTTTGTATAGATTAGGAAGAAAAAAAGATTTATAATCTCACGGATTGGTAGTGGCGACTATAAACGTGTCCGAAACTTGCGCATAGTATAATATTAGTTAGCATGTACGGAAGTTCGGCCAAGCAATCGATAACTCCGGAATCCACCTCGTCGTTCATATCTTCTTCGTCCAATTTCTTAATAAGTCTGTTCAAGAGTTTGGAATTGAAAGAGGCCCATTTCAGGCAATTTTCCGTCTGATCGGGTAATTTCTCATCTTTCAATGTAACAAATTTAACAGGACGGGACGATGGTATGCTCCGTATGGGATTGGAAAGATAAAAATCGCCACAAAGAATTTCGCCATAGAGCGCGAGTTCCAGAGACTGTGGTATCCATTCTTCAGTGAAGATTTTATCGCGAACATTGAACTCTATGGCCGATCGCAGTGAACCACCTGCGTCGAAATTGCTTGCGGCTTCAACGAAATCAACAGTGATATCGACTATGACATCCTCGATATGCGAATCGTGCCTTAAATAAATGATAATTTATAGGCGAACGTCACGAAGAAATAAAGGCATGGGTACAAATGTACTTACGAACTGTACATTTTTTCTTGAATAATACTCATGCATTCTTGGTGCAGTTGGATGAGCTCGTCACGGTTCAATTTTTCGTTACACTTTGCGAAACCCATTTTCCAAGTTTCTCGTGTCGGATCCATTTCTGCTGTACTGAGAGGGTCGCGAAGACTAAGTTCGAATAGACATTTTAACATTTTTATAGAACCACTTGTCAGATTTTTATGGGTCCAACTGAGACCCAGCAGTCGAGAAATCAATTCAGTGATGTTTGGCGAATGACTTGAATTTTCTGGAGCAAGATGACCGCAAAGGATTGTGGCGATACCAAAAACCGCTTCGTCATTAATGCACAGTTCTGGACAAAAATAAAATAAACATTTTTCATTCAATAATAATTCCAAATGATACGACTTATGATTCTCACCACCATCAGATGCAGTTTCGAAAGCAAGAATGAGCACGTTTTCGTCATCGTTCAATCCCTCACAAACATCTTCATTGCCCAACTTTCTCGCCAGATCCGTCAATTGTTCGGTAACCTGGGACTGGAGACACCAATTCCTTATCGTACGATCGCTTCTGTTCTTCGTTGATAACGCACAAACTACAGCGCTCCGTAATATTTTCGCATCGCCGAGCTAAATGATAATGTTTTATAATGTAATTTTTAAATATATAGTTACGTAGCAATACAATTTACAAGTGTGAATTTCTTACCTCCATTAAAGACTTCAAGACGGACTCTTTTTTCGAGTCGTCCATGTATCTGATAGAACTAAATACCAGTTGAACGATTGCATCACCTGCCTCTGATCTTTCGATCAACCAATTTTTCAATACTTTGTCATAGAATTCAAATAAGTCAGCGTCGTCTCTGTATGCTTTCGCGATCCCGATAAAAAGTTGTTTGCTCTCGAAATTCGTTACAAGCCGATTGAAAAATTCGAAATTTTTATCGAACGACCGAGAAGTGTTCTTATTGAGATAAACGATACAGAGATTGTTAACGAAACGATCGAGTTCCGCGAGAAAAGTGACATCGTCGTTGATTTCGGTTGCTTTTGTCTGCGATTTATGCTCCACAGGTTCGTCCGGATCGGAAAATTTGACTCGCAAATTTTTTCGACTGTGTGTCGAGGCGTTCTTCAGATTCAACAAAAGTTCAATTTGCGTATCATGGATGTGCGAGATGTCGTCGTAATTTTCACTTATTTTGCTCAAGAGATTCGTGAACATCATTTCGAGCTCAGCCCAGAACTTCTCAATAAGTTTAGCATATGTTGGATATTCTGTATTGGCACGATTTTTACTCCAGTAACGAACGAGTTGAGTCACTTCGCAAAAGAGAATTGTCTTCAATGGACCAGACTCCGAAATACACGATTCGATCATCGGCATGAGCTACAAAAATGAGAATTGAGTTAATACATAAATCACTAGCTTCTCGTGTTTTTTAATTCATTCATATTTATAGTTTTTACCTGATTCGTGAGCAGTTCCTCGCACAGTTCCTGATCACTCTTGTGCAAAAGAATCGCGTATCTCAGACACTCGATAAAAGATTTTGTGACTGCGAACATTTCGGAGCGACTCATCTGTATACTTTTAGCTGTGAATCTGATAAAGAATGTAGATCTATAACAATCATTGAACTATTATTTACAATAATTGAGTTTTTCTAAAAAATTAATTACCCCTGACGCATGTGCATGAAGAAATTGGCGAAGAGCGTCTTGTGATCAACATTGAACTTTGGGAATTGACTGACGAACGGCAAAAGATTCGGGTATACAACGGTCGCACAACACTGACCTCCGCTTTTCAGAACTTGCCACAGTTTTGGTAGTACAAGCTTCTCGACACTTACCGAAAGGTGCCAATTCTAAAAAAAATCGATATATATATATAACATCAAAAAATTCTCACGAATAACTAGAAACAGCGATAAGTTTCCTACGTCTATCTTGTTGATTGCAACCAGCATTGATTCCCAAACTGCCGCCAATAAGCTCGGGTCTACTTCGTCAAGACTATTCAGTATTGCAGTCATGGCCCGTTTTTCCTCAACTTTGAGTAATGTCGTGGCATTTTCAATCAAAGACGCCAGAGCATTGAAAAAAGCTGTCTTCACCAGCAAAGACTGGTGCTTAGCAAGCTTCCAAAATCGTCCACTGCCGATTATTTGCTGATGAGTTTTCTCAGTTTTTTCGATTTGTACAGGTGGAACTTTCTTCAGATAGGAACAGTAGGCTTGCAAGCTTGCTATCAATACCCTTTGATATTTCGTTTCCAACTCTTCCGCCGTTAAAGTTCTAAACCAGAAAATATATATTCAATGTATAGAATTAAGAGTTGTTTGAGAATCGAGTATTATTTTGAAAGTTAACGAAAATGGAAAGTTTAATTGACGCACTTGTGTGTATTCATAGACTGTGGTGTTTTAACCGTGATCGTATCACTGATGTAGGCCAAAATTTCTTCTTGACAATGAATAATAGCGTCCACAACTTTTCTCTGTGGAAAAGTGTTCTGAAAAAAAACTATAGTTAGAAAGTGTTGTGGAAATTTTTTGAAACAGCTGTTTTAGCGTCTCCACGAATGTATCAAATGCAATTGTTACGACGTATTCGACGAGCGGTTGAAAATGTGAAAATACTGTTATCTTGAGCCATTCTATTGTTATTACATATTACACGATTTGCAGTAAAATTACCTGAAATGAATTTGTTGCTGCAGATGCAGCTGGCGGATATGTATCAAATTGAGAAGTAAACCAGGGGCCAGCAAGCTGTTTCAAGTAAACTGCGATACTTCTACCCACTCTTTTGACCAGAGCAGCATGAGCGATCTGAATAGCTTCACGAACTCTATGCTCCACATCTATACAGAGCAGACAGTATAATCGTGGCCAAAACGGCAATACTGCTTCCACAGATGAAAGGGTGCAATCTCGGCAGAGTTCCGCAAACTCTTGCAGTGCCTAAAACATAATTTTAGAGTCGAAAACAAGCTCTGGTAAAAAGGTATAAAAGCACATACCTTGAATTTTGTCGTAGCATCTTTCTTGTTCATTTTTTTCAATACCAATTGAAAGTTTGTGTCTATGGCGTTAATTTCAACGTCGTTCAAGGCACTCAAAGACAAGCCTGGCAAAACAGGAACGTAACCTCCCTCTTTCACAGCCGAAAAACCAACGAATGTTGGTATCGACGTGCCCAGCAATTCGGCACTTCGACTGCTATTCGACGGCTAATATACAAATTGAAAATCATCCCTTATTGAAATTATCCAATAATGTTAAATGGGTCCATCGTAAATATACGAGGTTATATCTCGTGGCTATGACGTTTCTCTCACCTTCGCATTGTTCTTAGTTCGTTGAGCCTTGTTCTTACCCATATTTGAAATAATACACAGGTCAATTGACACGATCGAACTGTTTATTGCTACATGAATTTCGATCTTTATTGCACAAACAGCTGTATGAACACTACTATTAAGATTTGCGGCTTGAACTGCGATCACTGCGACCTGCGACGACGTTGAAGTTTTTTTTATTATGTCAGTAAGCGCAACTTCCAAAATCCGCCGCTTGTATCGGTGGCAGCACTGTACAGGTCCACATTGACCCAATTGTTCCGCACAGCTGAGATTATTTTGGTGTTTATCAAACGCCGGCATCCATGATTTTGAAGTTCCACGGAGATTGTACGAAAGATCGATCGAAGGATAGCACAGTTTTGTCGAGAACGTGAGTATGATTAAAATGGTCGAAGCTACAAGAAGCTAATATTATAATTTTGCGTTTTTTCTGTGTAGCATCTAGTGAGAACGTGAAAGGCCATGGGGATCGATCGTGTGCTCGGTCAGCGTTTGCTGTTGTTCTATTGTTCCTTCACTTGCATTTACTTTCCGGGTATTCTGATTCTCTTGAAATTCAACGAGAGCCTTTACAACGTGGGAACCTACAAATTCATACCAATCTTGATAATACTCATGTTCGCAGAAGTTATTAAGCTTTTGTTTTCTCTGATGCAGCATGATCAGACGACATTGGGAAAGATAGATACGCGATCAAGTTCACGCTCGAAAAAACCTTTGTCAAGAGCTTTGAAAGAATGTTCAAAATTCATCGCTGCCATGTTCTTATTATCAATAGCGTATTACACAATTATTATATTATTTGGGGCACCTGTAGTCACTCATCACGAAGAAACTACAATGCTCACTGTAACTTTAGCCACTCTCACATTCGTTCCTGCCTGTCTACACTTGGGTGTTGATACAGCCCTCTCTGTTTTAATGAAGGCTCAAATTCAAGGGACTGGTCTTATAGGAGAAGCTGTGAGTTTAAACATCAAGGCTACTCTTCTTGGAGCTTGGCTAGGTGCAATAGCTATACCTCTAGATTGGGACCGCCCGTGGCAGGCTTGGCCAATTCCATGTGTCTTAGGAGCACTGGTTGGGTACATGTTAGGACACTTTGTTACTCTTATCAAAATATTACCGACGCTTAGAACGCAGAAAAAAGCTCAGAGGTCTTAATACAACCGTTCCAATGAGGCGATTAACGTGAAAAAAATACCTTGAGTATTATGATAATGAATAATTAATTTTTGTACAAACCACTCATTAATGAGATTTTTATTTACAATAGACCGCCATACGTAGAATGTAGCTTATGTTTTATAAACGAAAGTTATAATTATTGTGCCGAAAATGAATGCTGAACAAATAAACCACTCGTCTACAAATATTCAAAAACTGTAAAAAGTACGGACCTCTTAAAAATAGAGTTTCATATGTGGCGCGTTTTAATAGAATGTTGTCACCTACAGTGTTTACGGATTACTACTTTTGTGCGATTGGGGAGTCACGTGACATACTTTCGAAAACGGCTTTGACTACGGTTTTATAGATTGGAAACCTTTCCGTTTTTGGGCTGAATATGTCACGCTCCCTAGCGGAGACTCGTGTTAACTAGATTGCTTGATTCGAGTGATGGAGTAAGTTTGAATTTTTTAATTATTCACATCTTTTTATCCGGTTAAATTACCAAGCGTTCTTAGTTTGCGACTTCCAATTCTTTGATCATGTGTCTCCACGTTTTCAATGTTATTGACATAAAATACGTATGTATAAGACAGAACTCTGCTCTTATCTAACCTCCCGGTTGCTTAGCACACAAACTTTGACATGGCCGACTCTCTTCAGTGTTCTCTTCTCGGTGATTGCACTGCTGCGTGCACTCTGATGCTGTATTCACCGCGACGACGAACTCTTACACCGTTTGTACATTACTTACGCGTACACGAAGATACTGCCATTGAGGAGATCCAAAGTTACAAACAATACGGATTATCCGCCAAAAAAAAGTTCTACTGCTTCGCGAGTTTTTTTTAGTGTTTACAGAGAATTTGCGTTCAAGATTCGTTAACCATCAATATGCTGAATCAGGCGGTAGTTGAAGCCTTGTATTCGGCTACTTACATCGAAAATTATCTTGATTGTGTCGAAAATCTTCCGAACGACATACAAAGGCATGTTTCAAGATTGCGTGAATTAGATGCTACTTGTCAGAGTAAGTATATACGCGTAAATCATAATTTAAGTGGCGCCGCCCGGTAACGGCGAGACCAGGCGTAACGAAAAAATAACTCATAAGGGAAAGAGAGATAGTCACATACTACTCGTCCGACTTAATCTGCGTTTTACCAGATCTCGTCATGAGAGTTCGCTCGAATCGCACACAATCCAAAAAATATATTCTATGTTGTTCCCAAAGATACTTTGAAAACTAATAACTACAAATCTTACAATAATGATGATTCCATATTATCTCAGATTATTTGAGAGAAGTTGATCAACAGCAGGAATTGCTGAAAAATGATGTTGACATGTCCGTGAGGAGACGAGCACTTCTCCGCGTTCAGCAAGCCCTGATCGCCGCTCAGGAAATTGGCGACGAGAAGCTACAAATTGTACAACAAGTACAGGATCTTATTGAGAACAAATCACGTCAATTAGATTTGGATTATCGTAATTTAGGTAAATTAATGAATTATATCATAATTATCTATAGATTTCTGTTGAATTATTTTTATTATAGAATTTCTTTTTCATCCCCTCGCAGACTTTGGAAAAGAGCAAGAAAGTACAGAGCCGGCACGAGAATCAAATACGACTCTGAGCTCAAGCAATACCAGCAACACGAACAATATAGAGCGCCAGCCAAAACGAGCAAGAAGAACACGCACAGAAACATTGGTAGAATCGGCGCATGCCATGGACATGATAGTGATGTCAGAAACGAGATCAACGACATTGGCGAACGCGAGTAATGGCAATCAAAAGAAAGCTGCGGCTGCTACGACTGGAAAAAAGAAAAAGAGAAAATCGCGTCAGGGAAATCAGCAAAATCAACATCGAGAGGATACTCCGCCGCCGCCCGAGGACGACTTGGCGATCGATCCAGACGAGCCAACGTATTGTCTCTGCGATCAGATATCTTATGGCGAGATGATACTCTGCGACAACGATCTCTGTCCTATCGAGTGGTTCCACTTTTCATGCGTATCGCTGAGCACAAAACCAAAGGGCAAATGGTTCTGTCCTAAATGCAGAGGCGACCGTCCTAACATCATGAAACCGAAAGCCCAATTTCTCAAAGAACTGGAAAGATACAACAAGGAGAAAGAGGAAAAATCGTAGCAGGATTCGAGCGCGTAAGGAACTCGAAGAGTTTCGGAAATATTCGACACCTTAAAACTGACTTGGATAAGATTCGTATGGCTAAAAGCCACATGATAATGTCCACGAAAATCTGAGCCGGGCTCGCCATGACGGAGAGTCGCAGCGGGTATGACAAGTGCATCTCGACATCGCACAATGTTCATCGAGGGCAACATTGTTACGAAAAAACAAAACAAAAAAAACCATCGAACGTTTCAATAAAATTCTATCGAGATGTCGGCAATTGAGATCCAGCCACGAATATTCGTGGCAAAGATTAGAGCACGTTTCAAACACCAATCGCAGAGTGGAGGATAAATTAAAAAATGATATAACCAGTATTAAAAACTGAATGTAAATAAAATGTTTGTCTAATGAACAATATCGGAGGGAAGGAGATCCACTTTGTACATGAATGACAATATCAACATTCTCCGCTTCTCCCATGATACAAACAATAACAATAAAAAAAAAAGAAAAAAAGTAATTGACAGTGAATCATCGCACTGGTATACGTTTTTGTTTATTACGTCACTTAGAACTTAGAGATTCTATTATACTTAATGTAAATATATCTCAAATCTAGTAGTAGTAATGAAAAAGAAGAAAAACAAATGGTACGCACGTTCTTATACTTATGAGTAATGATCACACACGAGTTACCTATGTGATTTTTCTTGATTCGTTTCTTTTTAAGTAACATGTTTGTTTTTATCTTTGACATAGGTCTTTGTACCTGGAAAAAAAGAGTCAACGATGTGGGATGGAGAGATTTTTCGTCTTGTTTTGTTTAGATTTTTTTCTCTTTGCTTTCGTTTGATTTACAATATTTGTGTAGTTGAAGAGCGGGAGGGAGGGAGATCGAGAATATTATGCGCTACAAGAATACACGATAAAGCTCTTCAGGATGCTGCGAGGATTCTCACGGGGTCTCAACTATTGTCACCAACCTAATGTCAGCGTGGATCTTCGATGTGACTCTCCTGGAAGTTTAGCCAGGACTGTTCGACGACTGTAGCGACTCTCTTTTCGTACTCTCGTTTATTCTCCTGATACAATTGTGCGGCCAACGAGTTTGCCGGTGAATTTGGATTTGGCTCGTCGAGCAGGGACTGCAACAATATAATTAGGCATATTCCGATGAAATTTTTTTCAAAAACTCCTCAAAATTGTCTATTATAGTACTCTTTTATATTTATATATATATATATGAATATATCTTTGGTTAACTAGTCTCGGAACGAGCAAGGGAAATGAAATAACAAGCATGGAGAACCGCATTGAAATTATGCGCTTTATTGTATGTACGTGTATATATATTTATATATGTATAGGTGATTTTAGTTTCTATATGAAGTACTAGAATTAAATTGAAGTACAAGTCTGTGCTTGTCGTATCGTAGGGCATATCGCTTTTCTATAGCATCACGAAACAAGAGAAACAAGTTACACAATTATACTCCATCGTTATTCTAATATTTTTGTTTGTTTCAACATTACTCATTTTCCATCGCGTCTCTTCTCTTTTCGTTTTTTTCTCTCTTTCTCTCTCGCTCTCGAATATCAAATAAATAAATACACAATTTTATAATAATTTATTATACAACATTGGTAAAAATTCGTTCTAATGTTGCACATTGTGTGGTTGTTTAATAGACGTTTCTCGTGTTTTCTCTTCTTTTTCTCGTTTGAATTGTTTATTTTAATGTTTTTTTTTTTTTTTTTTTAGGGAGTGACATGCTAAGCGGTTAGCGTTAACTCCATGGTAAGGCTGCACGTTCGCTTCCATATATCGGTTGTAGAGTTGTTGTCGGTTGTTGATCGAGGCTCAACAGCGGCAAGTACACACAACGCCTTCCAAGAGACTAATCCACAAAACTTTGCTCCACGCAAGCCTTCACTCGTTTCTCGTACTCGCGTCGATTCTCTTTATAAAGTTGCGCTGCCATTGAGTTGGCAGGTGAATTCGGGTTTGGGTCACTTAACAGCGACTGCAACCAGACAAGTCGTACTTTTGTTACGTAATTGGCCTGGACTCTGTATCATTAACTAACTCTCGTTCTCTCTTTCTTTCTCTCCCGCTCTCTCTCTCTCTCTCTCTCTCTCTCTCTCCCGCTCTCTCTCTCTCTCTCTTTCTCTCGTTCTTTCTCTCTATGCAGCAAGTACTTTCTCTAGTGCTTACGAAAAACTAATGTTATCAAGACAATGTCTCGACCCCAAGTGATAAGGGAAACAAAAATCAAACTAAAATAAAGTGTAATTACTAATATAAGACACAATATCCTCTGGATAATAATGCAAGAAGATTGAACCGGTGCTGCACGTTATATCAAACGTTAGTTATTCTTTGGCAAGGATAATTAGACTTTGCCAAATTGCAACCGCTGTTAAGGCAACAGTGAATGGTTTTTTTTTCTTTTTCGTCGTTTAGTCGAGGCAAGATTCCAAATGGCATATTGGAGAAATTGCTCAGTCGAAAAACCGGAAACGGGGTAAGAGCGGACCAATTTTTTTTATATAATCCCTCTTTTCACCGCATCGGGTAGACCACGAGTACTCGTAAAAGAATCGACCGTGAATCCATTTATCTCGCGGCAACAGTTATTTTTTTTTCTTCTTTAAGGTAAAAGTGTTTTAAAGTTTTTCTACTTTTAATTATTTGATAAATTTACCTGTATAGATGTCAGTATGGCCGAAACGTCGTACGTCGGACTCCAACGATTTTGCAATATGTCCAGACATATACCACCATCCGCATAAACGTTTGGATGAAACATTTTACTGACGAATTTAACCGTTGGCGGTTTGTTTGGATACTCCTCTGTGAACTCTATAGTAAGTTTGAACGTACCATCCTCGAACGGTGTGTCGTGAGGTCTGAAGCCAAAATATTTCATATCCGATATTCAGTCTGTTGTATCATTGCCAGTATTTTCTAGTTAGTTGTGTAAACGAGTTGTAAAGACGAGCATCCTGTCGTTATGTCAAAAACGATACGCTTTCATTAAATCGAACCACTTTTTCTTACAAAATTACCTTCAACAATTGAATCTTCTTTGAGTTTTTATTACAAATTAAACAATAAATATCTCGTGCAATTCGATGGAATAAAGAATATATATTTAGCAACGGAGATTTTTTTAACTTGTTGCTTTTTCTCGACTCGGAGAACAAAAATGCTATTTTTCGCGATTAACGAGTGACTTCGAGTCATAATTATGAACGACAGAGATGAAATTTTTGAATCGTTACAATGTTATGAGTAACGAGAGGAGTCTCTGGATAAAAATCGATTATGAGCCACACGCACCCAAATATCACCGCATTCCATATCATGATATTATTGTCCGTAGGAGCACCGGATACGCCAGTAGGTGGATCTTCTTGTAATCTTCGGAGAAAAAAGAAAGAATACATGTTCATTAATTAAGAAATCATGGATAACGGAGAAAACTATGAATACCCTGTGACCCTGAACGACCTAGGATGTAAAGTTCGTGTCGGTCTAAATTGGCAATGTTTCAGATACGTAAAGGAGCTACGTTGTACGATAAACGAGATTTTGCATCGGGCTGACTAAAATTCCTACTGATTCATCAAGTTTGATTATTCAATTACGATTGCCAAAGGAAAAAAAAGAGAAGATCGGGCATCCCGTACAGATTCGAGAACAAAAGCGAGCGTGTTACAACATAAAACGAATAGCAAACTGTACATAATGGGAATTTGTGTAAAACCTCGACCTACTAAAACATCAAAGTTTCAACGTTTGGAATTCGGCATCGGGAGAAAATGGTAGGAGTAAAAACCTTTCGATTGGCCATGAAAGAACATATTTCTTTCATCAATGTCATCGTAATCATCGATCGCATTCGTGAGCGAGATTAAAACAATATAATAAAAATATACATATACATATATATTTCTCCGGGAATATATCACGTATATATATAAATAAAAGGCATGCTCTCGTCGATCGCAGGCTTCTAATAATAACCGTGTACCCACGAGTCACGGTGACGTTAGTGCGTCGTCGTCGTCGTCGTCGTCGTCGTGCTCGTGTGTCTCTATATATGTTTTATTCTCGTTAAAAGATCATGCGTTGATCAGAAAACTCTCTGTTTTTCCCCCCCGTAAGCCTGTGAGAAATCGACTTTCGAGCTGTGACGCAGCCAACACAAGAAAAGAGAGATGGTGTATAATGAGAGCGATACAGTAGGGGTAGGGGAGGTGGGGGGAAAAATCCGATGATGATGACAATTACGATTTTTGTTCATACCTTTTGAAATCTCTCATGAGTCTTCGTCTCGCGGGGGTAGACATTACTAGACAAGGGTTTAGATCGCTCGCGAAATCACAGAGTCGATCGGGACGTTGATGTAAACGTTTCTTTTTCTAAAGCTCCGCGCGACACAAGCAAGCGCCACACACACACTCACGCACTCAGAGCCTCGCACCGCGCACCTCGCGAGCGTACGGTGGTCAAGATCGAACTGTCGACGACACCACGATGCTTGCTCGAATCGTGATACCGTACGTCTCGACGCAAAAAACAAGCCACGAGAAGCAATGAGAACGCGGACAACGGGTCCGTTGTCTTCTGTGCTGTGTACCAACTTAGTTCAGCCCAGGGTCTCTTTCGTCTTTTGTCAGTTTCGAAGGCCGCCCTCTCTGCGTACGATACCGTTACAAGCCGTGCTGAGAAACACTTCCGCAGGCCCCACAAACTTTTGATAGCTCTATTTCTCTTTTTTTCCGTCTACACTCTCTCTGTCTTTCGCTGTATCTCGTGGCACAACGAAAATGAACAGATATATATTTAACGATTTAATACAGAACTTGATAGGACTCTTGTAGCTCGGTGTACTTCTGGCGAGACACTAAATTTTTATTTGCTCGCTACCGAACGGCGGATATATCCGCGGACAACGGAAAAAAACGTATATATTAAGACGACGAGACAACTACTCCGCGATATTCGTTCACCGGACTACTGACAAAACGATTGGGAGAGACAGCTGGACACGGAGATGCGAGATTAATAGAAGGGAAGTTTCGCGCATGACGTCACAAATTTAAATCAACCTAGAATGGCCACGGGGATTTGCAAGTAGGCTCTCGCTTTGCTGTGTGAACAAACGCAACTTTGGACTGGTATTATTGAATGTGTCGGTGCTACCATCTCTCGTCATTTACATCTCGCTGTAGTTATTCGTTCACCTAGATGGACATATTGACTTAGTTCCGGATCTACCGAATCGCGACGCTAGCGAGCACAGCGCTGGGGCACGCATTTAAAATACGACTTGGTCACAACATGCTGTACGTTGGAAGGTGGAAGATCGCGTTGGTTGAGACAAATTCGCAAACGTCTAATAATTAGCCTATAACTTATGAAATTAATTTATTATACGATACGAACATGCATAATGGGATATAGTGCTTTTTTCTCACAATACATTCGTTCGTTGGGGTACCACTATTGAATCGTTACATTTTATAATAATGTCAGGCTCGATGTTTGTTTATGTTTTCTGTTCATTCATGGAGCTTGCGCTGTGGAAGCCCATGAATGATCCGCCGATAAGAGCACACTCCTTCCGTTAATAGATGTATCGACTTAGTTCCAGATCTGCCGAGCCGCGGCGTTAGTGAACGAACTGTTTAACCGCGCATTTAAATGCCCGGCTTGGCCACAACATGACGCACGTGAACAATTTGTTATACTATGCAATAAGAAGTATTCACAAATATCTATCAATTAATGAATATCTTACGAAATTAATTTATTACACAGAATAAAACACGCTTAAGGACACCACATATTACAAAGTTAATAATTACGATACGAAAATACATCGTGGTGTACACTTTTTTCCGGGAAACATCGCGGTCGGTTAACAATTACAATGACAACGAAAGTTCGCGATACTTTTTGTGTATTAGAACAAGTTCTGTCTCGCAACGTCGTGTATCGGGATGTTTGCATTGAACTGTTGCCTTTTTTTTATAACGTGTAGCGTGAAGTACAGTTCTCAAAACAGTGATAAATAGTGACTGTAGTGACAACCAGTGATAAAAACTACGTATAGGCATATATACGTAGGTCAAGTTGACGGTTTCAAATGGAGAACAACACAAAAAAAGGTTATGGTACGAAGGTGGAGAGGACATCTTGTGATGCGCGCTGCAACAGTAAGGTAATGCATTTACGTGTAGAATCTCAGCGATATTAGAATAATACGACATGAATTGGGTATTCCCTCGAGCTTTTAACATCGTTATAGCGTGTCAGTCAGTTAAGCACCCTGATATCGGGCGACATCTATATATCTCTTTATATATATGTATGGTATAAAAGAAAAAAATTATATATATATGTATACAATTTTTTTTTGTCCATTTACAAAAAAAAATCATATACACATTTTTTTCTTCTTTTCAATCAAATTTGATATTCTTCTCGAATCTGCTCGCTGTAGACACGCAATTCGTATTTTCATAAAATATCGAAAATCTTGTTACGCGTTAATAATTCGCCGATAGATTCGAAATTACAAAATAACGCATGGCAAACCGCAGCATAGAGGCAGACAAACGGGAACGATCGCTTTTCCGCTGCTGCTTTTACTTCTGCTCTTTTCCGATGCCTCGTACGCGTATTTACCACTCCCCTTTGCCCAGGCACCCTGGAAAATGATGAAAAAGCGATTTTTAAATATCCATAGCTATTGCATCGCTGATTATGAAAACGATAGGATTTTGAAAACTCACCCCAGATTGTGCCATTGCACCTTCGGCGGATTCCTTTTTCGTAAATTCGGCTGAACCCGGTGGATAGTAAACCGGTGGACCAGCCACGTTTTTGCTCTGTACTTGCGGTGGCGTGTGTCCCACAAATTCGACTTCCTTCTTCGGGCTAACAGAGTCCTTAACGCGATCTCGGCGCTGATGACTCTCTTGTTTCGCGATATCGTCCAAAACCTCCCGCTGAAAAATAAAAAACCCGAGAGTGTTAACACCGTAATACTACTAATATTTTTTAATATTCGAGAATTATCGTCGCGTCAATTGTTCACAGGTATTATCGACAAGTTTCTTCAATTCGTGTAAGTCCAGCATGGACGAACCTCCGAGTCTGAGAAAGATGCCATGAGGTCCTCGAGCTTGGCCGGTGGTCCTCTTCCATTGCTGGGTGGTTTTCCATTAGACGGATAGACTTGGACACCAGTTGGAAAAGGTTTCGGCAGCAAGACTTCATGATCATCGGGATTATGCGGCGGCGGGACGACGGTCGTCCTGTTCGAGTAATTGTAAACCGTCGTGTGGGTCTGCGGTGGTGTCGTCTGTGGTGGCGACGAGGTATAATAATTTACCGTCGTCGATCTCGTCGGTGTACCCGGTTTATTACCATCGGGACGTCCCGCGGACGGTGGTCTATTAGGATAATGTTCCTCGATTCTGTCGATCGTCGTCGTCGTGTGAGTCTCGTTTATCGCGGGAGGTGGTTGATGCTGATTCTGATAGATGATCGTCTGGCTCGAACTCCCGGGATAATCCGGTCGATCCGGTCCATAACCGTTCGGATAACTTCCATCGGTTTGACGATAATATTCGTTTCTGGTCGTTGTCGTTTCCACGTTCGTTCCCGGTGGTCCATTGGAATAAGTCGGACTCGGTCTTCCTGGAGGATAGCCATGGATCTCCTCTTGATAGTATTTCGCCTCTTTGTGAAGAGTCCTAGATTTTTGCGTCAACTCAGGTGTCGGGGAACTACCGTATCTCGTTGGACTGACCGGTCTCTCGAGTGTACCACCACGTGGCAAGGTGTAAGTGATCTTTTGATCACCGGTAAGATGGACGTTCTTCTGCAGGCTCGTGCTGGTCGTTGTACCCGGTAGGTACGTGTCCGGTGCACCGGGCAATTCGTAGGTGTAGGTCTTTATCGTTGTCGTGACTTTCGTGTTTGGTCCTGGAGCGAGATTGATCGGGACTGCTGGCGTTGGAGAAGGCACGGGCACATAGTCCACCGTTCCATATTCCTGGCTCGTGTTCACCGTCTGGACCGGGCGCACGTCCGTCTGATAGTCTTGGGAAATAATTTGATTTTTTCCGTTTGTTTGCTAATTTGCAAGCTACTTTGTTTTTAACTGACTTTCAAAAGAATTTCTTTGTACTCACTAGATTCACGGACGAATTTCAAGTCTCTGGACTGAGCCCCGGGCAATGGTGACGTTTGTTTCGAACGTGAGGTTGTGTAACTATCATCGAATAACTGAAAAAAGAAATCGACGATTTATCGCGGATGTTGCAATTTTCTACGTTGTGATATAATTACTCGAGATTTATTGCCTACCAGTTCTCGATTAACCGAGGAAGTTTTAATAACCGGCTCGGGTGATCGATGTCGTCTGTTGAGACGATTTTCCTCGTAACTCGTCTCATGAATGTCCTCGCTGGTCGATAAATCGTGAACAATAATAATAAGATCGGAATTTACAACGAGGGGAAATGATGTTAATTGGATTTATATTGGAAATCCAATCATTTTCATTATTGGTCTTCTAGCAATTCGAGACTAGCGACGATTGCGTTCTTGGCAGGGTGTCGGGTGTCAAGATATTTTTGTATTTCATGCGATAAAGGTGTATGCTATATGCGTAATATGAAAATTGTGGCAACTTACATCAAGGGAACACCGCTGGTCATCGAATCGTCCGACAATGCATACGAATCTGAAAAATGCGACCCACACATTTTTCGATACTTCTACTAAACAAAATTGATTCGACCCAAATAATTTGCTTTTTATACAAGTCAATTTAATTGACATTGAGCATTATATGATAATAATCAAACACCAGTTGATTCGAAAACTCACTAATCAAAAAAATTATCCAAATAATCAATCGAATTAAATTTAAGAAAAAACAAAAAAATGTATTTTATCAAAAGAAAATTGCTCGAAATCGAATCAGTGTTTACCCAATGAAATTAATTAAACGCTGAAACATAAAAATATGTTTGGTTCGTACGAAAGATGAACCGACGAAAGAATCTTCCTAAATTTTCATAATTCGTATATAAAAATTCGCTTGTCATCGCCGGAAGTGCAAACTAGTCAGGATCAATGATCCCATTCTCTATTATTGTTCCCCGGGTATGGTTAAGCGCGTCGCGTACGCCCCGCACGCACATGAATTAATTCGGCATTAATGAAACGTCGCGTCCGGTTCCTTTCGATGCAATCGCGTTTATCTTTCGCTCCATGATAGTTATGGTGAAAATGTTGTTTAAAAAAAGAAGAAAAAAATACGAAAATTGAAAGAAATATTCGAGATCGACGAAAGATTCCTATCGGCACCCTCGACGACCCCGACCTGTTAACGACTCGTCCGAGACTGTCCATAGCAATTTTTGTCTCCCTCGTTTATTTTTCTTCTCGTCGCTCTCCCTCGGGCGAGTTTATCCCTCTCGCTATCAACCTCGTCTCGATCTTTCGCTCGATCGTCGATCCTCGAAGAGAACCACGACGGATTTTCTCCCACGGAGAGAAATCGGGTCGAGCCTTCGAAGTCCATAATCAACCCTAATATGGCCGAGTCCGAGCTCCAGTGGAACGCACTCCGTTAAATTCTCGCGTGTATAGGATCCTCGCCTCGCGATACGTAATATTTCGACAAACATTCGAGTGTTTTACTCGTCGGGATTCTCAATCAAGTGTCCACCCATCGGAGATGCCGGAGTACACGCTCGATAAATTCTCGTCCACCATTCGTCAGTTACGCCTTCGTTTTGGCACAAGTGTTGACGATTTTGCACACGCGATCATGAATCCCGCTCCGTTGAAAACAAAAATCATCTCGTCTATGAGATTCATACGTGTGTTACGTATGAATTTTTTTTCGATTTTTTTTTTATAATTTTGACTCTTTTTCTTTCATCAAATTTTCCCCGACAGCTCGAAAACATACATATTTTTCTAGTAAATAAATGAAAATAAATAATATCATTTCTGTAAGAAATTTACATGAGAAAATGATTATAAAAAATGTAACACACATAGACTATTTGCTTTTTCTTTTCGAAATACGTTTTCTAGATGTTTTAAACTTGTTGTTTTACGAGGAAGGAAAGTAAGAATGTGAAATGGATCGAGAATCGAAGAAAAATGCGGACGATCGAGTATTCTCGTGTGTTCGAGATTTCTAAATATCGGGATCGGTCGAAATCCATGAAAATTTGAGAATTCGATCTCTTGCCTCTCGTCGTTATTGAGCAAGGTCGCGGGGAATCGAGGAACCGATTCTCGATGCCATATGCACTCTCGGAACTCTCTCGATGCATTTCTTCGGTCGTCGTGTCGTTCGCTTTTGATCGTGAGTCGATCGTCATCGTTCTCGAACCCCGACAAGGCCGTCGCTCGCCGTAAAAGGAGCGAGCGACGTGGAGCGAACCAGGCGACACACACACACACACACACACGCGCGCGCGCGACTATGCGATCTCAAGAAGCGGAGGGTCCCTTTGGCTATCTCTCACCTCGGTCCCCCACGTTCTCGACTGTATCTCCCTATCTTAAATATATTTCCCAGCCCGACCAGGCACCTCGCTCCCACGTTTTCGCGTGCTTTTATCGTGAATTTTTCGCGATTTTCCTTTTCTTTTTTTTTCTTTTTTTTGTGGTTTTCTTTTTCGAAAATTTGAATTTTCACGTCGACGATAATTTTACTTATTGGTATTGACTATTGACAATTTTCTTACCGGCTGGCTTTCCGTCCGTGTTCTTGTACGCATAGGACACTTGCTTGTACGCGACTGTTTTGCTCTGTCCGGGCTGGACCTGGAAAAATAATTGAAAATTGAAATTTGAAAATTTTCTGCTCGAAAAATTATGATGGTTTCGACGAGACTGTTTAAAATCGCATTTTTCTTTTTTTTTTGTAAATTCAGGTTTTATGGTTCGATTTGATCGAATGCGTATATTTTCTTAATATAAAAATATAAGAAAAATATTACATATTGTTATGAGATTCAACATTAAAAACCCGGCTAAAAAAAAGAATCCTCGAAATTTATAATATACTCTCGCCTCTCGATAAATGTACTTGTAAATTCGGCCACCAGGTGGCGAACGCCCCGAGTCTTTGTTCGAATATCGATCGGACGATCTTCGTCTCGTATCTTCCAATTCTTTTTCCCCATCTCGTTCCTTCTTTCGTCTATCGAAAGAACGGTCTTTATATTACAACGATACGAAAATTTCGCGATGACGATAATTGTCTCGTAAAATTAGCATTAGCGCGAGCGAGAACTACGAGGTACACGGAGTGACTCGCCCATGCTTCTCTGGAATCGAGAAATACAGCCGGTTCACTCCTTATAAGACCCGGAGAGTCGGTGTGCGTTATACGTCGCGAGCGCGGGAGAGAGAAACGATCGTGGTTCACGAGCGGGCCGTAATCATTTTCCCGCGAGTCTTCGAGCGTATGGCCGAGCGCGTTGGCGGATCGGTAGCAAACACATTTGAATGCCATGAAATTCCAGGCTTCGTTCACCACGATGCATGTATAATCCTACATACAAACGTGCAATATATATATATATACGTTTCTATATATGTATATATATATATATATATAAATATTGTGTATATATATATATATATATGCTCGGTACGTGTACTCGATACTCAATATATGTATATTTTGTATCGGATTCTCGCGAATATTAACAGCTTCGCGTGGGCGAATTTTTTTTTCTGTCCCCTCGTCGTAATCTCTCGAATAAAAGGAATAAGAATTGAAATTGAGAAGAGGACACGATCCTCGAGATGCGTCGTTACTTCCAACGTATGTACATAGTAATGTCCATACATACAGGGTGTACCATTTTAATTAATCGATGAAAATAAGTCGAGATATAATGAAGATCGTAGGAGAAAAAAATACATGTCGTACGAAAGGTTTATGGCTTCGAGGTGAAATGGTCGTATTGCAATTTTGTTTTTCGTCGAGGCGTCGAGGTCATGCGAAGGTCGTCGTTGGTTTTTGTAACGAGAACCTATTCTAATATCTTCCCCGTCGTCTTATAGACGAGTTCAAGATGAATATAGGGAAAAAAATAATATATTTCTAGCCTGAAAAACGATGGAGTTATGGCGATCTGAATTTTTGAAAATGGCCCACGCCCTTCGACGACCTTGGACCAAAATATACCACTGAAAATTTAACGTCTGCGTTCTGTATACACATTGGTATCCGAGCGCTTACGTAGACGTACCTATACGCTCGTTCACTTTTTTATTTTGTTACTTCCACGTGCGCGCTAGTCGTAGCCTCGTTTATCAATTTATCTCGATCGTTCCATCGTCGTTAGATCATCGGCCGGTACAGCGCTCGTAAATATAGCGTATCGACATTTTTTTAAGGATCGCGCGTACGTCCGACAATTATGAATCCGTGATGTCATATCGACGTGGGAATAACGCAAATAAAAATGTAACCATTGGACGGACTCACATTTCGTAATTCGGCGTCGAGGGCTTCGAGTCCAGGTATACCGCTTCTTACACCGGCTGGTCCGGTGCTCACGTATTTTTCGGTCGTCGTTGTTTTCGAACGGCTCGGCGAAAGGGATCTGAATAAATAACAAGGCAAGAAAGATTATTTTACCACGCGGAGGCTTTCGCACGGCTAGAAACGTTAAATTTGCCGAGCCTATTTTTTACCTTGGAGTTCGAGCTCTACGATTCGAGAATTCGGTTCATCATTTAATTATTTATATAACGATTAAACTCGATTCAAAGTTTGTATGGAATTTCAACAAAAATATATTATTTTATAGTAATTATTTCAAGGTAGGAAAAACGAAATAAAAAATGGTAAAAATTGCATCGCGTATGAAAAATAATCGAGACTATTTTCTTTTTAATGGTAATTTTGATTAATTATCGATCGAGTTTATTACCTTACTTCGGAGACGATCTTCGAAGTATTCGCAGCCGATCGATACTCGACCTGCGGCGATCGAGCCCGTCCTCCCCGACTCGGCGTCGCGCTTCTCGATACGCTCGTCTGAAGATCCTCCAGCAGGGCGTCTTTCCAAACGAGACAAATCGCGCAAAAATCAGTATACGCGTTTCGTTCGTAACTTTTGTTTTCATTAATGAATTCGTTGATATCGATCGTGAAACGATTCACGAAAGTCGTCAACGTCGCTGAAACGAGGAAATTTTACCCAAGTTGTTCTCGAGGCTGTTACTGCTCGTGTTTCCCGAGTGGCCCTGTCCGGATATAGCAGTTCCACCGCCACCACCGTGACTCACGTACTTTCTGCTCACGTGCGAGCTCTCCCTCATCGTCGTCGACATTATCGTCGGTCAATTTCTTCTCTCTTCTCGACCCTCTGTCACACCGATTCTAGAAAATCCCATAAAACAAAACAAAAAACAGGACCAATTAAAAAAAAATTATCAAACGTTCGAAGGTCCACGTTCCAACGGCGTAATAAACAACGAGAAAGCGATCTCTCGTTTCTCCGATCAATATCATCCTGAATCTTCATCTCTTCATTTACATTTCTTATTTAATTTTTAGTTATTTTTTTCTCACATTTTAAAAAAATGCGAATGTAAAGTTGGGAGAATTTTATTATTGCACGAAAAAAAAATTGCGATTTGTGAACGAAACGATGTATAATAATGATAATGATAATAAATAAATAAATAAATAAATCGATTAATCGATAAATAAGGAATGCATCGTAATCCCGATGACGATGATTTTCTTGTTTGTCGGCGGATATATCGCGTACATAGCACCTCGATGACGCAATCACCGAGTCTGGAGGTTCCCTCTCATCCTCTCTCATCTCTCGCTCTCTCCCTCGTTCTCTCAGATTCGTTCATTCGGAAACACGAAATGCCTTATGGTTTATTCCGGTAGTTCGTAACGGGCAGACTGGGGCAAAGCGAAATGGGGCCAAGGAACAAATCGTTTACGAGAATCTGAGAATGAAGAGGTGGGGGCGGGGCGGAGGGGAGGGGGAGTGACGATTCCTCTCTTTACACGGTCACAGACCACGATGTATAGTAAAACTTGAAACGCAGTCTCGTATGGAAAATATAAGTATTCGTAAAGAACGGAGAGGTAGCGCAGGTGTAACCAATAAAAGACGTCGTTGTGACTAAAGTACAAAAATATATTCACGATAATATTTCTCGAGCTTCTCTCGGAAAGAACGCATAAACGGATGAGAACAAGTATTCAAGGTGGCGTTACTGTATGTACAATTCCATATTTTCCCGGTGTTCGAACGGTGTGGAACGATTCTTGAAAAAAAGGGCGTTGATGTTTGTAATAAAAATGGAAAGATAAAAAAAATAACGTTTATGGACAGCGAGCGGTAAATCTTTATTTTATTTTTTTATATTCGTAGGAACTTCAGGTCGGTTCGCAAAAAATTCATATCATCCACGGGCATATTGAATACCTTGGATAATTTTTTTCGTCCGAAAATAATCGTTGCTTAAATATATTTGTATTTTTGTCTCTGCGAACAGAAATATAAATATTATCGCAAAAATGGAAGAATTTCAAAACAACGAATGCTTCCTAATCTGTATCGTCGTGCAGACGCGCATTAACGCGTATATTGGAACGATAATAACGAACGATAAGTTTGGGGATTCCAGCCAAGTGCAAAATATTCATTTCGTTTCCTCGGAATTAAGAAAAATGAAAAAAAAAAACAACGACAATGAATTCTATCGACAGTGCCGAAACTCGGATTTCGAATAACAATAATACACGTGAATTATTCATAAATGGATCAAATTAATTACAGTCAAATTTATTGAAGAATTTTTTTCAATAATAACTTTAATTACTCTCATTTTTATCGTCCGTTTTTCAAGATATACTGATATTGTAATGAAAATAAATCATCGTTGTACTTTTATTACGGACTGTATCTCCCCTTCGTCCTTAACGAGAAATCGCGAGTAAAAGTCATCTTTTAATTTTCGTCTCCGTTAAACTTCTCGATCCCTTTCGGACGAATATGCGAGTCCAAGGTCGAGCGTAATGTGGATCAAGGGTAATCGGTCAGCCTTTTATACATATGCACGCGCTCCATGCTTCCATATATACATATACACCAATACATGTAATGCTTAGAGTTTGGAGATTAAAGTATTTGTCGTTTTGCTCATGGTATATAAAACGAATTTCATTGCCCTTAATGATGATATACGAGCGCTGTTGATATTGTATTGTAGCGAGGTTGGATTCAAAATGGCGGCGGGGTCGGAAAAGAGGGGTACGTTTTAACGCGAATAATATCCGGGACACAATGAGCGATACGGTCACTGCTGAGGTCGACTAGTTACTCGACGTTTCACGCCTCGTAACGAGAAGCTATTTTTTTTTCTTCTCGCTCTTATTATACCAATCGTAATGATACGTGCGTGTCTATGCACGCTACGCTAGCGAGATATACGCGTTTCTATCGCTCGAAGCGTCAAATAAATGCGAACCGCAACGCGGTATTTCATTGTTTACCGAGAAGTAATAATCATAGGCCTTTTCTAAAAATCCTGCGTGGAGGAATTATGATGCAATTATCTCGTGAACCGTTCCACGCCACGTTTCAATTTCATTCATCGTGGCAGAAAAAAGAAAAGTCGTCATCGCTCTTTTACGTCCTAATCGTTTGTCTCGTTGGCCTTTGCGAGACTCGTAAATCGAAGAATTTTCTTGTTTTACTTCGCGGCATCGCGTGTGTCTTTTTGTTTTTTGCTCGAAGAAATCTCGTTCGTACGCTCGGATAATATAGAAACGGTAGAAGCAATGTTTATGGAAAAGTAGAACGAGGAGAAAACAAAAACAAAATTATTTAACCATGTTCGGTCGGTTTGAAAAAAAAACGTAGAATAATAATTTCACGAAATGACAGTCGATAATTTTGTAATTAATATTCGATTGAATAATGGTCAATTGAAAAATGAATTAATTAACGAATTATTGAAATTAATGTATTATTTTTATTCTTCGCCGATTAACTTTTCTCGTTGTTGGGTACAAAATCTCGATCGCTATATGTTATTGTTCGGGTTATAAATGAAACATCGAGACAATTCGGAGAATGACCACAAGGTCCTTTTTCACGCGCTGGCGTCATCGATGCATCATCGTCGGGGTCGAAGGGGGCGTTATTATTATATCGTGGCTTTTCTTATGTTACGAGGGTGGCCATCGTCCGTTCCTCGTTACAAATCTGTCGTCTGACGAGAGCTTAGGTTATCACGAGCGAATAATATGAGCGTAAAAATTAAAAAAGAAAAAAGAAAAAACCCGTATTTCTGGCGTATGTGTGAGTTTCTTTTTTTTTTCGCTGAATCAGCTGTTTCAACATCTCGAATGTTGTCGCGGCCGTACTATACGAAAGTCCGAATGATCCGACGTTACGAATATAGATCGCGCGTAATCCGTGTCACGCACTCTTACGAGCTCGCCGATCATCGGGAACGTTTAGCTATAGCTAAACTTCGGTACGCAATGTGTATACAAACGACGATTGCCTCGTTGTCACGATTCGCGGTTCGAGAATACCGCGATAACAATTTTGTCGCGCAAATTATGTTAATTCTATTTTAATCGAACGTAAATGTATTTTGAACGGATTTTAACGGGTTTTAACGTATAAGTACCCGAGCATATTGGAAATATTAATAAATTGATAATCATTGATATTATTTTCAATGTAATTAACAAAATAATCATTTTTTAATTATATCTTTTTTTTCGATATTACTAATTTTTTAAGAATATTCGGGAAGAAATTTAAAAGTTGTAGTACAAAGAAACCGAGCGATCGAATTCAAGTGTCGGACAAAACCTGGCGTGCATTATTTCTAAACTGTAAATGCAATTTTTTCGAAACGACGTTTTCGTAATCGATACCAGAAATATTTTGCATACTATTGATCCAAGACGAATGAACTTTTATACAGTTAACTATTGTACTATTATCTACCAAAAATATTGATTTTAACGGTAGAATTTTTATTCTTTAATACAAATCACTGTTATTTTTCGTAAGATCAATATTTAAAAACTCATTCTTGATAACTACAAGTTTTATTTACGTATTGCAACAGATTATATATTTTATCAAATAAGAGTAACCGGAAATTCGCTCAATATTTACACATTCGACTTTCAAGAATTTTTATTTCATAGTCACATTACTCGTAAATCCTTTTTCGAATAAAACTTTATATAACCTATCATAAAAAAATTGTCATATTTTCATGTATTTTCACCGCTTATAAAAGACCCTTTAAAAAATCAATCTATCAATGCAATTAATTACGATTTCTCAAATTTTCGTACGTTTTAGTCACGAAACTTTAGCGTTATTAGGGTTATACACTAATCGGATTATGAAAAGTTCCACGTTCATCACCGATTGCAAACGTGTGCCAACTCCCGTGTCTCTCGTTTTACTCGGGGACACCTGTTGCGCAATTCTACGATTGATATCACGCTCGCCATCGGCGATAACTCCATACAAATTATCCCCGTTGTATCTCGTACATTTAAAGATCTAGAGAGCGATAGGCATATCCGCGCTGCGGATAATGTTCAATGTTATACTTAATTAGACGTGATTTCTGTCGTCATCGCTCGGTCTGATTTGACCCAATGCACTCGTACATAAGTGTTACACGCTTCAATGCATCGATATGCACGAATTATCTATATATCTGTTGTATTCAATTCCCGTGATACCTACGCGCGTAAATAATCTCCCGAGAAATTCGAGACATTCGCCTGTTCGGTTGTACAGTTAGAACTCGTGGAAAACGCCCGATATTTTCTCTCTCTGCATACGAAGCAATTTTTGCAAAACTTTTCTAGATTTTATCGTCGATTGAAAAACCGTCTGAGAATTATTATAGATTTTGTATAGGAATGAAAACAAAAAAAAAGATAATGCGAGGTAAATGTTCGCTTTATCAATATTTTTTCAATCTGTTGTTTTTTGTTTATAATTTAATCAACCCGGTAACATTCTGTTGAAATAAAGTTTGAAACAATTTGATGAATTTTTGTGATGAAAAATTGAGGCTATTCAAGAAATCGAGGGTCGAATTAAAGATAAAAAAAATATCGTTTACACGAGAAAGAATAAAAATTACGTTATAAAGTGAAAAGTTATTCGAGAGAAGATTTTTATTTGTCGGTTAAAAATAAAATTTCGAGAGATTCGATTCGCGTAGATTATTTTACAAGGTACCGTGTTCGTACCTGGGTTGATTTTATGCACATATATAGTAGGTAATAAGCCGACATAAGCGACTCTGAAAAGGAAAGGCCATGCGGCTCGTTTTCGTGCGGCGCGACGTCCTCGCGCGTACAGCCCATTCAGGCACGCACGTGCAACCGAGCGACCCGCGTATCGTCCCACGCGTGCTCGCGAATCAGCGAAGGAAGGGAGCGAAGAAAAAAAAATAGCCGATAGAGCGAGAGAAGGAAGTAAGAAGAAGAAGAAGAAGAAAAAAAACACGATCGAGAGAAAGAGCGAGAAAAAAAAACGAAAAGAAAAAGAAAAGAAATGTTTGCCTCGGCTCGAGTTTCCTCCCTCGTTCGACCTCTCGGCAAAGTACGAAATGCATTTCTGCTCGTCTAAGTTACCGAGACGCTTTTGTCTCCGGGCGTGGTGTAATAGAGAGGAAGACTTTCTAGCGTGTGTAAAAAAAAAAGAAAAACAAAAATGAAAGAAAAACGAGAAGGGAGGTCGAAGAAAAAACGCGAAGAAGCGCGAAGGAAGGAAGACGGTTCGCTCTCTTCTTGAGAGTATTTCTTACCAGGCACGTGCTCTGTCGTTTCTGCTGGCGTAATGCACCCGAGCTCTGGTAAGACAGTCGGTCCTATTGATAAGTCCGTTGTAACGAGCTATTCGCGAAGCTATTCGCGAAGGAAGAGACGCGATACACAGTACGAATGAATGAGTCGATAAGTTGGCGCGTTCGAAATCTTAGAACGAATCGAAAGAGCTCGAGCATTTTTATAACTAACAGTTCTGTACTTTCTTTTTTTTTAAATCTTTTTCAATCGAGCAACGATTGAAAAAGCTCGCTCTATATTTTCACTGGCTTCGCGGTCGCACTGGGTCGTTTATGTCCGCTTGCAATTTTCAACGGGTTGAAATGCTTCAAAAAATCTGAGAAAATTCCTGACTACTCCTGAATGTTTATAAAATATGAATCGATAATTATCAAAGCCCAAAAGTTATTATTTTTTACGCTGTAAATAGCTATAAATAGCGGGAAAATCCCAAATGAAATTTTACTATGTTTACAAACGACCCAGAGCGACCGCGCAGGGTTAAAAATTCAATTTACGATTCGTGAGACGGAGAAAAATGTTTTTTTTCTTCATTAATATTTTTTTCTTCTTTCATCATTGATTTCCCAGCTCGCAGAATTAATTTAATCGACATATAATACAAATTATTATAACGCTATAATTATTTCGTCGTGTTACATGAAAAAAACGGTATAAAATGTGCCTCCTTCGAATCCGAATTCGAAATAATTCGTTACGCTGAATTAAAAAAATAATGTCGTCGGCTCACAAATTATTCTTACGTTTTTTTTTTTCGAAAACACGGGGTAAGGGTCGAAATCGTTTTTAAGAACGACGATGAGAGTTTGAAGGAGAAAACACGTTATATTAAAATTCATCTATAACGAAGATTTCATAATTCACGAGCTACATATATAGGTATAATATATATAGAAGGAATAATGAAGCAAGCGCGTAGGTGGGCAAAGATCCAAGCTTTTCGAGCGAAGATCACGGCGCCTGGGATCTCATTCTCCAATTTCCCCAGTCATCTTCCGATTCCGCGCATTCGGCGTCAACAGTGACTATATCTACGTTATACATGTAGATATAGCGTCCAAAAACTCTTCTCCTTCTCGTACCCTTTTTTCGTTACGTGTTAGTTTTGCTATCCAAACCGCGCGACCGCGCACCGCTTATGCTTTGTTTCGCACAAGTGCGAAAATAGAACGCGCGGAGCGCCTGGTTTCGAACTCGCATAAGAACGAACTTCGTACCATCGGGCAGCCAAAAACACGAGATTTTCTTCGCGAGTTCTTCACCAACGGGATCCAATCGCGATATAAATATAGATTATTTTTTAAATATATACCTATGTATATATTTTTTTATTTTTTATTTTAAAACAAGTTTTAGATTTTTTTTTGTTGCACCGAAGATCTTCGCGAGATGCTAATTTTATATATATATATATATTTTAAGGAAGAATCGGGTATCGAAGGAAATGAAAAAAAGCGTATTTGATTTCTTTTTTCTTTTTTCTTTTTTTTACAAGTAGTCGAAGACTGTAAGTGCCGAGACGAGAAGACCTTGTCAACGGAATCGCGGCGATCTCCACGAGTCTCGTAAAAGAGGATGACTAAACCGGTCAGACTATATTCGGCCACTCGGTCTTCTCGCTCGCGCTCATTCGTCTCGTCGATGTACGAACGCTCTCGCAACGCAAACCGACCGGTAGTCACACTTCTGTTGTTTTTTTGGCTCCGTTCCTATTTTTCTTTTGTTTTCTTTTTAGAGGTTTGTTTTTCTTTTTTTTTGTTTCTGAAAAGTCGTGATTTTTCTTTTTTTTAGACGCGACTCCACCCTCGATCAGAAATCGAGAAGCGTTATTGTTATTCCGCGCGTTTGGTCGACTCGCGCAATTTACATTAACGTATTCCTCGCTTATGAATAGCTTCGTGCGAAAATGTCCTTCGATCGTTGACTGGCTCTGGGCTTTGTATAAATTATCGAAATCCACTTAGCGATGCTTCGTCGAAATAGAAAGTTATGACCCACGGTTGCGCGTATAAGGTAATCTGGGAATGTTAAATCCACGCTCTTTAAACTTTTCCATACGCGAATATTGACGTTATCGGCGAAGAAAATATTGCCCAAATACATTTAAAGAACGAAAGACGTTGGAAAAATCGTGAGACGATCGTCACGTTGAATTTAATCGACGAATGAAATTTATTAATTCCAAGGAATCAATCAAATTCCCAAATTCAACACTCGTTTATCAATCATATTATTATCGAATAAATCGATAAAAATGCGTGAAACAAATGCTTGACGCGACACAAATTTGAAGAAAAACAAAACACACACGTATCGACATGACTTTTTCCTCGAACTCACCGGAGTCCGTCCCATCGAATTGTCGTGCGATATAGAAAAAACAACAACATAAAGCTTCACGAGAATTACACTCACCTTGGTTAATTGGTAGAGATATAAATAATCCAAAAATTTGACGCACGCACTGATTAATTCGTAACGTCGTTGATTTTTATCGAAGAAGATTAAACGACAACAAGAAAAAAGGAAAACAATGTGGGAAAAAAGGTTCGTTGGTAAAGCAGCGTCGATCGAGGATCGAAATAATACAGCGAGAAGACACGCCGGGGACAGAGATGAACGGTGTACGGAGTCACCGCCTGCCCAGAACTGGCTTCGTCTACTTCTCGCTTCTCTCCCACCGTAACTACACGATCATCAGAGTCGTCGTCGTCGTCGCCGCCGTCCGCTTCGTCGTCGTCGTAGTCGCCGCCGTCGCGGTGTGGCTCTGACCGGAGACGCACACGCGCGCTCGCTCACCCGAGAGACGATCTCGAGGTTCTCGAAACGCGTCTCGTAACGTTCACGCACTCGTACGTTCGACGCACCAACACATCGCCGAGCGATTAGCTCGACAAACCGAAACGGCCAATCGGTCCTGGTTGTCATAATCGCGTTTGTGTTTGCGCGCGAGACTCGTTTTTCAGCCAACACACGTGCGAGTTTCGCTTCTCGGACGACTCCCACGCAAATGGACGCTCACACAGGTAAGAGCATATAGACACACACACGCGTACAGGCAGACAGATGCGCACGCGCGCGATAGATCCCGCCAAGAGCTCACTCTCTCCTCGAGCAAACTTCTCGTCGAGACCTTTTTTTTGTTTTCGCTCCTCTCGCACTCTTCCTTCTGGCTTCCCGAGTCAGCTTCGTGGGTTTTGCTAACACCGGCGCCGAACGATCCCGATGCCATTCCCCCGTGGCTCGCCGTGCAGCATCTCACAATATGACGTCAGACGACCGGACCGCGACAGAGAGAGAGATTGAATTTTCTCGGGCACTGATTATTTTAAAAGTGTTTTTAACAAGCTGCGAATGAAAGCTTCGAGACAAATCATCGATTGATCAAGACTTCTTGGGGCGGGGGGGGGGCAAAGGAAACAGGCGATATAGCTAGTGCTTGAAGTATTTTTTTTGATTGGAAGGCATTTTTATTTTTCTGTTTTTTCATTTCGGTGACAAATAGATCAACCGAAAGATTCAAAATGCTTGATGAATTTTTTGGTGGAAGGTGAGACGAGATAAACACGAGCTTATGAAAACTTTTCAAGTTCGTGGCTTGCTAATAATGGGGTAACTTTTAGACGTGGGCTAAGAGCGGGGAAATATACAGAATATTTACGGTTATCATAATTTACTTTCTATGTCAATATTTTCTTCGTTCCGATTGATTGATTATTTGTGATTCGACGATATTCGGATCGACTCGATTTCATTGAGCAATATGTTAAACAGTGGATTACACTAACATAAGTCGTATACTACGAGTGAATAACGGGGCTGTAGTTGCACAGGCGTTTTCCGAAGGTCGCATACTTGGTAACGGATGTGGTTCATCCGAGGCGAAGGAGTCTCGATGAGGAGACGAGCTATCGTAAATGGAAATGCTCGATGTTTGAGTAACGCGACAAGGTGTCGTTGACTAATACCTCGAATAGAATACGTTTTAAACGATCAGCCAAGAAGCCTTCTATGCAAGAATTTATATCCGTAGGGAACATCTCAGTTATGGTCATAATGAATTTAATGAACTCCCAGATCGACACATACACTATTATTATAGTCCCCCGGAAATGCGTTACCTGGAATTGCATCCAGGTCGAGTTTCAATGACGATAGTTTATATCGACGCTGCAACTCGATAGCCGTATCACGGAAATGCTCAGACTCGATTCTATTTTCCATTGCGGTAAAATCCATTAACGGGTACGGTGACCTGAGCTATTTGTTGAGATAACAGCGAAGGATAAAAATTATAGGTAAAGTAATAAACATCATTCATTGTTATTTTGTTCCTACAAAATAAAATCATATTAGATATAAGTGGTAATTCAAACATCGTTCAATTAACATTGAAGAAAAGTGGGCCACAGGTTTCTTTATCACATGTAAAAATTGTAACGTCGCGCCATCTATGCGGGACAACTTGTAACGTTCTAGAATTAAAAGTTTCTCCTGAGTCCATTCATCTAGTACTCCATAGTTTGCGTTCGTTCGATTATCAAAACATAACCTCTTGAGGCATCTCATCAACAACAAAATCTCCTTGGTAGACGTTTTTTAGTTTCACTAACGTAAAAATAAATCATTTTACAAAATGTCAGTGGTCAGTAACAGAAACAGAGATTGCTTGACTTGTCGTCTCGTGAGTGGAGCTGGCTTAATCGGCGCTGGTCTTTACGTGTCTCATCATTCGAAAAAGTTTAACAAAAAGTCTGGCAAGACGATAATGTTCTCCATCGCAAGTGGTACTTGAATATTTTACTGCTATACTTCACAGTATAAAACTGGATCCTTACCAGACCGCAAGATGTTACGGTTTTATTTTGATTTTTTCAATCCATTTTCAGTGCTTGTAGTGCTTGGCTCGGCGAGGATATTGAATTTGCCACCGTTTCAAAATCAATTCAGTCACGAGTGAAAGAATGACGGTGCAACGAACAAAGTGTTTTATATTATTATATCGAATACAAGAGTTTATAAATTTTTTGAGAAAAACCCAATGACGATAAAGGTATTACTTTTTTTTGACAAAACCCAGAAATGTTTTTTAAATCAAGCGCGTTTGGCTGCTGGACACGTAGCGCCATCGTCTGACATATTTGTCGCAAACAACGTGTGAAAGTGCCGTGTCTACTCATTTTCGTACCAGAAAATTCTTCGTGACGAGACACATTTATGATGTTTCATAGTTGATAAATCATTACATATAATAGGTCTGCTTGGCAGAAATTTCGTTTAGTATCGTGCAACTCGTGAATGGAAAACGTAATCCCTGGTAAGTGCCTATACTTGTGCGGAATTTCTATAATCTAAAAAATCACTGTGACACTGACAGAATTTTGACACGTAACATTGACCAGATTGGCACTGTCAAAAAAATCATTTTGAAATATTTTCGAACGAGCCAGAGCGAAGGTATTTTCCCCTCTGATAAAAAATTGCATCATTTAATTATTCAAATCAGGAGAGAGAAAGGTAATGACGGTTGCTGTGAGAAGAGTTTTCCTATATCCGTAAGAAGATAACTTATTCTAATAAACCGAATACCTTCATATACTTTGGTATTCAATTATCATAGGTTAATGTTTTTTTTCCAATTTAAGTATATTATAGTATGCCCGTCACTACCTGCTATGTTTCAATAATAACAAACCGTTTATTTTAACTATCAAATGTCCTAAGCACATACTTAACGATTAGCTTTGATACCCATGCGCGAATTTATATAAAAATTTGTGAGAAAAGTTCACGATTAACGGTAGATAATATCATTGACGATAACATAACCTCAATATGCAAATGCATTGAATATCGCAGTGACCAGCATTGCCTTTTAATCATCATGACCCCACACTTTTTGAACTAGAAAAGTTTCATCATTTTATTACTCACTACTCATGAGAGACATTGCTACTGCAGTGAATTTCAGTCTCTAATGTTATCAATTACATTCGTGATAACAATTGCGAGCTTGTGAATAAATGAATTTTGTCTTTATTTTCGTTAGCGCGGAATCATGGAGTTTCCTAATCTGGGCGAGCATTGTTCCGAAAAGACATGCAATCGTTTGGACTTTTTACCATTAAGATGCGATGCGTGCGAGGTGATTTTTTGCACCGATCACATATCATATTTGGGCCATGCATGTCCAAGCGCATATAAGAAGGATGTTCAAGTTCCGGTCTGTCCAATGTGCAATGTTCCAATTCCTCTAAAAAGAGGAGATCCACCGGATTTGGCAGTCGGCATGCATATAGACAATGATTGTCAGGCGGACTCATCGAAGAATCGTCGAAAAGTATTTACTAATAAGTGCTCGATCAAAGGCTGCAAGATCAAAGAGATCGTGCGTGTTGATTGCAGTGATTGCGGGAAAAATTTTTGCCTTAAGCATAGACATCCGGCCGATCACAATTGCATAGGCAGAGAAGAGGCAATGAGACTGAGAAGATTGGAAACTTTGAGCAGGCAAGCAAAGTCGGGAAATTCGTCAAGAAGCAACAGCACTGGCAATAATTCGCGTTCCATTCGAAATCTTCAAGGCACGATGAGCGAAGACGAAGCCCTGGCTCGAGCGCTTCAAGCGTCAATGAAGGACGAGGAGAGAGCACGAAGACAACTGCAGGCAGTTCCCTCCGGTAACAACAAAGACAGATGTCAACTTTCTTAGCCGGAGTACAATGGCTATCCATGGCCCAAAAATTTAGCAAGAACGTAAAAAAAAATATCGTTCGTACGTCGCTGACTTGGCGACGATCCAATCAAAACGCCGTTTTGTGTCTTTTTGCCAATCGTATTCGTACACTGGAACACTTTTCGATATTTCTCCGCTGTCTGGTGTACAGAACTGCACGAAATAACTTTCGTCTAGGTAAATTCAAGTTTTTTATCATTACTCTTTGATATTTGAAACTTTAAGTGCAATAACCGATCGGTCAATTTACATGGACACGTACCCACCAAACATGCCGCTTTTAATCGTCGATACTCCCAAATTTGTCACTTCGCGAAAGATCAGAAGCTAATTTAAATAAAGAGTTGATTCGCATATCTTCTCTTTTACATACACGATAATTTTCAACTTCTCATAGGCAACGTGATATTGCTCGTTAACAGTGACAGTCTTAGCACGTGCATTGGTAAATTTCTACTTACAAATTACAGAAAATATATAGAAATATTCCTTTGTTAAGCAGCCTTTTTCAAATCAACGACACATAATCTAGCCTTTTAATACTCGCATATACGATACATCTCAACGAAAAGAAATAAACCAAGAATAAACCTTTAGGCGGATAATTAGAGCCTTTGCTTAAATATCCTCGCTCGATTTTATATTACCGAAGACATTTGTTACAATGCTCTTGGACACCAGGGACTGTAATGTTTTTCACGATTCGACTGCCATACATTCCTAGGGCACGTTAGATTTTACAAAAAAATAAAATATAGCAATAAGGGAAAGAGGAGGATTGTCAGACAAGGAATTCACAGTGAAATATATTTGAATAAATATGATGTTAATTTAATAAATATTTATTATCAGCAAAATTTCTGTTCGACTTTTTTCCGTCATCGAATTATTCTCCATTTCTCCTGGTACGAAATTAATCGGGCTTGGCCCTCAAATATCATCCAATCGGGATCGCAGCTACTAAGCTTACTTCTTATAGTTTTACGAGGGAGTATTCGGTTTTCAGGTGGACCAGGCAGCCAGGTGATGTGCCATGATAGATCAAACTTACATTTATCCGCACTCGACATTCAAATACCAACTTTTCCCAGTTTAGTGTCAGTCTTAGGATTGGCAGTTATGCTTTGAACGCTCACTATAGCTTCGTTTATTCTAGTCTGGAGATTTCTGAGATCTTGAATATACAGCAGACTCAGAGCTTTCGCGGCATTGTTTAATACACGATCGCCCATGTTGAAACCAAGATCCGTGTCCATTATCGGATAAGGTTTGCCAGTCACAACTATACTGCTGGGATTTGCCAGAGCCGATGCATTTAGTCGACCGCAGACAAGCTTACTACAGGCATCGAGGGTCACCAGGTGGTTCGAATGGGGAGTCACTTTCAATAGTTTCGCAATGGTGTTTACACCAGTCTTGAAAGCCTCGTTTTCAACTAGCAATTGATAAAAAAACAATGATTAATGTCATTAATATTTTGATCTTTGAGTAAAATTATTTTCTATACCAAAGAGGCCTTGGTTCTTTAAAAGTGTCTGTATTATGAATTTAAAGGCCATCTCTATCATTGTACTTTTGTAAGGCTAGTTTAGAAAAATTGAGATAAAAGTCCAAATTGTTGTTGATACTTACAGTTAAGATTATCCAGAGGATTTGTCGATTTTATACTTGGAATGGCAGCATCGTTTTTATCCTTTTTTTTTTCTTTTACTTCTTGATATTTCTTGACTGGAATGTAAATAATGAATTATAGTGGAAAGTGTATAAAAATGTATTTTCGTTTCAGCGAGGCTCATCCGCTAAGTAGCAAAACTTACGATCGTCTTCAAATTCTAAATGTATTGCGAGGCCAAGCAACCATTCCAGTTGGTCCAGAGGGCAGGTCGTTATAGGACAGTCGAGATTCTTTAGGTATTTCGTAAATGCATTTTGCCACTCTTTGCCCCCAATGTCCCGAAGTTCTTTCCGGTCCTGTATGGTGTAGTGGCGAATTTTCTGATCTTCGAGCCACGCAACGAGCTTTCGAAAATGTTGAGTATCTGCGAGAAATTAATTTGAAACTGAAATATTCTTTCTTACCATCTCTATTGTACGAAACTTTTATAGGTTAGCCGGATGTACGAACCGTTCCCATTTACTTTGTCCCAATCTAAATAATCGAGGGTTTTCAGTCTACGTTTGAACATATTTCACGAAAAATCGCGTTAACTATCGAGGGTAGTGTTTATTGCAACGTGTGATGAAACAGCTTTGCGAGATTTCGAGCATGCAGTAATTTTTCAGTCTTGGTGTAGCCACCGGAGCGCGAGCGACCGGCACTACGTCACGAAATTTCGGTCTGCGATAATATTTTTTCCAATTTTTATGACATCGATGAAAAACATTTTGCACAAATTCAGAACTTGTCATCGAATTCTGTCATTGCCGATGTAATAACCATACAGTTCTGGAAATATAATAGAAGATCTATTACATATATCGAATAAATTCGTATTCTCGAAAAAAATGAGAATCAAAACGATCGAAAAATAGCAATCAACTGCGTTGGTGCTGCCATCTGTTGCCGGATTTCAGTGAAATGTTTAAATACTCGTACGCTTGCGCGTCGATGGATGGCGCCACGTACACGATTCGGCAGTGTTATTTGTGCAATACGACGGATACCAAGAGGTACTCGGGGAAAATGTAATAAATAATGAATAACTTTTGTTAGAAATTGTGAATACCAAAACGCACCGGTGAGACGTGGAATGAAATCACTTTGAAACCCGTAATATTTCTTTCATTCCCCAAATGGAGTAGAAACATTTTAGACTTCAATTTTGCCGGCTTTATCGCCACTTTGGGGATTCGCCTTGTTCCTCTCGTCTAAAATATTAAACATTTAAAAACCATGGCGCTAAGTCATCTTTTCTGAACGGGATGTCGACTCCTTTGTCTAGAGGTTTAACAATGCACAGTCGCGACTTTACATCGCGATATTCTGTTTCCAATCATTTCGTTATTATCGTTGAGAAATAAATATAGTCCTTATTGAAGTATAATGGCGTTTGATTGATTATATGTCGAACCCGTTAATATCACACCACAAGCACTCGCAGCTCCATCTTTCGCGCTCTCGCGCAAGTCACTAGAATAACTCACAGTAGAACAGCTGACTTCGCGTGTGTATCGTCGTGTTGGTTATGTCAGCGTATACGTACGTTCGACGTTCGCGAAAGTGTTGTCTTTATACCCCGATTAATCGTAATACGAGTTTAAAACGTGTTGAAAACTTTACGTGCGATGCGTATATTATATCGCGAAGCTGTTTTCGTATGTTCGCAGAGTGTCCGCGATCATTTGTGCTTGCGTGACATCTGACGAAAATATCTTAACAGAGGACTTTCAGCTTGTATTCTGGAATACGTGAGGAGCATCGTCGTCGTTCGACAATAAAGATTGCGGAATAACCATCGATTGTCGGTGAGTAATTGGTCCATTGAATCATTATATTTTCTCCGACTGTCGCAGGTGCGAGGCAACGATAACATTGTGAGAGGCGTCGTTGCGCGCGCATCCTCGACAGGTGTATATATAGATATATTAACTCGTCTCGTTGTCTCGCAACCAGGCTCTAACGAATCGACATATTCCGCGCCTCGAGCGCGGGTGGTGTTCTACTGCCCACACTTGATTAACATAATCTCTGGTCTCTTTACGAGTAAAATGTTTGAAAAATAATAGGAACGTATTTTTTTTTTCATCACGTGACAGATGAAAAATTGTTACGACGGCCATTATAAAAAATGGCCGTGTCTCAAATTTAATATTATGGAACACGGCTTTTTTTTGGTAAAAAACCTTAATAACATGGTAATTTTTTATGAAATATCAAAAGTCGCACGAGGGTATAACTGGTGGGCGTTCGCGAGACACAGTATATCACAACACCTTCGATAGCTCAGTTGGTAGAGCGGTGGACTGTAGTTGGCTCGTAACGTAGAGAAATCCATAGGTCGCTGGTTCAAATCCGGCTCGAAGGATAAATCTTTTTTTTTTTTTCTACATTCCCCAAAAACCGATAGCTACAGACACGTTATAAGTTTCGCATACACAGGGTGTCCGTAATAAAATCTGCATTTTTATATCACTTCCAATGGGAAGCTGCGGTCGAGGTATTTCGTGATGCCGAATGGTTGCGAAAAAAACAATGAAAAAAAAAAAAAAAAAAAAAAAAAAAGAACGAACCGAATATTTTTGACCATCGTTTCGGGAGCCTGTGAAATAGTCGAGAATCGTATATTATACACCTGCGTAACTTCCAAGTTACTGTACGTATATTCAGTGCTCGCGGTCCACCGCGCGAACAGGGGAAGCAATAAAAAATAACGGACGTGTATGGACCGCGGAATGAGAGCAAGCGGTACGCGAGAATATCACATCTCACAATATAACACAATATACGATACCCCCCTCCATATATATATATATATATATATGCCATAGTGACAAATGCACGAAGTACTCGAGCCCCGACGAAAAGCTTCACGCCATATGTATTCGACGAATGTAATTTGTTCAACGGATCGATTGGTCCGCGTAGTTCGACAAATTGGTGGCCAGGAAACTAGCGAAGCGAGAGTTTGTACAACCAAGAGCGTTTTGAGCTTTAACGTTTTCGGGTCTCCAAGTAAACAGTGGCGTCGATGTATTAAAGATACATGCTATATGTATATATATATATATATGTGTGTGTGTGTGTGGGTGTGTGTGTGTAGGTATATATGCAGAGATAAACACGTTTACCGTAGGACTCGTAGGAACGATCGGGGTTGCTAGTGCAATATTGCGTGTTTGTCAATATCGTAACGAATGAACGACAGTTTCTGTTTCACAGACCGACGGCATCTCTCGGCTATGATCCAATCAAATTTCTCACGTTTGCGTGTTTATCGTGGGTCACACACGCACTACGTAGGTATCCACATACAGAAATTATATCGAGGCTTAGTCACGCGCGTACACACATAGCCCCCCACACACACACACATATTCATACAATGATATTATTGACGAGGGAATGTTATCGCGCCGCGTTCGAGCGAATTCACGTTTCCGCAAGCTCGTTCGAGTGAAGTTTCGCTGGACGCCCTCTGGGCAAAGAACAAATACGTTGAGAATGCAGCCGAAGCTCGGTTAATCGCGTATGCAGTCGGCAACAAAAACAAACAGCTGTTTCGTTGGCCCGGGGATAATATTGTACGTTCAACGTATTTATACGAGGAAATAGAACATGTAAATTGCCAAATATTCACTTTGATTTTGTAAGTTAACGTTCTCGTTGGTTTTGCAAACATTAATTATATATAGTATGTGGGTGTGTGTGTGTGTGTGTGTGAGTAAATATACAAAGGCGCGTATCGATGACGATGAAACGATTCGACGAAATTTCAATTCGGGTGGAAACGCGCCAACTTTTCGATTTTACATAATTCTGGAAAATATCGAGAATATAAGGAGAGAATTGCGATAGAAAGTATAACTTAATGTTCGAAAAATTAAGGGCGAATTTATTATTTGGATTTACGGCCCAAAGTATCGGGACGTTTCTCGACTCTAGTTGAAATTGCGAATTAATTACACTTTTTGAACGTATCGCATTTTGTTGTTTAATTTGCCGATGACGAGGCATTTGACATTATAACGAAGGTTCGAAAAATACATATTTTTTGCACACTATTTCATTCTTGTAATTTCCATTTTAGTTTGAAATCTCGCGTTTCTTGAATTTGCACGTGAATTCGAAATTTCAGAATTCTAAAATTTGACAATTCAAAATTCTACTCAATCATTATTATTAATTAAACATTCCATTCCCGTCGTTAATGAAAAATTATGCATCTCTTGAAATCCGAAATGCGACTTTTCCATCACAAGTGTAATTTTCCCACGAAGAAGCTATGAAGCGCCTTTAATTTTGCTTTCCGCTCGGTTCTTTCCTCGACGCAAGAATCTCTCGGTGTTTGCAATACACATAGGAAGCCAGCTAGCAATCTAGAACCGAGATAGATTCAGAGGTGAGCGGAAGAGTGAGAAAGAGAGAGAGAGAGAGAGAGAGAGAGAGAGAGCGCGAGACGGAGAACGGTGTTATATGCGTTTTGGCAACGACAAAGGTACATTCCTATTGGAGTGTACAATAAGTTGAAGCCAGAGCTCGCCCGAGCTATTCGTTTTCCAGGCGTTCATTTCGGCTCCATGGTACAATCGTACAGGAGCCATACAGAGAAGCTGCTCGGTTCTCTCGATTCCGTGAGCATCATGCCCAAACCCACATAACCTTGTACACGCCGTCTCGCTTCTGCCAACGAATTTCGTACCTCGTATTGTAGCTAGTTGCATTTATACTGTACTTGGAACTTTTGTATACATATGTGTGTGTGTGTGTGTGTGTGTGTATGTTTGTGTGCGCAGTTTGAAATCAGGCTTTACGATAAGGTGTGCGACACGCCGGCAATATCGTCGAGAGCTTACGATTCTCGGTCCGAGCTCGCCCCTCGTTTCCACGTCTGTGTACCCTCTCTCCCATCCCTCTCGCTTTATTATATCTCTTTCGCTCTTCCGCTTACTCACTCTTTCCCTTTATTTCTCTTACTCGCTACGCGCGAGTAAATTCCATCGTCCCTGACCGTCATAACAATATATTCGGGCTCGACCTACCTCTCATCCCCCTTCGTACTTAGTTCTCGTGTGCCTTATTGAGGTACTAAAACTCAATAGTACATGGATGTATGTGGGTGTTTGAATGTGTGTGTGTTATTCACGCGATCGACGTCCTGGCGATGTTGTAACGGAGTGGCGAGTCTTTTCTCGAAATTCAATTTATTTCAACAACTATGAAGATCCATTGTGTACGTACTATACTATATATACTATGTATATACATTGTATAAATATATAGGGGGTGTGAGTCAAATATCTGGACACTGAAAAATATTTTTTTTAACCCTCGGACGCTAACGATGGGTCATTTTTGTCCAGATCAAAATTTTCCGTTACGATTTCCGTTACGATACGTCTCAATATTTTGCATGAAATCGTTATTAAATTATTTTTTTTCGGATGGGACAAAGTATTTTCATTTAGTAAAGGGTTCAAAGAAGATCCATGAATTGTTTCAGATTAAAAGAAAAATTAACATTGCGCATTGCAAAATTTAAATAAGCGAAGGACCAAAATGACCCATCGTTAGCTTTAAGGCGGGTGACCATCCTGAAATGTTCTCTTCGTTTTTTGTTTTTCATAATATACTTTGAAATGTCACAAACAATTTAAGCTGAAGTTAGTATTGCAAATCGCAAAATTGTCGAAGTTACAGGTATTTTTCGGTAGGAAGGTCGAGCCGCTGCGAGTCATCGACCGCGCGGTTCGATCAGTGTATACGATTTAAAAAAGCACGAAAGAAGCACGCCAAGCACGTAGATCTTCTCAAAAAGAAGTCCAGGATGTAGAATCAGCTGCCCAAGGGGACCTGTATGGGCCACGAATCGCTGATTGAAGGTAGGACTTACAAAAACTGCACCGTTAGCCGAATAACCGCACATTTACTTTCTTTTGCGATTATCTCGAAACTATATTTTTCAAACTGAATCCAACGAAATCTCGAAAACTATCGGCCCGATTGCTGTGAAAGTCGTACACAATACTTGTAGATGCATTAGAATTTTGCGATAACTTGATTGGTTTTTTTTATTGACGTTTTTTCTCGTAAAATTACGGTGAAAAATCCATATCTTTTCTGCTTTGGCTCACCATAATTTCCATAATAGTAGAAAGAAAAAAAATCCTACGTGAAATTGTAGCGACATTATCCACGAATAAGTTAATTTTTTTCAGATGCAACTCGTCGTTGCTTACAGTGGCGGAACAAAACCGCGTGTCGTGCGGAGGCCATCCGCGGGAATTTCTCCATTGCCGCCATTTTTTAATATTACAAACTAAAATTTATCTGAGGCATTCTTAAAACGGCTTCGTATCTTGGCTTAAAAAATTTTAATATTTCGTTTTATACTTTTGCGTTTATGAGTTTTAAAAAAATATACCTATTTTCTGGGCATCCTGTCCACCCGCCTTAACGGTTGCTCAAAAGGTCATTAGCTGACGAGGGTTAAATTGTCTTCCGATGAAAATTGGCCGAGATATTAATGAGCTATGTTCGAAGAGCTGTAAGCTAACGATATAATCGAATGACCTATCGATAAATGCCGTGAACGTGGATTCGAGCCCCGCTCGAGGCTTTTTTCCGCAGATTGTTGCCTTTTCTTTTATAGTTCTTGACACAATAATAATAAACAAACGTTGAAGCAACACAGTAAGAGAAAATAATATTTTTTAATCCCTGAACCACAGGGGGCTCGATGGCATTGTTTAAACTTGCAAACTCTACGAATTAATCTCTCAACCAATTTTCATCCGAGCATGATTCAAAAAGAAAACTGTTTTGCTTGTACCGACGCCAACGATCTAAATATTTTCTGTGTCCAGATAGTTACCTTACACCCTGTCCATTGGAGTGGAGTTCAATTTACCCTCCTTTCATAATAAGTATAGCGTATAATATATCACGTAAAAAGCATTTTACCGCACGCTGGAGGAACGAGCAAAGTGCTGCGCATCGTTTCTTCGTGAGATCTTCGTTTATCCAAAGATAGCGCAACATTTGGGTATGTACGTTTTTACACGAAACGAGCAACTGCTCTTTGTTCGTTGCGGCACTTTATATAGTACTTCATAGTTCGTGAGACGTGCGAGTGTATATTGGTAACAAATGTAGACGCCTTGCAGCATTGCGTGAGAGCGCGAGTGTATCGACGCAAGGCGAGAACTCGCACGGACGCGTGCAGGCCTTGCGATTCTCGAGCTCTTTGTTATCATCTGATAATTCGCTGTGGTATCTCATGTGTAAGTGGACATCACGTTTCTCCAGTATACAGTCGAGTAAGTATAGTCCTGGTCCTTTGTTTACGTTTGGCTAGTGAAACTGGGTCAGTGGAGTGGGGAATCTTGAAGAGAATATCGCCATAATCCTTTCACTGCTGCGCGCTCTGGGCCCAATCCATCACTACGGACGGTGCGTTATTCGCATGTAGGGTCGTTGTGACTTGTCACAGTGACCCGAAATAAGCCGAGTGCACAGAACAATACTGAAACAATTGCCGAACAATACTGAAACAGTTGCCGATATCTAGTTGCTATGCTACAAAGGACTGGAGCGTCGCATGAGACGCTATCTATAATTAGTACATATATGTAAAGAACATTTTTAAAATATTAACTATAAGAATACTCATCCCCTCTACACATACAAACTAAAGACTGTTTAAAGAAATTGTATTCAATACAAAAATCGCATTCTCCAAGGGTTGTTCGAGACTTCGGTCATAAAAAAGAAAGGGCCATCAGTTAATCCTTTTTATTTTTTCTCATTATTGCCGGGGTAGTACAAGAGTCGACATTTATCAGCCAGATGTTTTATTGCAGACTGACCATTGGATTTTTCCACAACGCTAGGCGTCGATGTACGCTGTGACTAATGGTAAAGTATAATTTTTACTCTTGACTCCTCCAACCAAAGGAGTGGGAGTGAAGTTAACAATTTTAACTGATCTAAGTTTTTGAGTCAGTTGTCAGTGGACCGTCATCTTTGTACTCTTCAAATCACATCACTCACCACACCTATACACTTGTAAATCCTATACTAGTCTCCCAAATATATTTTTGATTCACTGAAATCCTAAGTCCAACGACATAATTCCTTATACGTAACCAGTCACAGTTTATTAAAGTTAAATTGTGACGTATCAACCGAGTTTGTCACCCGAGAGTGCAATGCGTTTTACAACCTCATTGGATGTAAGACAATCGCAAAAAAGTCGAACGATACAAGGACGATAAATTCCATTGTTGACTCAATTGGTAAATCAGTAAAGGTGGTATTATAGCAAAAAAATGCAGAGAGCATATATATACGCCCGTAGCAGTGAAAGAGTTAATATTCAGCATCCCTTCTTCGTTGTAGAACCGAACCTTACTATAAATCTTTTTTCACGCTTTGTGACATATTAGTTCGTCTCCCGTGGCTTTAAACCTATCGTACAGCGGTTGCTAGGCAACGGTTGTTCTTCGAGAACACGTGTGTTTGTGTGGTGTACACATATATATTTATATGTGTGCGTGTGTGTGTGTTTATATGCTTGCCTAGGCATCTCCAGTTCTAAGTGATCGGCAACGACCCATCGGGGGTCGAGTGTGTTTCACAACTAGAACATAAACACCGTGTACGTTAGTTATCGGTACTACCTTATACGTCGTGCTGGTATACAGGCTAGGTACGATTCGAGTTCCGTAACAATGCTTCGGTGAGTGACTCTCTGTTTCTCTCTCTCTCTCCGTGTCGATAGACCGATTGATTAGTCGTTCAGGTATCTGCATAGTACAAGCGCGTTCCACGACTAGGAAATCCATCTGGACCGACGGAACGAACCACATTAAATTTGAGAAAAGCAGAGGACGTAAATAATATCTAAAGTCAAAGTGAAAATAATATCGTACAAAATATCTTTTTGTTGTTATTTTGCGCGTCGATTTTCTTTTTTATTGCACAAACAATGCAATATCGAGGGTGCGAAAAATGAATTCTCACAATTTTTATTGTCCTTCGCGCGGGGCAAAAATCGAATATATATGCATATAGGGTGTGCGTGGAGAACCGAAAGCCGGGCAAATGCTCACAAAAGGGTCTTTTCGGCACGAGCATCCGGTCACTGGTTTTTCGCGGACCATTCCACCGATCGTGTTTTTTTTTCTCGCGGATCTATCCGTTCGCCGTGAGAATCACCTCCCTCTTCCTCTCCAGCTCTTCCCAATCCGCAAACAAACACAGCCCTATCCTAAAAACTATAGTCCTGTTGGGGGGATTTACGAGCCTCGAGCTTCGTTTACACCACTGTATATATATTTCACCTCCGCGATGAATATTATTTACGCGAAAATTCGATAGTTCTCTTTCCACCTCTTCGCCCTTCTTTCGACCGCCCGCCCCTCCCTCCCTCTTCCCCCTTCTCCCTGGAGTACAAAAAAAACGGCTCGGCGAGCCGCTAAAATTCTCTCCTTCCTACGTATATGAATTATGGAGTTCACTCTCCGCGCTTTCGCTCGTCCCCTCTCCGCTTCTCGCCCCGCTATGGAGCGGGTTGAAAGAGGGCGTAGTGAGAGCGAAGGGAGGATGCATCGCGCCAACAACGGGCCACACAGAGCGAGAGAGAGAGAGAGAGAGAGAGAGGGAGAGCCCGCGATGGTATTCCCCGATGGGACCGACGTCGCATCTCGGAGTTGTGTTATTAGTTTTCACCATTGAAAAGCCCGGCGCGTGCTGCTCATGCCCTGACTATATGTACAGTACATTCTCTCATCCCTTTCACCCTCCCGTTTCTCCCTTCGCCTTTTCGCCCGACTCTCATCCCAGTCTGCCTGTCTGACGCGACTATGTTCTCTTCTCCTCTCCCTTTCTCATTTTCTCTCCCTTCTTGCCTCCCGCCCTTTCTCTCTCTCTCTCGCTCTATCTCTATCTATCTATCTCTCGTTCTCACACCCACGCGCTTTGTGCACCCTTTGTACTTCTCTTTCCGTCTCTCCGTTATCAAGCATAGGTACGTGCTCCCGCCATACCGTACGCCGTGTTATACCTACCTCTTTGCCGCTTGTATCGTCTCTACTGGAAGCCACCCTCTCCCCTATCTCACTCCCTCCCCCCTCCCTTCTATTTTACCACCAGACCATCGTCACATGTAAGCTCTTCTCGCTTTCTCTCATCTCGACATGCCGCACACCGTGGGGTTGGGCGGCTTGCGAAGAAGGGGAGCGAGACAGGAGCGTGTGCTGCCGGAACTTGGGATATTCCTGGTATGAAGTACCGCGAGTTTCTCCTTCTCTCTGACTCTCTCTCTCTCCCTCTCTTCCTTCTTCGTTCCCCTCTACCTCGCTGGTTACCGTGATCTGCAATATTTGCTCCGATGCTCTATTCTGCTAGAGGTACCAGCACCTTCACCCTACCAGTGAAACTACATACAATACATCAGTTAATATATATATATATATATATATGTATATATATATATATATATATATATATATATATATTAGTATGATATCTCGAGCAAACCACCACAGAGCCTAGCAGCATCAACCCGGATATACCAACGACCACGTTTCGCTCCACTGGCGAGTTCTGCCTCTCATCCTTCCGGATATCAATAATCTAAATTCCCAAGCCAAGCTGTGCTCTCTCCTATACGTAATATGTATATACAAAGCCGTATATACATACATACGTTAGGCACGAAGGCTTTCTCCGTACAATCGTCCCGGTTACACGATTGTACAATACACTTGCGAGGTACGAGAAAATTATGTGGCTGTAAGTGCACGTGCGAATGAAGATACGTTGGGGTATGTATGTGTATGTGTGTATGTGTGAGTTGGGCTGAGGGAAGAGAGGAGTCAGGTACCTCACTTTTGATACGAGAGATAGTACCGTTTCTATGTCGGAGTAGGGGTGGGGGGAGGGAGGGGAATAAACGTGATAAGACTTTGATATTTATATGTGATATGTATGTATATATATATAGGTATGTGCACGCTGTGTTGTACGGGAAGACAAAGGGCCGACAAATGTATGTCGAGCGATCGTTCACGATGCTGTTGAATGTCCGACGTACGAGATAATATTTTGTGGGTGAAAGAGGAAAGAAACATTGAGACAATGTGCGGGGACTTCGCGGTTTGAGACTCTTTCGGAATACCCGAAAGCCCCGAGCTACTCGAGGGCGGAGTGTGCCTTATAAGCAGAAAGTCGACGAAAGGTATTTGGGAGGATTGTAGATATGTATGGGACGTTCCGTGGCAATTCGGAAAACTACTCGTACCGATTAGTTTTTTTGATCGTTGTTGTTGTTTTTTTTTTTGTAAAATGGACTTTAAATTTGAACGAATCAAAAGACTAATTTTAGGCAACGTTATAATCTTTATATTTTTGAGACTTTATATATTTGAGACGGATTGAGGTGATTAATGAAAATTTGTTTCAAGCCGTGATAGATAAACGTGGATTTACATTCGGGAGATATTAAATAAACAAAAATTACCTGCTATATTATAAAAAATATAATTCGTTTGATTTAAAAAACTAAATGAATACACGAATTGTCACGAAACGGCTCGTACACACGAATCTATGTATTCGCTCGGATTTACGCGCGCTCACTCCCAGATTTTCAACGAATGTCTCCCGAGAATTTTGCGCCCCTTTTCTTCCCTTTCCCCCCTCTCTCTCTCCCTCACTCGATATTTCAACGAATTTTCGTTCAGACTTATTGCGCTTGAAAGCCGCACGATCATCCCCTGCACGCGCGTTTCAATCTCTTGGCTATTGGAACGCGCGAAATCCGCGACTGATTCGCGCCCACAAGGAAGAAAAGAGCGAGGAAAAAATAAAGCAAAAGAGGAGAAAGAAAAAGAACGAGCGAAATGGAAAAGATAGGTTGAGAGAATAGGGAAAGAAAACAAAAGAATTGCTATAAGCGACGCTTACAAAAGGCAAACAAAACAAAACAAAAAACGAAAAGAAAAATAGGGACGAGGGAAAGATAGTCGTGGAACGCGACATGGCGACGATGGTTTTTCATCGATATATGTAGTTTTGCCTCCGTTTCCATTGAAACTCGGTGTGCTGTGACGCAACTCCGCGCCCCCGTCGTCCACTCACTCGCGGTTGTACGTGACCTGGAATGAACCGCAAACACGAGGCCGCCAGGGGGTGTCCTCTTCTACAGTGTTAACTTGGATCGTAATTGCCAATTCCACGAATGCGGAGACCTCTCGCGGTCTTCCGATTTTATTTCGCCTCGCTTTTCTCAACCCTCTCCTTGCCGCCTATCTCCTCGCGTACGTGTATATATATATATATATACACGTATGTGTTATACCCCTATCGGTAGTCCATCCGCACGTTTTCCCCGTTCCCTATACATACTTGTAGCGGCGTTTCCTCCTCGACGTAATATCACGAAGATAATATTCGATGATAGCGCAATATTACTTTTACGGTAGCTTATGTCAGTTTATCGTCTTTTTTCTTTTTTACAGATTTTTTTCTCTCGTCTCCGATAATTGGTACCGTTACAGATTTCGACGATGTGATCGTAGTGCGAAATTACATGGAAAAGAGAGATAATTATGATTCATTGGATTTATGAAAGGTTCGAATGTGAATAATTGGATTGGTGAACGATTTCGGAAAATGATTTTATGTTTTATATAGGGGAGAAAAGGTTGCAGGCTTCGCCTCGTTTAATAATGTTGTTTTTTTTTTCATCGAATCGAACAACTTTCGAGCTTTCGAAATTATTGAAAATTTGATCACAGCGCGAAGTTACATCGATTGATGAAATAATTGTGATTTATCGGGCGTTGTTACATTGATGAGAGAGTGGATATTGAGGAGAAATAATTGATAAATGGAATAATTATGAATGATTAGTATTATAGCGTGGATCGGGGGTGAGAAATGAAAATTCCGGAAGCCGAATAATTGCGTTCGTAAAAGTTTATACAACGAATTTCAAGGTAGTGAGTGAAGCGTTACAGCTTTTCGTAAAATTTACGAGTCTCGTAAAGTAAATGAACGGACCTCCCTCTCTATTTCTGTCTGTCGCCCTGTCTCTCTCTCCCTCTCTCCCTCTCCATCGCGCGCTTCGAAGTACGAGCATCAAAATTTAATCGGCGTTATGAAATAATAACGGCTTATACAATTTTTGAACAATTTTATACTTTTTTCGACTCGCTTATTTCAGTAATACCGAGAAATTCTCGGATAGAATTTTCTTGTCCCCGTGGACGTTTCGTTTTGCGCATATTAAAACGCAGCAATGCGTACTCCTTCGCGAAGGTATTTCGATAGCGATGCGCAAAGTTTCATTTTTTACCTGCGTCTCGTACGCCGATATTATTTTACTTGCACATTCGTCCTTCTCGCAGTATATATATATATATATATGTAAAGCGAGGATAAATATACGCGAGGAATATTTGTCGTGTTTCACGAGAGCGAAACGAAATTGTTCGCTGTTGTGCAGCTGAAAATATCGTGAGAGTTATATCTCCGATGGAAAAAGGTTCGATGTGAAAGCGTCCGGAGGGTTTGCACATGTTGCAGTTATTCCAGCGTGTTGTCGCCCACTGAGGACGCTTGAAAAATCCTCGTCGGCTCGTGCGTGTACGAAACAGTAGTCATCGGTGGTCTTGCTCGAGTGACAAAATATTTTCGTTCCTGGGAATAAATTTATTTTGTGCGTTCTCTCTCCCGCCCTTTCCCCTACGTTGTACGCGAGTGCGAGAGAGCCGAATAGAGTGAAGAATGAAACCCTGGAGGCGTGAAGTACGCGCTGCACGCGGATCATGAGTCAAAAACAGTTGAAACAGAATTCGCGCACGCTTAATGAAATTTGACACTGGCCCCGGGGCTTGTATTGTTTTTATCAAAAAAAAATATATCCATCCACGTTTACGGAATATGATTATTGTTCCTTTCTTCTAAAAGGAAATCCCTCGTACGTCAGGCTTGTTTTTCGTTTTTTCGACGAATATTTTTTCATTTCCGTACGACTATCGCAATTGTCACAGACGAAAAGTAACGAAATAAAAACGTAAAATGAATTTTCGAATTTTGTTTTGTTTCTCTTCTGTCCTTTGCAATTTGCAGTTTCACCGAAAACTATTGTCCATTTGCCCATATCGGTCGTTTCGCTTTTCAACGTAGTTCGTTGTACGTTATAAAAAAGGATAATTCCATCGTATCGGTGAAAACACGATTACTCCAGCAAAACAATTCTCGTATCGCACGAAGTGAAAATGAACAAAAAAAACTGCGGGATTGAGGGAAACGAGAAATTCGACCTCTGGGAGAGTTTGTGCAGCAACACGAACATTATATATATATATAATATAATGTACGCAGTATATATTTATAAAGGCGTGACTATGGTGATTTTTTCTTTATGCAGTCTCGCAGCTTTTAGTCACCGTCACCAAATTAAAACGCCTCCCTCAACCACGTTTTTGTCGCTTTACCGGCGAATAATGTAATTAAATTTTATCTCGTGTATGTTGAACATTTTGTATCGCACTCCGTCACCGTGGACGTTGTGAAGGTACACGCCTCTTTCCATCGTTTGGTATAGTCCCCTATGAACAGATATATATATATATATATATATATATATATATATATATATATATATGGGTAGTAGTATATTATACCAGGGAGGTTTGGAAATGACGAGAAGAGGACTTTATCATCCGGGAGTTTTCCTCAAAACGCTATTACGTAAAATGACAAGCTTTTCCCGGAGAATACATGCGATGAATTGAAACACCGTGGCGTGCGAAAAGTTTCAGAAAACTGCGAGTAGCTTCAATCGACTTTGTGTACCGAAAATGGTCTTTTTTGTGTATTCTTTTTTTTCTTCCTTCTTCGACGACGGAGTTAAATTTTTCTCGTTCCCTTTCGCTCGTGCCTTTCATGTATTCGCGAGACGGTATGTACCCAATTAAAAGTTAGTTTTTTACATCTTTTATGGATTTTCGAGAGCACGCGAGCTGTAATGTATTCGCGAACGCGGCGCACACTGAGAACTTGTTACGGGCACGCAGTCAGGATGAAAATCTCTTGTGATACTGAAAACAAGTTAGGTTGATTCAAAAATTACGAATAAAAGTAAATGTACATCGGGATTAAACACGCTCCGGACGATACACCCCCTTTTAAAAATTATTAAAGGAACGAAATTTCAGAAAAGATCGATGGAGTTCTTAATCGCAAATTTTTCTTCGGCTTAATTTAAAAAGAATTACGAAACAGAAAAAAGAAAGGAAAATATATAAAATAATTCATCGAATAATATTTACGGCGGTTTGCCCATCCAGGCATAGTGTGTTTTTTTCTCGATGGACGGACGACTGGTCTTTCCATCAGAAACCCAATTTCTCCGTAGCCAACTAATTAATCTTTATATTAATTAAAAATATCATTTATTCTATACATTCGAAAAAGTGATTATTCTTTAGCGGAACCATAAAACAGCGAATAATTATACCTTTTAATTGGTAACGACGGTTAATGGATTTAGGTAATTAATCGAACGAGGGAAAATATGGATTCACGAATGGATAGTAATCGGGCTGAAAATTGAATCGTACACTCATGAGGTTTTGACTGTAGGGAACAATTTGCGCAAACAGCCTTTAGCAGTTTAAGAAATAACACAGAGACAGTGCGCTATAACGTTTGCAAAGACGGCTTGTCGCGAGGCGGAGAAAGCTCTATTGGAGGGTAAGGGGGTTGGTCCCATGGAACGATGAATCAAACGAGCAGCCGACGACGCTTGGTCCCGGAGACAACGCCGGAACCCGCTGGATATAACAGCCATGCAGGCGTAATAATACGAGGCTCGTATAACGCGTTACGTTAATACAAGGAGCCGAGCTGCTGCGCTCTTGGAGTTCTTATCACGCCTCTTCTCGTTCCGTCCGTCTCTCTTTCTCTCACGCGGCGGTTTAACCTACAGAGTGATTCAAAATTCCTCGATTAATTAATTCACTTAATTAACACTTCTTTTACAACGTTTAGGGGATATTCATTAATTTCTATAAAACGATGAACAATAATATCGCCGAAATTTCTTTTCTTATTATTTCTTAGCCACGATCTTTTTAATTTCACTCGTGTAGAAGTTCGAATAACGTTTTTTTCATGAAGTTGTGCTTTAAATTTATATATTTAAAAATAGATAAACATGTACTCCTCTTTCTTATCAATGAAATAATAAATAATTTATTTAATTCGAAAATTGTGGTATAGATTGAAATTTTTAATTTTATTTTGCATCGTCTTGTACATCGAACGTTTACCCTTCTCCATCTCTGACGTTGACACCGGGAGGCAACACGCGTCGCGAGCTCTACAATGCCCATGAAACGGTTGTGTGCCTCTCGTCGCGCACGGTATATTCGTCGTGGCGACAACTTTTGCGAGAATGCGAGGTAGGTAGAGACTGAGAGAAAGAGAGGGAGATAGAAAGTAATCGAGGAAGAAGAGAAAGAGAGAAAGTCTCAATGAGATCTTGAACGAAGTAAAGTAGCGTTAACGATCTGGGCGTGCCGTTGCGCGACACAAAAGCCCCCGTTGAGGAGATGAAATTCTCGGGGAATATCGTATGTCGAGGGGTGAAGAGAGACGAAACGAAGGAATTCTATTTGTCCGATTAGTTATACCTCCGACATTCCCTTCGTTCGCGCACTCCAATTTTTTTGTGCTTCGCGGATAGATCCGGATCCGTCGAATGGATTTCGAATCGATTTATCCAGCACTCTCAACGTCGGTCTACGACCTTTGCGCGAACTGAAAGCGATACCGCGTTCGGATAATAAAGTTTTCTCTTCAAAGAATCCATCTAGTTCACGCTGCTCTTCAAATCGAGATAAAATACACGTGCGTGTTCAGTCGCGACGGAGATAATATTTCTGTAAATTTGCTGCGATGCGGACGATGAGTCGAGAGGCAAAGTACAATTTTGGTTTTTTCTTTTTGTTAAAATTCATGAAGAATTAATTCAAAATTTCGATTTATTTCTTGATTAAATCGACGCGAGAAATCTCAATCGTTTTCTTTGATCGTATATACGCCGTTCGTGAAAATATCATCGTCAAATTTGTATTTTCAATTAATTTGATTGAATTTCAAAATTGAATAAAATCAATAATCAAAAATTCACCATCGATGAAGAATTTCTACCCATGAATCGAATCGATCAAACCTGATTCGAATGTAATTTCGACGATTAGAAATGGATTCTCGTTTGGAAATTCACTCGCGCAAAGAAATCAACCGATCTTGAACATGGGAGGCGCCGAATATGGAAACTAGATTGAAATTTGATGAAATGGAAAAGCTTTTGCATCGCTTCGAGCCTGCAAATTGTATGTATGTATATACGTGTAAGGAAGGACTCGAATATACTGCATGTCCTTCGCATCATGAATACTAAGGTTAAAGTGTCTTTGGTACTTTCTGAGGCCAACACGATGATACGGGAGAGGGTCGTCTCTGCTTTCTACGAGACTTTTAGCTTTTGGGATCTTCATATCTCAAGTCCTCTTCTTCGTATCCTTCTCTCCTCTCTCTCTCTCTCTCTCTCTTTTGGCGAAACGTACCGTCAAGGAAAAAAACGTAGTATACTCTCTTCTTGCAACGGAGCTATATATCATTTTTGTCTAAGATACATTTCATCGTGACTGTCGTACCAGTCTCGCGCTGGTTCAACACATGAGAGAGCACGAAGCCTAGAGTGCACCCCCTCCCCTGCACGTCTCTCGCATATCATATTCTCTCGAACCTCTGTTTCCTTGGATCTCTATCCTCTACTTATAGCTATCAACATACATAAATGTAGCTCTACTGCCGCTTCAACCTCGACACAATCTGATCTCTAGTCTATGACGACGAATCGCATCAACTACTCCAGTACTTTTGTGATTTTTCATGATTCATTTACGGTACGATATAAATCCCTTCTTTTTTCTCGTATTTAAATTTTTTATAAATTAAAAAACGTTTCTTAAATCCAGTCTGAGATATTTGTTTTATAGCAGAAACAAATCTATAGTAATTTGTCACGTACGAGAATGAATGTAGTTGAGAATTATAATTTCTTTAATTGTTATTTATCGTTTGTTTGATAAATCATTTTTTTTTCCGGTATTGGAATCAAAGTTATAGAAATAATATATGCTTTGATCCGAATTTCTAATTTCTATGCAAACCTTACTGTTTTTAATGCATATAAACCATCTGAACAAATAACTCATTACGTGTTCGCCGTTTGCCAATATTGATTCGACGCATTTCTCTTTCTATTTTTATCTCTGTCTCTCTGTTTATTCCCTTTACCGTTGTCGCGTTACTTGCCAACAGCGTGGTGTTTGAGAGGACCCTTCAGATTGGATCTTCCTCAATTTCGCTCTTGCTCGGTCCACTTGTAACTTAATACATACCTATATATATATATATATATATATATCGTCTCTGCTCTATTCATTTCAACAGCCATGCCGGCTTCTGTGCTGTGGGAGTAGGAAGTAAACTCGCGCGTTTTGGTCGAAAGCTCTCTCCCTTTTCCTCGTTCCCATACGCGATTTCGTGCCGGGGAAACAATGGAGAGTCTCGCCGGGTCTAACACGGAAGAGTCCGTCTGTTATCTCTTTTCTCTAAAGGGTTGCGTCGACGTCGCGTCGTCGTCCACGCTTCGTCCTTCACACCCTCCCGCAATGACCCAACCACAAACCGTCCTAGCGCGGCTTGACAAAGGCGAGCACAAATGTTGGAATGGCCGTCAACGTTTCTGATTCGGACGCGAGATGCTCGATCGACCGAGAGGATAATCGGCGAAGGAAACACCGATAGAAGTAGTTTGAAATTTTAGTACTAATAATAAGTATACTCGTTTCTGATTTTCAATTATTTACCGGTGACAAGTTGATAAAATGATTTTCACGTTTTTGTTTTTCAAATTTTAACCGACAAATTGATAAAAATCAAGAGTAAAAATATTGTATGTTTGTTGTACGAAATATTGTTGGCCCCTTCTTCTCTACTCGTAGTTTTATCTACAAGACTTTAGTTTAAGCTTCAAAATGCTTCAGTCTAGGCTTCAAAATGCCGCTTGGTCCATCCGATTACGATTACTTTGCGATTTTGGTTAATTTTTTTAAGTCGGTGCATCGATTCTTCTCGATCTTTCCGTTTCCCCCTTGGATCGAAATTTCACAATTTTCAACTCGTCTTCGCAGCTACACAAATTTCAATATCGGAATAAATCAAACGCCATTCTCTAGACCTTTGCATCCGCTTTTAGAAAATCCAATAGTAACTTCCAATCAGTTTAATAGGACCAAATCTAGAGCTACTTGAAAAGTTTATGATTTTACACTTGTGCGAAATTCATCGAAAAAATAAAATATCATGTTTTTAAGGTCGTTAACCTTTGATGACCGTATTCGGTCGGAAAAATCGTGCCCTGATTTTTCGGTATTTTTCCGTCAAAAGTTGTAAAATCTGAAGATTTGCATTCTTGGATATCTTGTGTATGTCGTTCATATCCTGGAACAAGTACATTCTATGTATGATCTTTGGGAATTTTTTGACGAGATATGCCTATGAAACGTTGACAAATTTTCGTGTTTCGCGAAAACACGAAAATATCGAATTTCCGTGGAATGTTTGCCAAAAGTTAGGATCTATCGAACTTGCGTAGCTTCAATTTCCACCGACTAAATTTCGAATATTTGGCCAACGACTGGAAACTGGCAAAAATCGTGTAACATTTTTTGTTGGTTGTTGCGACCGCACGCGCAAAGTCTCATCAACTTTCATCAACTTTCCAGTCTTTGAGGAAAAAAATTCCGATGCACCAACGTTTCCGGCGCGAGCGCAATTTTTGTTTACGAGAAAAATCGTTCTCTTTGAGAGTCGACGATAAAATGTTACTTCAATCGGTTTTTTTAACCTCTGTCCGCCAAAGGGTAGGAAATTGTTCTCTGCCACTCGCGATACGACGGATATCCGCTCGCTAAAAGCTCGTCGGGTCTTGCAACGTATGACAGTTTTCATATTTTTAATGGAACTTTTTTTCGTAAAACACGAGGCTCTCGGAAACTGGTCTTTTTTAAAATGTCGTTTGGATTTGAGAACACAAAACAAACAAAAAATCAAAGGAAAGAAGAAGCAAAGTAGCGTGCTCCGAGTGTATCCTACGCGGGATAAACGCGATGTACTTGAAACAAAGAGACGTTACGAAAATGTATTTTAATTAATAACAAAAACAGAAACAAAAGGTTTATTTTAACGAATGTATTACGTAGAGTATGACGCGCGAGAGATACGGCCCGATGATTTAATTATAGTCATATTTCCCTCTGCCCTTCGAAGGTGTACGAGCGACGTTGAAACGTGAAGGAGTGAACAAAACAGCAAACGAATCACCGATAGACGTAAATATCGCTCGACATTATACGTGGTAAAGCGTGTTTAACGTATCCGAGTACGAAATAAAAAATTGATTCTCGAACCGGGTATAAAAATGAAATAATAACTCGAACCTTAAATTCGTTACACCGCGAGTTTCCATTCGAATAGGTCAAATTCATGCTGTCCAAAATTCCCATAAAAAATTCGTACGGTCTATAAAGACACAAAGAAATATAATTTTTTTTTGGTACGTTCCACTATTTGTTCGTAAATAAATAATATATATTACTAATTTTGTCCACGAAGACCAGATTAGCCCGAATCACGTGTAATATCGTCGGCGTATCAGTCTCGTTACAAAATTATTCACCTCGATTTATATGCACGGGGTAGCCGCTTGAGCATCGAGCTCTTTGCTGCGCAAAATCGGATAACGCGCGCTCAAATTCTATCTGCATCGCGACATTCCATGCGAGGCATCGGGTATTAGGCGTGCTTTGTGCACTTTGTACGTATACCACATCGAGAAGGGTTTCGTACCGACACCAAAGAGATTCTATGAGGAGACAGCGACGTTGACTTGCCAGCCCGGAGATGAAAGGAGAAGCACGCGCGGCGATGGGAGTTTATACGCCGTCGTCAATGTTGCCGGGGCGCACACCGACTCGTACTACTGCGATGTCTGCCCAACGCGGTGACGTATACGTGTATGTCGCTTGGCGTACGTAGGTACCAGTCCTCGAACTCTATAGCCGGCTATTATATATCGCCGCGATGCATATAACCCTGTACTTACGTTGTGACATGACTATAGATGGCCAAAAATTTTGCTCATGCGGATGTCCGGACCCACTCGTCCTACCCCATCCCGGGCGTTAACGAACGACGCGCGTCGTATTTGTGTCTATGCGGTTTTGATAACTTGACGCATATTCGTATACGTATACGTTATATATATATATAGGTATACATAATAATTTATCCGCATTGCTGCTGTATGTATTACGTCGCGAGACGAGAAATTCTGAAGCCGATCGCTCCTCGTTATCATCTCCAAGCGATAACTTTGAAGTTCTATCTTCCTCTATCTACGTATCTCTCATCGCCGTAACCATCGCGACATTTAGCTTATGCCGGGGATGGAAATCACGGTGTACTTCCATTTCACTTGCGAGGCCTGGGATCGAACGAAAATGTTATAGTTATAGGTACGTTACACAGACACAGACACACACATAGACACATATAATGTAGGTATATAACGCATTAAACGTATGTCGGGGGTTTAGTTTAGGGGGCTAGTGGTTTCATCGCTCGAACGCGAAATCGCGTATAAGGTAAACCGTAATGATCGTTTTTAACGATTTCGTTATATCAAATAAAAATAACAATATCGTTAAATTGGGAAAATTGTTATATTTTTTCTCCGACGTAACGAATGTGTTCGCTTACCGTAGGTACGGTTATTATGATACATTTTTTAATTGTCCAGTCCGATCACGAGAATATATATATACATTTTTTGTTTGTAAATTAAATTAAAAACATCAAAGTATCATTTTCATTTTCCGAGAATTTATTTTACGAACGTCGAAAATAGCACGCGGATAAAATTTATTCATGACTCGTCTCAGTTCCTCGTGCCACGGATCTTTATCGGTTATTTCGTAGCTTATTATTATTATTATTATTATTATTATTTCGTTAATTGTCTAACTAACGAATATTTCAAGGTATAAATATCACAGTTAATATTAGTCTCCCGGGTCTTTACGATCGTAGAATACGAATCAGAAGCCAAGAGTCTTTTTACTCGTCGTTCATTCTCGGTACGCGCGGACGAGGAAAACTTGAAGGGCGTAAATGGATGGGGCTGCAAGGAGGGGGCTGGAGGGGAGCCGAGAGTGAAAAGCGAGGAAACGCGAGAGTGCGCTAGTGTCCATTCAAGCGTTCGAGCACAGCAGCGGCAACAGAAAAGCCAGGAGCATCGGAGTTCTCGGGTTATTACCGGTGCAAAAAGCAGTATTAGTAAGAGAGCCCTCGCCCCCCCCCCCTCTCCACCTCCTTCACTTTGCCACTATTCGTCGCTCGCAGTTTCTCTCTTACGAGAGTGTCTTCTTGTTCACGTCGGTTGGTATGAATTCCGAGATATTCCGCACCCTCTCGAGAGGGGTCGCTACTGCAGGGCGGTCGGTGAGGGACGGGATAAAAGGAGGGAGAAAGCCACCGGACTCATTATCGGGAGATACGAGCTCACAATTAAAAGTTAATGATCCACGCTGTATATAGATATACGCGTATAACGATTCGTGACTGTAGAAAGTACTTTTCCATTTCTTTATCCTCTGTACAAAAGTATACATATCTACATATATATATATATATACCTGGATATCTATGTAATATCTATGCATATATATATAATAGTGCACATTCATAGCGAAATGCGCCTCCGGCGTAATTTTCTACTTTGGTCCTCCTTTATATTCGTACGCCTTTTAATATCCACGGTTACTTAGAGACCGTATGATCTTTTCCTGCTTTCTTCCTCTTTCTCTTTTATTCCTCGCCCCCTCCAGCTTCGAGTCTACGATAATACGAACAGCCACGAAATTACGATACATCGTTAATTATGATTAATTTCGAGAGAGCCAGGATTTTATAAAATGTACTTACATTTTAAATGAATAGTATTGAAATGTATGAACATCTTTTACAGCGAAATGTATTTATATTTTATTTCATTTTGATTAGAAAACGGCTCAAGACTACGAGTTGGATCAATTAGTATGTTAATGCATATAGTTCGATCAACAAAGAACGTCTGCACGTTGTATTGCGAGTTTTGGATTCGTATTAGCATGGTAGAAAGAGGATCCTATTCCCTTGCGATGGTTAATCAATATTTCAACCTGGGGCTAATTTCTCGAGTTGCCTCGATGCGCTCAACGCCAAAACTTTCGAGCTGCTGTATTTTGGGATTTCATCGGATAGCACTGCTGACATCCTCGGCTTCCATATATATCGATATATATATATACAGACACTGCCTGAAGAACCGTGCAATCCGCGGAGAGGATTATATGTGTATAAATAGTTCAACGCGTAATAATTTCGTGTACCCCTCCGCCCCTTTCGCAAACTCACGAAAACGTTCAGCCAGAAGATGAAGAGAGAGAGAGAGAGAGAGAGAGAGAGAAAACGAGTTAACGAAAGAACGGAATACAGAGGGAGGGAGAGAGAGAAGGAGAGAGACGTAGGTACAGGTCCGAGAACAGACGAGAGACATAGTCGCTTATTTTTCCAAGCTTTCTGAAAAAGTTTTCTTATAAACCGCGGCGCTTCGGTGTATTCAGAAACGAGGGGCCAACGAGGAAATGAGAGGTACAAAAAGAAATGCACACATACATAGATATACGAGTATATACATATTTATGAAAACGGAAGTGGAAAATGCCAACGGACGCCGGCGGCGACTTATAATTCTTAAATTCACCGCGCTCGTCTGGCGGTCGGCCCGGAGCGCCCTCTGCGAGAAAAAGAAAAGTATCCTCCGCCGGCCACCAGGGAGCGTTTCTGTTGGCAATATCTTGTTTGCAATGGGAAAAAGGTAAAGAAGAAAGCTCGTATAGAACTCTGTGTGGAAAGGACAGGTGGAGGAACGACAACGGAACGCGATGCATCTCGTAAAAGCTCGATGATTGCCACCGGGCACGGGAGGAACGGCCGCTCTGCTTTATCCTGCGAGCATCAGCGAACGCCGACACCTCTCTCTCTCTCTCTCTCTCTCTCTTGTATACGGCCTCGCTGCTCAGCCCTTATTTGCATTTTATTGCCGGTTTATGCGCACGCCCCGCGTAAGCTACGCAAACGTTTCGGGATATACACAATTCCTCTTTCTCGGGATGGAGGAGAACGGCATATGTTATATATATATGGTATAGAGACGCACAGTAAACGGGCTCATTCGTTGCGATTCGCGTGTGCCATGGACAGATCTTTTCTTTTTCTCATTCTCCTCTAGAACGGGACTTAGACAGAAGGTTATTATTTATACGTATAGTTATACAACACTGAAAGCGGATTTCTCGATCGTAAACATTTTGAGGAGGGAAGCAAAAAATCTCGTATTTTATTTTATGACGTTTTTTTCGTCCTCACCGGGAGATAATCACGTTGCAATTTCGGGGACGGAATGAAAAGAAGAAGAAAAAAGGATTTTATGAATGTAATATCGTGCATTACCCTGGGTCTCCGGCGGGAGGAATGGAGACGTAGATATATATGCGAGCCACGATGAAAGCTTATACTTTGGGATTCATGACGTATTACGTATATCTTTTTTCTCTTGTCATACGAGAAAGCGGATGATATGCCGAACTAAAGTCGAGTCGAAAGAACGATGTCTTTACTGAGAGAGAGAGAGAGAGAGAGTTTATATCATAAAAAGATATATTGAGTAGACGACGCTGTGTAGAGAAGGAAAATGAAAAAGTTGGAAAGAGAGACAGAAGCTACAATTCTTGTAGCTTCTGTCTTTTCTTAATTAGTTTGTAAGGAAATGAATTTCGAAAATGGGTCTAAAATGTAAGCGATTTTTTTTCGAAGAAAATAAAAGGAATTTAGCTTTTCATTTGAGTCGCCTCGGATTACAACAACGCGGACGACACGCAAAGCGTTAGTTTTACACCCGTTGTGCTCAACGACCTCGACAAAAGTCTCCGCAATATAATACGAGTAGATAATCATACTGGACGTTCGCGCACTTAATAAAACGAAGTAAGCATATTTCCGTTATGTACCGTGAAATGTATACGTAATGTCCCATACAGCTATGTATGGCTACTTATAATTTGTAAATATTTCCCCGATTTTCTATTTCAAAAACAGTCAAATTCCTCCCGGCCCGAAAAATCTTTCCTATTTTTTTAATAAATTGGTATGTCGTCCTATTCCCGGGTTCCCTTCCCCTTGTAAAGAGGTGTGGGGAAGATGGGTGAGACCGACCGAGCGCGTCCTCAGGTGGCGGATAGAGGGACGTCCAGAGTATGAAGTGACTTCACGACGGCTGGGGAACGGGGCGTCATACGGTGACCGGGACCTGGGTCGGGAGGATGCGGAATGCTCTGGTGAACGGGTGCTATAAGAAATCCATCCGGCGTAAAACCTGGTTAAAGTGAATGAAGGCCCCGTCGCGGACCACTCCCCAAGCCAAGGTGGAATCTATCGTGTCGATGGCTGAATGGCACTTGGGTCAGAGTGCTTGCACGATGCCCTTGGGGTACCAGGCTACCCCCCTCCCCCCATTTTAACTAGCATTATCATCACAACAGGCTCTGTGGTGACGAACCACTATTTCCTGACTACACGTGGGAACCTTATGGGGACCACCAATAATATTGAAGGCCTGGGAAGAATTCTATAATGAGGTTGGGGCTCTGCCCACAGTGGCCAGACTTTGCAGAGTTTTCGCTAGTGGCCCACAATTCTAAGCTTGGTGGACTCATCTCCCTAATGGAGACTGGGCAGAGAGACACGAAGTCATACTGGCACACCTATGGGAGGTTCACTTCCCTGGATCAAGATTGGCTGAGCAGGGCTCCTCAAATGGGGACAGACTCTTCGACACTGCACAAGATAACTGAGGCACCGCCGCGAATGTGGTCACATACGACAGAATCCGATGGGCACTGGACTACTTCGATGGGTACAAGAGCCCAGGGCGACGGGATCTTCCTGGCCCTTCTTCAGAAGGGGGAGGGGAGACCCTAGTCAGGCACCCAAATTTCATCTTCAGATCCTGTCTTGCACTGAGATATGTGCCCCAAGCCTGAGGAGGGGTCACTATAGTGTTTATCCTGAAACCGGGTAAAACCAGATATGACCAAGCCAACATTCAGGCCCATCAGCTTGACGCTCCTCCTACCTGTGACCATGGAAAGCCTCGTTGACAGGTTTGTTAAAGACGGGGCGCTGGTAAGAATGTGAGTGCAACAATCTCAATACGCATACTAGGCGGACAGGTCCGTGGAAACGGCCTTCCACAGCCTGGTACGCGAGATAGAAGGCGCCCTCAATAAGAAGGAAGCAGAGGGTGCCCACGGGGTGGAGTAACCTTCCCCCAGATGTGGCTCATGGTTGTCGACGGGCTCCAAGTATTTGAAAGTGGGCCGCAGAGCGCCTTGTGGACCTCTGGGAGTGGGGCCCAGGGATAAGGCACACAAGGGCACTGTTTTCTGACCCCGCGGAAAAACTGGGGACTGAACTGACGCTGCTCGACCGGTCTCAAGTGAGATTGGTAGTGGGGCTAGTTAAGGGTCACTGGCCCACTGAAGAGCACCTAGTGCGACTGGGACTCGCAGAGGACCCAGTCTGCAAGAAGTGCTACAACGGGATGGACACACTCCTTTATTTACGTATAAGATGCAGCGGGCTCGAGGACATCAGATGTGACATCCTAGGGACCACTGTCACTAGTGGCTTCGTCCTGGCGGTCGCGGGGCGACCGGACTCCTAAGCTTTGCGCGAAAGGCCGGCTTGCCCATGGGCCCGCCTCGGTAACGGTTATGCCCCACTAGGGGCTCGGGCACAATGGTCCTATGGACTGAGCGCCTGGCTAAATACCAACTAAAAAAAAAGTCGTCCTTTTAATCGTTATGATTAGTATTATTATTATTGTTACTATTATTATTACTATTATTATTACTATTATGATTACTATTATTATTACATAGTTTCGTGATATACCGACTTTCCTGTCGACTGTCTCGCAACGGTGAGACGTTTCTGGATATGAGGTCGGTGGTTTGCGAAAATAGACTCCGATGCAGGTGGAATAACTGAGGAAAATCGAAGAGAAATGGAATGAGAAAGGGTATACGAAGGAAAAAGAAAAGATTTCGATACGATAGATGTATATAGGAAGGAAGAAAGCTCGACCCTTTTTCCTTTACGTCCCTGCGGCAACAAATGGTTTCTGCCTCTTCTACTCTTACGCTACTTCCATCTATACATTACACACACACAAATATATATATGTTTAACCCATACGTATATACACGTATGGTGTATATACGCAATGGTAAAAGAAAAGACTTTTTCTCGAATACGAAAAATAAAGCCCGCGTCGTCAACGAAAACGTCGAGGACAGGTCATCTCTCTCTCGCTCTCGCTCTCTCTCTCTCTCTCTCTCTCACAGATCGTGCGAGTATACGAGAGCTTTTCTTATTCTCTCTACCCTGAGCAATATCCGATGCCCGTGTGGATAAACAAAAAGCAGTGAGAAGTGTAAGTACTGTATACAGCTTGCGGGAATTCGGTTTGGTATCGACACCATGGAATACTTTCCCCTCTCTCCCGGTGCGCAAGAGGCCCGAAAAATAAAATAAAGAATAAAATAAAATACCAAAGAAGAAAAGACGGTAGTACAAGACTCTCGATGACTTTGGCTGGAATATAGAGAGGCGATACGATATACTGTGCGATCTTCTCTACTCCACCCTGCCCCTTTGCCTCTTCTACCCCTTGTCTCCGTCTCTTTTTCCGTCTCTGTCTCTTTCTTTCTTTCTCCCCCCCCCCTCTCTTTCTATCTTTCTCTCTTCTTCTCTGTTGGACTGCCTTTCCCTCATTCTCTCTTCCTTTCTTTCTCGCTTCGTGGCAGAAAAGAGAAAATCGCGAGTTGAGAATATGCCAGGCACGTTTCTTCTACTCCGGGTGTCGGTAAAATATATACAGACTCCATTCGTTACTTTATTTATTTATTTTTCTTTTTTTTTTCTTTCCTTGCTTCTTCGAGACGAACATTGTGGGCTACATCGTGTATGGAGTGCGCACGGTGCAGTATCAGTCCGACGATCCTCGCGACTGTCTGACGGTCCTTAGCTATCACAGCTATATATACATATAGATATATAAAAAGGTGTAAAAAAAATAGTCGAGTTTTATTCTTTGGCTTCCGTACACGTACGAGAATCTCGCGAGAACTCTACAGAAAGAGAGAGAGAGAGAGAGAACGAGGGGGAACGTGGAGTATACCGCGATGTGGAAACTCGGTACTTTTATATCTATTGGCTCGTTCGTTTCGACGATAGTATATCACCCAAACATACAGACCACAACGAAAAAACACGCTCGAGGATTCTCGAGGCGGAAGCGAGTGTTTAAAATTTTTCGTTTTTTCTCCTTCCACTCCGGAAAAAGACGCGCGGATTGTTTCGTACCACGCGATGCACGGAGTCCATTATATTTTATTGATATTGATATTATTATTATTATTATTATTATTATTATTATAACGCGTAATAAAACGGCAATGAAAATTATCGTTATAGCTTTCACGAGCCCATGAATTATTTTGCATTAAATTTCACAATACCCATCAAATGATCATTTACTAACGGCTGTCCGGCACCGCGAAACGGTGAACGAAATATCGCGCGATCATCGGGAAAAACTGCGGAAACGCAATTCGGCCCCGAGCGATGATGGTACTCGAAGGATCGCGGGGATACGAACAGTAACGTATATCTCATCCACGTAATCATTATATTATATGTAATCGTACTGAATGAAAACCCCTTTATCGACATAATCGATGTAAATGCGGAAATTTCGATCCATTAACGCGTCGTCCCATTATTCGCGTAATGCCCCGCTACGAGAATGTCGTTCCGTGTATTCGCTCACGCACACCGACGTACACTCTCGACCATATCGTGTCGATCCTCTAACGTTTTCTCGTTAATATATATCGGCCTACATTATTATATGCCGCAGGATGATTATATCGCTCCATAATATATTATATATTTATTGTACAACGGGGAATAAACAATCATAATAATAATACGGGCAATTTGTTGGGCTTGTATCATAAACCGGTCGGTTCGCTCGACGGTAGAGATAAAATTTCGTTTCTCCTTTGTTTTCCATTTTTCACCCGAGGCTATCGTGGTAAATGAATAAATAACATAAGAAAAGAAACGTCGATCGTTGCTTTGATCGGACCGAGACACGGCGATCGTTCAAAGAGCGAGATACCCGTTTCTTTTGGGTCCGTTTTTCAATTATTTCGAAACGTTTGACCGTACGGGCGATCGAATAACGATGAATTTTATTGAACCCGATGAAAATGCTAATGAAAAATGAGTATCGGCGCTTCGACGAGCCCCATCGCCGCAGACTCCATTTTTATCAATCTTTTTTTTTTATCGTTATTATCGTTTATCGTAAATGCACAAAAAATAAATTCCGTCGATAAAAAAAAACTCTACTTTACACTTAACGGCCTATAGATAATCCCACGTATCGAATACATCGCCGAATTTACGATCGAACTACGAAATTTCCCCAATCGACAATTATCGGACACCGAACGACGAAAATCACGTGACAATGATCGTTCCGTTGAAAAGAAAAAACGAAAAAAACAAACACATACACGCAACAAACACACACACAAATGAAAAAGAAAACAGAAAATGCATTCCAATCCCACATTCGCGTGCACGTTGTTTTGGCATGCGATCGAGAGCGGTGGCGGGAGTTTCAGGGTAAAACGACGCGTCCGTGTCGTCCGGCCAGTAATGCTCCGTTAGATTTATATTGTCACGTATAATCGCGGGTGGGCACTCGTGATATTGTACACGTTCGATGGCACGCGCACACAAATACACTCGCGCGCAGGCGCGTTCACACGCATGCGCATCTACACACACAACTGCGCGCCGACACCTATACGCAATCATCCCCCTACACACACACGCGCGCGCACAGAGAGAGCTGCACGCGTATACACAGAGACAAAGAAATTATTTCGCACGCTGCTGGCGTTTCGCGGGAGAGAGAAAACGCATCGGGACGATGCTATAGGCGAAAACCAAGGGCCCGAAGAGAGGCGGAGGAGTACGCGCGTTGCACCGAAACCGCCACTGGCGCTCTCGTAAATCGTCACGCACGTGTATACGTCGTACCCGACGCCGCATCCGATATCCTCGCACCCTCGCACACATCGCCCCCTACCCCCTCTCGGTCTCTCGCGCGCTAGCGCGAATATTAAATTAATCGTTTCGACTGCCCATATCGTATGAATAGCTGTGGCGAAGGGGGAGGTACGAGAGACGGTGGATGGGGCGAAGAGTCAGAATTTATAGCTGATCGAACGCTACCAAACTAATTCGTTTCGCACGCAAAACTTAAAAAAAAAAATTTATTTCTCAATATTTTCTTCTTATCGCGACGCGGGGCACGATAAAATTATAATAGCCGGGTCACATGTGCGCTCGAGTGCGAAAGCGAGCGTATGTGTTTTTTAATTAACGCATTATCGATGATTCTCATTATCGCGAGGTGCACGAAATTAAGGTTTTACGTCGAATCGATGAATAATAGGTGAAAAGTTTTCGGGGAGAATTCAACGTTTTATCCAATTATAATTCGTTTCGATATATATTTGTCGATGAGAAACTCGGTTAACGTCAGTAGCGAGACGAGATTAACGGGATGGAAACGACGATGAAATATTTAACGCGGCGTGCTTTTTCGAGAGTTGGCAAATGACGTAGACAGGTGGCGTTAATGTCGAATCATTTACAACGTTGAAAAATCAGGAATAAATATTTTGACAAATTTCGAGCTATTCCGTGACGATCTTTTTTCGTTTCTCCATGAAAAAACAAAACAATAATAAATTTATTCAATTATTTTTCGTCCCTCTGGGAAATCGCTGTTTCGTGTTTTAGTCGCGAATGCGAGTATTCGCGAGGTTTTAAATGCTCGTAACGTGGTGTCAAATAACAAAACGCGTTGAATCTTTGATAAATTTTGAATCAATCGTTATTTTGTACTCGTACGAATATTGGGGATAATCATTGCAAAAGCTTTTGGGACATTTGGCTCGGTGAATCGGCCGATTGTCGAACGGGGGTCCCGTTTCGCTATATAATCAGCTCTGTGTCGCTGCGCTTTATCGTCCGGCAAATACCGGCTGACTTTCCATTCGTTACGCCTAATCCCGAAGCTACCCTAGGGTGTACATTCCAACGAGAGGATGAACATTTTGCTTTCGAAATCTCTGTCTTTCTCTCTTTGCTCTCGTATTGATTCGCCGAAAATCTCTCTCTCTCACACATATGCGCAGACACAAATACACCCATACACACATATATATATATTTACACATTTATCTATGGATGTATGCATTATTGCAAGTTTTATTGCGACCGATATACCGCTCTACGTCAGGGAAAATCGTCTCGTTCGATGTGTGCGCCGCCGAAAAATCTGAATTAACAATATATACGGTCGGGCGCAAAATGTTGGGACATTGGGGAATCAAAATGAAAGGTTAACAGAACATTGGCCGAGAGTCGCGAGTACGTTTTCGTCGACTGCACATACCATTAAATTAATTGATATGACATTTCTACATTTGCATTTTGCGTTCGCGGAACGCGACATTTATATTGCATTGCATTAATTTTCAATTGATTAATCTAAAATGTATGACGGAGGGGGTGATGCTCGATGTATTTTCGTCGTTCATCCCCATTCGACGGCCGTTGGAAAAAAGCAAATCGTCAGACCCGAACAAAGTTCATTTCACTGAAAACGTAAAATAATAAAAATAATATTTCAACAATTTAATTTATTTTAAAAAAACAACAAATTTCACCCTCGAGGAAATTTCGTTCAATTGTCGTTAGTTGAAATAATAATTTTAGATAAAAACAAAAAATGAGGTAGCGCACCGATAGTTACTTTGCTATTTTTGAAAACAACCCTTTCGTTCGAAACTCGTGAAAAAAAAAAGAAAATCAGCGAAAAGCCTATAATCACCGTCCATCGCCCGTATCGATTTTCAACCGGTCATGCTATTTTTACAAGAGAATTAGTATAAATGTCTGAGAGCACGAATCCGCATTGCGGGGGTTATATCCCGGAGGGTATTCCAATATGCGCAAAAAGAGCTCCCCTTTCCTCTGCCCCCCTGAACTTCGAAACGACCATCTTTCTCTCTCTATCTCGCCCTCTCGTTATACGATGACCTCTCTCCTCCGAGCGAGATGAGGGTCTCTTGAAACCCCTTTCATACGCGTTAATACCCATTACGCAAACGAGGAAAGTGGGGATTTCCATGGATAATCCAATAAACGTTTGCGCGTCCCTTTTCTTCCGTTTCGGTAGAGGGTAATCGGGGCGGCGTGACAATTAGGCGTAGAAGAGAATACCTATATATATATACACGCCTATGTAGTACATAGATCGTGCCCGCGGAGTGTGCAATTTATTTTTTCCAACTCTCCCTATTCTAGAAACGAGAAAGTATTCGTCCGCTCCATTATAAATGAAAAACTAGTTTCATCGTCCGAGAGGAACGAGATCGGGAAAAACGGGCGATCCGCGCGGGCACAACGTAAATGGGATTCAAACATTTTATTTTAATCCGAAGGACGATGAAAAATTTCGAGCGTTTTTTTTGTTTGCTAAAACCCGATGTTTTTTTTTTTAACTTCGGGTCGTTTTTCGCACGGCCCACTGGCTATAAATTTGTTTTCGCGGGGGGTTTTAACGAACTTTTTTTTTTTTTCATTCGTTTTTGTTTCCCCCGTAGGCAAAGGAAACAAAATCGTCCTTGAAAAGGCCTCTCTCGACCTGTTCGCGGATCGAGCGTTGGAAAAGCGCGGTGGATAAACGGATAAACTCACTCGGGGATGTAATTCGTGCGATGGGGAATGAGGGATTACCTATGCATGAAAAAAAGTGTACCTAATATGTGAAGAGCGAATTAAAAAATATATATATCTTGGCAATGGTCGAACAAAGTGCGAGCAAACGTTTACGTTTGAAATTCAATTTGCGTAATTGCCGGGAGACACGGGGTGGTATTTCGGATAACTGGAATGGGGCGAGGGTGGGGGGCGGTGTGGCCCGAGAGAAAGAGATGAGTAGGGACTGAGTATCTCAATCAAGCCCTCGTTACGCGAAATACTTGGTTAAACAAGATCAACGTGTTTGCCCAAGCGCCAAAGTGGCATTGGACGGAAGTTGGCATCGACCTAACGAAGGGTATCGTGTGCATCCCATCAACTATGTATATATATATATATATATATAGTCGTCACAGTGCAATTCTCCGGCTTTTCACTTTAACTGTTGCTTCTGCAAGACCCACTATATTTGTTAATTTTTTTTCTCCATTACAGAGTACCGACCCTACGAGTATAATCTGCCAGGCTGGCTTCGATAAGGTCATCGACGAGTGAGTAAATATAAAAGATTGTTTAAATATTTTTTACACGTTGGAAAAAACGATTAATATGGTCAAAAGGACCAATACATATCCGTAATATTTTCGCCGATAAATTTAAACGGGACGAAGATTTCATATACAAAAGTGTTATTTTTGTCGTGGTTCTATTCCCCGAGAGCCCTTCTGGTACGCCACATCGTATTGCCCACGATAATATTCCGACATGATTTTCTTTATTCGACATTTCACCCTCCCAGACCATCCCTTGTCGTGCGAAATTTAAAACGATTGGTACGCCGAATTCCAGGCTCGCGAAATAACGTATATCTCCGCTCGGAGAGTTTATACCGTAAGAAAGAAATATTGTCTATACGTTTTGGAGACTAGAAAAACGGATTCATTTTATTTTGTTGCAATAATAATTATAAATCGGCAGACACGATATATATTTGACGAAAAGAATAAATCGTGTAATTCACTAATTTATCAAGTAAAAGAAAATTAATTGGAGAAACCTTGAACGTGATATTTAAATGTTAAGGTTAAGGTTCAATGTTATAGGCAAAGATTTCAATGTATAAATGATATTCTCGTCATAGTTGATTTCCCCAGGACCTTTATAGTGCGCGATTACGTTACCCTTCGGTGATATTTTGCGATATTTGTCGTTATTCGCAATTTCGTTCATTCTCGTACCTCGTTCTTTTTCATCGTTTCCTTTTGTTCTCGCGTCACTTTGTTCCTTCGAACGGACCATCGACCGCGCAATATCGAGCAAAGCTCACCGTTATCGATGAAAAATGATTGCAAAATATTGTACGGTCAATCGATACACCCGCAGAAATTTTCGTCGTTACCACGTTTCGATTAACTGAGCTGCCGTCCGTGGTTTTGCGGATGACCGCTAGATGTGCCACCTGAATCAGTGTCATTCCATTCAAGGCTATGGCGAATAGAGACAGTTTGAAAATTCGGTGAAGGCTCGTGGTGATTCGATTTCTGTGCCGAAGCGATTTTCCATTCCCATCGATAGGCCGTAATGAAAAAAATTTCGTACCTCACGTCGGTATAGAAATTCGATTTCGTTTTAAAATTTCGACGTGTGACAAGATACGCGGAATGCGTTTGGAAAAGAAAGAAAAAAAACAGAAAAAAAATTCCCCTCTTCATCCATAAAAATCAGCACCCCATATTTTCATTCAAAGCAGCCAAAAAAAACAAAAACGATTCAAAACAAAAAAAAAGTTATCGGGTCTCCCGCACTCTTCTCGTTTCGATCCCCCGTATACCAGTATACAATTTTTTAACAAATCGATCTTTATCGAAAACCCATCGGATAAGATCAAAGTCGTTTCTCACGTGCGGGAATTTAACGATAGGCTGATTGCCAGTTTCGCCGATACCCACCTATGTACCATCGACTCTAACCATGTAGGTACATATTCCGGCAGTTAACGTAGAGATTGGCAACCCGACGATTCGGCTTCCCTTTCGACTACCTTCTCCCCCCCTGCCCCTCGCCGTCCGTTTCTCTCTCTCATCTCGTTTCGCGTGCCACATGAGCCACGTAACCATCGGCGCCAAGGAGAGTCGGTTCGTTCTCCAAAACCATTTCTATCCTGTGCTACACGTAGGTACACACGGAACACATTTTGGTTCACCTTTCTCGCGTATATACATTCGAGTATTTCTCTATCAGTCCTCGATGTGTGGATGTGTGTGTGTGTGTCGGTTTGCTCGCGTGTGGGTACCAGCCGGACGGATCAATCCGGATTAATTGAGTTACGGTTTGTGGCTTTGCGGATGACCGCAGAGACTGCGGTGTACTCGGATCCCTGCGGCCCCGCTTTCGCGTATGGTCAGTGCACGACACAAGACCCTCTGCTGTCCCCTAGTTCTCTCTCTCTCTCTCTCTCTCTCTCTCTCTCTCTCTCTCTCTCTCTCTCTCTCTCTCTCTCTCTCTCTCTACTGTTACTTCTCCCTCTCCCTTCTCACCGTTAGCCGCGACCTGTCTGGCTTCGCCAGTTCACTGCGTTGTTGATAGTTCAGTCACAGAGAGCACTGAGAAGCTGGAGTGTGATGCGACGATCCGGCTTGAGGTGGCAGCACATGTACACGACGTTGTTCATGTATATATATATATATTTGTATTACAGCATCTATGAGATACAGGCTTCGTGACATATACAGCGCTAAGGAGTCGACGAGGCTTCCCGTACGGTCAGAGCCAGCAGGTCCCTCGGTATCGGTAGGAGCGATAATGCGGCGTTGAGTTAATCCCCTCAAGTCACCGAATCCGTACAACGGAAGTTCGCGCCGATGTCAATTGCGTGTCGCATTCAGAAATAGATACCGTAATGAAAATGGGAAACGAGCGCGTTTCTAGGACGCCCATTATCGCGATTTTAAACAAAATCGGACAATACCGTCAATATGGGAAAATCTTGGCCACGATACGTTTCGACGCTATTCAGTTACGTTACAATTAGCGGAATTAATGAAAATCCACACAATTGCTTTGGTTCTCTGTATCGATGTTTATATATATGTATATGTATTGTACCAGCCTGATTTGATTCTCCAATTTCGTCAGTCAACTCGCTCCCAGCGTGAATCCATCATTTGCAAGCGTGCGGTCGAACCTTCGTACGGATAATTGGTGCTATTTCATTGTAGTAAATTCTCATGAAATACATTATGTACGCGTATTTCGAATTGTGAATATCGCCGGAAGCGATTTGTAATTTGAAATGCGATGCGAGTATTTATTATTGATAATTAGGACGTTGTTGGACTCATTGGCAAGGACCGCTTCGTCGCGCGAAAATGTTGTCGCGCTATAATCGCTAAAAGTACCACTTGGTTTTTTCATTTATCTAAAAAGGAAACGCGTTTTTTTTTCTTTTTTTCTATTTGCAATTTCCGTTGAAAATTACTTTTCCGTCGATTCAGCTGTCACTGTTGCTGAATGCGTTTTGCAAAACCTCGCCAAACCACGTCTGACGGAAATTTTCCCGTTTTCTCCATCATCATCCTCGTGTCATTCCCAACAACGGTTCAATAGCCTCTACCTCTGCACGATATATATTTTACAATACGTGCCCGCTGTATCCCCCGCACGATATTCAAGTTTTCATAATATAGCACGTGTAACCAATATAATCGGTAACATCAGACAGGAATTTCATTCGCCGACGCCGGTATTTATTCATCGAGGCCCGGGAAGAAGAGGATGGCGCGCTCGAGCAGTGTGTTTTACCCATTATGATGAATTTTTGACACGAATAACGACCCTATTACCTTGTGGGTGGAGAACAAAAAAATAATCTAAAATTTATTCGTCGCGACGAGTTAATCGACGGTTCTCGAATAAAAGGGAGATACAATTTTTTATTTGCCTGGCAATTGCCAGTGATTATTCATAAGCCCGGTTATCGACGCAAAACACGAACAAAAAATATTATACACACACATACAGGTTCATATATATATAGGTATATATCTTTTTTTATCGTATCGATGGGAAAGAAAGTCCTGGTTGAATAATAATGTTGTTCCGTAAACGATTCCGCACGGCATGCATGAACCATAATTATTCTGAGGGGTCGAGTATGGCGTACGTATATCGATGCGTTAAATAACACATACTGACAGATGCCGGCACAAGCACAGGCTCGGATCGGCGTACGCGAAAATCACTGGCCTGTTTTTTTTCGCTCGTCAGCAACGAACGAACCGTAACGATTTTCCACTTCGATCGAGTTATTTTATTTTATTTTCTTTTTTTTCCGGCGATGGCAACAGAGAACCCGACAATAGGGGCGTTTCCACCCCGTGTAGGGTGTGTGAATTTGTGCGTATCTCCGCGTGCGCTGGTGCGAAATACGCGGTGACAGTTTTTTCGTTGTTTTTGTCTGTTTTTTTTTTATTTTCTGCGACACTCGAGTATTGTGCAAATGTCATTTCCGAAACTTTTTCCGTTTCTTTTATCTTTGATTACATTGTTTTTCTCAATAACTCTGTACGGGAAATCAGGGATTTTGAAATACCAAATTATTTTCAAATCTTATTTTCTAGCTATCTAATCGTCGAATCAAAGAAACCTCGGTATTTTTTTTTCACATCTTTCGTATTAATTGATTCGTCGGTGAAAAACGCGTCGATAAAAAATAAACCCGTTTTAACGCGAGGATACTAAAAAACTGTTACACGATAAGGATTAATACGCTTTAAGCCATCGAAATTAATAACCTTAAAAATAAAAACATATATTCCATTTACTTTAATCATCGACGATCATTCCGTAAGACGAAATCGTTATTAATAATTTTTTTAATTTTTAACCCTCCACCCCTTCGGCTATTTGCGCATTGAATCAACAGAGTCAAATTCACCGTCACCGGTAAATATCCCTTTATATGTCTCAGTTTTATTCGCTGACCCTCGAGAGAGAGAGAGAGAGAGAGAAAGGGTGAGGGAGAGTGGCATTGCGCGCGAGTCTCAGCGGTGTAAGCGCAAGGGTATATACGCGTATATACGGCCATATACGTAATGAACACGACGTGCACTATACAGTGGCGAGTATACATACCGTAATACAAGAAGTGAGATACAGAGAGAGGTAGAGAGAGAGAGAGAGAGTGGGAAAGAGAGGGAGAGAGATCGGGGTGAGTTCTTCCCCACAACGTCCCTTCGGAACCGTTCCGACTTGTATTCTATCTACAACACGACCATAGTAGCCTACGCGTAACTATGTACGGGGAGTAGACGACAGAGAGAGAGACAGAGAGACATACAGAAAGAGAGAGAGAGAGAGAGAGAGAGAGAGAGAGAGAGAGAGAGAGAGAGAGAGAGAGAGAGAGAGAGAGAGAGAGAGAGAGAGAGAGAGAGAGAGAGAGAGCCAGGGGCGGTTGGTGTAGATACAGCCAGCAGCCGGGAGTTTGCGAGACGGACAGTCTGCGAGGGTTGCGCTCGCTCTCTCTACCCTCCATCCCCCTACTGCTCCTGTCTTCCACCACCGGCTTACAAGCCAGTCGAGAGGGAGGCGGCTACGGTGAGAATCGTTCGTCGCACAGGAGCGTCATACGCTGCACAGCATCATTCGCTATGTACTACTACATACCACAGAGAGACCAGCAGAGACTGCAGAGAGTCCTTCGCTTTGCTCCCTCTCGCTCTCTCTCTCTCTCTCTCTCTCCCTCGCTTGCGTTCTCTTGCCCCGAGACTCGACGTCTCGTTTCATGGCTTTGTCGTGGATTAACTCGAGTCCCTCTTTCGCTTCTGTCCTCCCTCTCACGGACCGCCGTTACCTCTCGCTCTCTCTCTCTCTCTCTCTCTCTCTCTCTCTCTCTCTCTCTCTCTCTCTCTCTATTTCTGTACTTCACCGGCAGGAGCGCCTCTATACAGGCGCATGTCGCCCTGCGCTCAACATCCGGTCTCTTTGAGCGCGGGACTTTACCTTTCTCCCAATGTGTAAACCACCTACCTTTTGACTAGGTAACTCTACTGGTGTTGGTGCATCTTGTGCTATAGGTATATATCTCCTATAGGTATGTATCTGCGAGGATATAGGTACACGCCGAGCTATCGAGCAGAGAAAATGCCCGACAATCCGGCGTGTACGGGAGAGAGTCAGGTCTCTCGGGTTTCTTTGCACACGCCACATACCAAGAGACTTTGGACCGCCCGCAAACCGTGCACTTCCGGCACTCTGTGAAGAGAGAGGGAGAGAGGAACGATAGAGAGGGATGGGGTACAGCGCACACCGACACAAAAGTGGCCAAAGCCAACTGTCGGCCGGACGTTTCTGTACAGGGCTTTTGCCGTTGGTTCTCCAGTATTCTCGCTCTCATCCTAGATATGTATCTATTTATATATATATATCTCTCTCCCTCTCATCCTTCGACCAGAGTCCCGTGTTCTAGTTGATTCGAGCGTTATAGAAACGCTCCCGAAAGGAACTATCGATGTATAGAGCCATCGTGAAAGATCGAGCGAGTTTCCGTCGGAGAAACGGAGAAAGTTCTCTGTGAACCCCGGAGTAAACAGGAAAAAGGATATTTTCTCGTTCCATTCTTCTATCCATGAATCGCGCGACTTTACATCGTGCTCGATCTCAGATCGATCGTTATGGGGTGAAGTTCGCGGACGAATGAAAATTTCCTCCGCACGTTTCGCGCTTGACAGTTATTAGTGGAAATAAACTTCGATGTTGGCAAGGTGAAATTAAAATTCAGAAGAAGAGAAATCGGACTCGGGTCCTTTTTGTTGGGTCGATAGGTACGGGAATTTACGGGTCGTGAGTCTGGTGAGAAAGTGGGATAATTTAATCAGCGAGGATTCTTAATTCACGTCATGGATTCGATGGAGCATCGATGTTCCCTGGAAGGAGGTCGTGCGACAGGAAGTCCTTGTTCGGAAAAATGCAATTGCTGTTTGCCGCGAACGTTGACTCGGCTTAAAGATAAAATGGGGGTAATTGAGGATCGATCGATCGAAGAGTCGACGTTTAATTTAGATTTTTACAGCGGTTCGGTATTTTTTTTGTTACGATGATAATATTTTTTGATGTATTTAAAACAATATTTTGTTGTTCTTTTAGATCTTTGTATAATTTTTTTTTTCAATCGTCGAATAAAAATCTTCATTTTGTTCCGACGATATCGAAGCTTTCTCGATAAGAGGAAAAACTTAATGATTTTTGGGCATGAAAGTTTTCGATGGAACGAATTCACAGGAACAATCGAGAATATTGAGTGAATTAGCGTCGAGCAACGACGAGGTGAAATGCAGGGTGAATTTAACGCCGAGCGAGGAGAAATTATTTGGCGCTGGTGTCGTGAAAGACGACTCCATGGTATGTTGCATTTTGGTGCACGAGCTGAGAACTCAGAAACGGGATCTCGAGAACATGATGTCACGCTGTGTAGAATTCGCCGACAAGGCGGAACGTTCCGGTCTCGTCATTACCGAAATACGAAACAAAGTAAGCACCAATTTCGCAATTATGGGTAATCGAATTAATTCGATTAAATTAAGCTCGATCGAGACGATATTTTCCGCTGATGATCGCGACCGATAATAACGTTTACCCTACAGCTGATCCAACTCGCGCCGAGAATAGACTCGATTCTTCGAGAAACGAAGATCCTGGAGGAGATTGAACTCGCGAACGAGGAAGCCCGGGGTCGACGGATCGATGAAGTGTTGAGACGATCGGAGGAACGACGGGAAATCCTGAGAGAAGTCGTTGACGTACAGTAAATTAAATACTTAGAAAAAACGCGATTTATTTTTATTGAAAATCAGTTCGTTCGAATCGAACGAAAATACCTTTGGAAAAAAAACAAGAAAACAAAACATTGATGTTATTCGAGCGGAATTAATTCTGACCAATTCGATTAAAATTGCTTTCAACGTTTATTCGTCGACATCCCCATTTTCGAAGCGTTACGAGGACGCCGAAACACATCATCATCTTGAGCACTTGGCGAGACGTAGAAGGCTTGATGCTCTCGAACATGACAGATTGATGGACAGAGCTGCTCTGAAATTGGCATTGGAAACAATGATGAAGGTCATGGGTAACAAGGACACGTCGAACTTGACGGAAGATCCACTCTCAGGACCTTCGGCCGCGTCTCCTAAAATAATCGAGAAAACGAGATCTCCTTCGAGACGCGTTCATCCCTTAAACCCCAAATTTCCAACCGCCGATCAACTCAGATCGGGAATTCAAGACGATCGTATACGCTCGAAATGCATCCAGACATTGGCGAAAAAGTCTCCCCCGATCGTTTGCGAAAGAACGTCAGCGCGTCGTCCATTTTAAATCAAAACCGCGTCACGAATACGAAGGCTGTACCATGAATTTCATGCGATAAGCGAGGAGGAGAACCGATTTTCCTATTCAATTCGGCCGAAAACTTTTTTACGCCCGCTGTCCTCCATCGTAAAATGAACCATCCACCGAATTGGCTTTTCGATTGCCCAATCCAACATGAAAATCGAGTGATATCGTACCTATTAAATATGAAAACGCTTTTCCATTGATTTTATTCATAGATTCGATTTCGTAACGATATCGCGAATTCCCAATATTCATGGATGTGCCGAAACGGACGGATATAATCCGGAATAACGATCGGCCGTATATTACGTAACCCAGCTACGAACGATTTAACGAGTTGCATTAGGTTTGATAGTTTTGCCAAGATCCCAAGATATTTTCCATCGATTCGATCCCATATCGTGGTCAATGTCTCTTCGAGGTTTGCAAAGACGGCGACCGAGCGAGGGAGAGCCAGAGAGGGAAAAAGAGAGGGTGAGAGTAATCGAGGACAGAGAGAAATGGCTGGAAGGACTAACCCGATTCGGCAGTTAACAGCCAGCGCGCTTACTCTCGCTCGCGTTCGTGGAGTCTCTCCTACCGAGAGAGGACTCGGGGAGGAGAGAAACCGTTCAAAGTGAACGCGCGAAGTACCGGAGAGATTACACGACGTTCCGATGCGAAGTGACTTCGAAGTGCCTCGCCAAGGCTGCAAGGAACACGAGTTCCTTCATCCCGTTCCTATCCCTCCTTCTGTCCGTGATGCTGGGGCTCGAGCAAGCGAGAAGATCGTCCTCTAGGTATAGCGGAGTATGCAAGCGAGCGAAGAGGACAAAGTGGTGGTAGGGGGATGGAGGGGTAGAAATGCGACGAATCTCTGGAGAGCTGGCAGGAACGGCTGTGGGGGCGCAAGAGGAGGTTGGAAAACGGCGGTAGGGTTGATAGGGATGAAAGCTTGGGAAGATAGCACGGCGGTGCAGCCTAGAAGACGTAGGTAACTCGGTCTTCGGGCAATTAACGGAAATCCGTAGTTACGAGACGTGGGCGGGAGATGGCGTTCGCGAAGACACCTCCGGCGCTCTAATCAAGGTCCTCATTTGATTACGCACCTCCCGCTTTCCACCCAGCTTTCCATGCTTGCTTTCCTACCGTTGCGCCCTCTCTTTTTCCTCTTTCTCCTCTTCTTCCCTGGGTTTTTCTCCTTCTTCTTCTTCTTCTTCTTGTTCTTCTTCCTCGTTCCCTTCTTCTTCTTCTTCCTGCTTCTCCTTCGTCGTCTTCTGGGCCAGAATTTCCAGGTTCGCAATCTACACTGCACATAGACGTGAACACTATGATCGTCCTTTCTCCTTTCGGGATCCGTGTAAACAGTCCTCGCCCCGCTGGTTCCGTTGAAACGCGTAAGGGTGGATTTAAAAAGGTAGGGGTAGGTGCCCAAAAATAAAAAAGGGATAAGAACGAAGGATGGAGGAGGGGTAGCACTGGGAATAAGTAAAGGGAGAGGAAAAAGGCTAATGGGATGCAAATACCCAGCTACATGCGAAGACTGCCGTAGCGAATATTACCGGATGTACTACAGCTCTCTTCATGTATCCAACGCGACTCGCTCTCTCTCTCTCTCTCTCTTTCGGTTTCCATGTTGTTGGTAACAAACCTTATTGGACTTCCCTTTAATTTTGACCAGGAGAGTTTGCCTGCATCCTATGTATAATCATAACCGCCGGGGTCTGCTACGCGAACCGCTCCTTTCTCGTTCACCCTACACTTCCGGTATAACTTTTTCTCGGTACTGTATGGTATTAGGTGTGCGGCGCATTGAGAGCCAACAACCATTGGATCGTCCAATCATTCCGGTTTCCGGTTCAATATCGGCTGGTGTATTTTCTCAAGTTTATTTTCGTGTCCTCCTTTCTACCTTTCTATCGCAACCCTCTACTGTGTTTCAACTGGTGGAAAAACTCTCCTTTACCAATGATCTTTATCCCTCTCTCTCTCTCTCTCTTTGTCTGTATTGCGATGGGTTCTAGCTACCTTAACCCTCCAATTCCGTAACCGTGTGGTGATATTTTCCAATTTAGCCTCGACTGTTTTCCTTCCCAGCAGCTATCGCGCTTTCATTTTACATTCATTTTTCCCTCTCAGTGTCGCCATTTTTCTCTCTTTCTGTGTTTTTTAAAGTACGCATTTGTCATTTTTCCCTCAATTTTTCTTTCGTTCACGTCTCATCTTCGTCATGTGGTATGACGTAATAAAAAAAATGTCGCGTGTTAAGCATGTTGAGGGAAATCATCCGTCGTCTTTCGCTCTCTCCTTCTCTGACAGCGAAGGATGAAACTCTCGGATAAATAACGCCACAAACGCCTAAGTATTGCTATACATATATATATATATATATTTAATATTGGGATCCGAGACGCGGTAATTAGGCAGTAGTTCCTAACGTACCTACCGAGTACGTATCTCGTTGATAGCGAGAGAACGAGATTCCCGAGAAGCTCCAGGATCTTCTGGGATAACGCTGATGTATAACGAGGCTCTCTCGGTTCTCGAATAAACGCGGATAAGAACGTACAGCTCTTATTCCAGTCCATCACGTTTCCACCTGTATCCTCCGTTTACACTCCGTTACTTTTAATTTTCTTCGAAACGAACATTTCTCTCGGTATATAGGTATATCTCATGCATCTACATACATACATATATCTATATTACATTCGCGAAAGATTTTCGCATTGTTCGTCGTAAGAGCGAGACCGGAAGTTAAAAGATGGAAACAAAAGTATTCCGCTAATGGTGCTCTCTCGCCTGATTCTCGTGCCTCTCTCGTACGAGTATAGGTACTTATATATACATTCCCAAATCCACTCTTGGTGTTCTCTCACACGCGCACACACACACACACCCACCCATATAGATATATATTCGTCTGGTATAAAAGGGTAAGGGTGGGTTTCGCGAGTCGTTGGCTCGAAACACACTTTTGAAAACTCGATTATACTTTATTCGTCCGTTTTCGCGATTTAGTAGGTACCCAGGGCCATTTTCTCCCGCCTCTATCACTTCCTCTCTTTCTCTCTCGCGGGCTATCGCGTATGTCTCCGTACTCATCCTTCGTCGAGTGAGGCAATCTTCTCTTCCACTTCGTTGTTGCATTACATATATATATCTATATACGTCACAGCGGAGTTTGCTACTGGGTCGATTGTTTGAATTGTCTTTTGGTAGATGTAGCAAAGATACTGCTATAGTCGTACATATAAATATATATATATACATATATATATAGCGAAGTAGAAACGTTGTTACGTACGCGCAAACTTTGTCGAAAATTTTAACCCCCTTGAGAGTTACCAACATATAAATATATATATATATATATATATATGTTTCGACTATTAAATGCATGTATACATACATATATACATGTGTACATTGTGCAGTTTGGCTCCAGGCCGAACACAAGTAAATAGCGTCTAGGGAATACGCCTCGAGTTCCTACTTCTGGTACGAACACTACTACCAACTCTCCACCTCTTTCTCCCTTCCCTTTCTCTCAATCTCTCCTTTCTCCCTCGAAGGACGTTAATTCAATCCTCTCGCAGTTACCCGAGCACTTACCTATCTACCCTACAGTTAAACACTGCACAATGTCGCGCGTGTACCATACATGCATGTACGCGCATTCCTTGGGTGCGTAGCGAAGGAGCTCGCGCTTGAATTCTTCGAGCCCTCTATCTACGATTCGCAAGCTAGCACACACGATCCACCAAACGTGTATATATATATATATATATATATAAGGGTATTCGTCTGTGACATTTCTCACCAGAAGTTATCCACGTGTTTGTCCACAACGTTATCTCACACACCTGATCCTTGTATTCATTCGTATGACTATATGTATCGGTGTATACGTATGTTTTGTACCGTGCAATTACTAATCTCCCTCTCTCGGTCCTTAGTTCGCGGGCACGTTAATGTGTGCGTACATCTCTTGCTTAGTCTCCTCATCCGAACGTCGGACACGGATAAACAACGGGGATGTACCGAGGGACGTACCTAACGACAGTGTACTTGGCTAAATACATCCTCTATCTATCCAAGAGACGTATGTGTAGATCGTCTATACCTGTATATATATATACGTGTGTCCATGGACAATATATACGTGTATACGTTATGTATATATGGTACGTACAGGGATATGAATGGTCTTAGACGCAGAATATACTCTGCAGAATGGTATGTGTTTATTTATGGATGTACACACGGCTTTACTTCCACGACGTCTGATTCCTAACGTCGACTGACTGTTCCTCCGTACTTTGGGTGATTAGTTGCTTTCTCTTCGCGATCTATTATGAATAGTTTGGCGCGTGCTTTATCGAGACGAAGGCTGACAGAATTTCGGCTGGATTGAACATTGATTTTACTCGATCGACCATGTTTTATTTATAGAATAATTCGTGACTATTTTCTTTTTTTTTATTGTGTCATTTGGAGTGTATAACGTATTGTTTTATATTTTACGCCGCGATATTAAATTCTCATAATTTTGGGGCGAACAGCGAATAGAAAAAGAAAACATCGAGCTGTAACGTGTAAGTAAGAATGTGATTTAGCGCTGGATCTCATTGATAGCATTTATCGCACCTCCTTCATCCATTCTCTTCCCTTGTTTCGATATCTGTAACTCGAGGCGATTGATTCTCTCCGCTGGATTCACGATTTAATCGGCAGTCCGCGTGGTCGAGTAATAAGACGACGAGGAAGTGAGAAACCGGAGAAGCAAAGAGAGGGAGAGAAAGAGAGATAGAGGGAGGAGGATAGAGATAGATAAATCCCCTGGCACACGAGCATGGGCTAACGTCATTTCTCATTATCGTCCGGGAATTGTTGGCTCTGTGGAATACCCGATGCTTGCACTATTCCCATAGTCCTCGGGATACGTACAGATATATATATATATATATATATACGATATATATAGATGAGAAGAGCTCCGAGCTTCTCTCAGTGAGCGCGTGATCGGGCGCAAGTGTAGGTACCCGAGTACATTCACTTAGCCCGAAGTTATAGCTCTCCGAACGCTTCTCATCCCCAAGTTCGAGATGCATATATACGTATATGTGTGAATACATAGAGACTATATATATATATATGAATATAGATAGGTACGGACGTTGGCCCTACATGCGCAGTCTCTAATTTCTCCTGTACGTGTGTGCTCCAGGGCTCTCTTCCTTCCTTCGCTATGTATGTTTATATCTATATATTCTCTTTCTCCCTCTCGTTGGTGTTAATACACTTTGAGTGGAACTGAGTTGCTCTGGCACTATGAGACATCTATATAGATATGGAAAGAATATATATATGGTGTAATGTCCATAAAATGATGAACCTCGCGGGGATTAATTGTTCGAGAGAACAAATTGTTCAACACCCACACCTTAATCGACTGAAAGAAAATAATGTAACGTTCAAACGTTTGTTCCTGACACCTTTATTGGCTACGACAAAATAATGTATCGTTTGGAACGTTTGTTTCAATAGTTGGCCCAGTATTTGAGTTTGTAGAATATTCATACAACTTTTGTTTCATAATTTATTTAAAAATTTATATTTAATGTTTAATATTTGTTGTTCTTGTTGCTTGTTTTTTTTTAAATGCAGTTGCACATTATTACCTTTCAGATAAATTTTCAAACGTAATTATTGGATTCGTTGACTGTTTTCTTGAGGATGATAATATTTGAATAAATGTGAGATAGAGAGACTATTACTTCCGGTTTATGTCGGTATTATTTTAACTCAATCGAAAGCGGAACCAAATAATCGCCTATGTGCGCTCGTATCGCGCATCTCCTCGTCCGTTCTCGAATCTGGCGCATTTCCGTCTCCGATTATCGCCGGTAAATGGTTGACTACTTTCTCGCTGGTTTGGTCAATTCTCTCTCCGTTTCCGAAACTCCCCATTTACACAGAGCAAATCCGGGAAATTGCTCTAATGGCTTTCATAGAATCGCTTTCCGCCAGGATTTATTCGATCGAGAGTTTCCCGGAACAATGGCTTCGATTTATACCAATGGGGATTACTCGCATAATTTGTTCAAAATCAAATGTACAAAAACGCAACGTTAAATATAATTAAAGAAATAAAAAAATCAGTTTTGAGAATAAATATCACCAAGAATATTCGAGTAATCGCAAGATACGTTTACGCTTCCCGGTATATTTCGTACTAACTTTGTCTCGTCGACACTCGGCTATGCATGTCGCGGCTTGAATTAACGCTGCGATAATTGAAATGAATAAGTAGTTGCTGCATTCGGCACACGCCCACGTATACGTATTATTACGATCCCATATGGGTCATTCTTTCATTAATCATCAAGCCATCTGGTATAATATTTCGTATCGGTCTCCGACATTTTGAAATTTTATTCTTTGCTATAAAAATAGACGAAACCGTAAGCCTCGAGAAATTCATGAAGAATTTTTACCATTTTAGCGGCATTGCTTGCAATATATTAACGTTCATTTTTTCTGTCCGTAAATAAAAAATAAATATTCCCGTAACCCACCTAACATGAAAAAAGTGTGTCGTTTTAATTGTTTGTAAACATTAACGTAAAATGAGATACACAAAATGCATGGGAAACGAATAAAAAAGATGGTCGCGAATTGCTCAGGCGGTTAATGGCGGAATGACCCATACATACGTATATCTCTATATATATATCGCATAGTCGGAGCCCGAAAGTCTATTAACGCGTCTCTGCCAATTCTCGCAATTTCTTCCTCTCGTGTTTCAACCGCGTGTCCAGCCACTCGTCTCTTCGCTTAAGAAATAATTGGTAATTGAAAAAGAAAAAAGAAAAGCACAACATGCGAGGAACCGAGGCGATACGTGCGGAGTGTCTGAAAATGTTTAATGACCCATGACCCGCGAATATTCGAGCTCTTTTCTTTTTATTTCGTATCCCCGACGAGGCAACTCGAATTTCTCTCCGCGGAAAAAGTTTGATGAAAAAATAAAAAAAAAGAAGAAAAACGAAGATGCTTAAGAGCAAAAACCAACTGGAAAGAAGGGGTGAGAAAATGGTGCAGTCGAAATATATAAGACGTGACCGAATTTTATGCATTATGATAATACTCTTATTAACATAAATATATTTCTCGTCTCGTTTGCATTACAAACATATATAGAGATATGTATTGCAGGAAAGTAGGAATACAACATAACAACTGCGAAATATTATCGTACCTTTCGGTGTCTCTTCTCCATCTCCTTCTCTCCATCTCCCTCATTACTGCGCTAAAAATCTGGAATACCGGAAGAGAAAAGTTTGTTACGTGTGCTTCTTCGCGTTCGTGCAATTTCCCCCCCTCCTCACGCTCACTCTCTCTCCGGCACTCGAAACTTTTTATCGTATTTTCATCGCACATTTTTTTTCTTTGCTTCCTGGACCGTTTCTTGCTTTCGCTTCGTTGGGCGGGGATGCTGCGGTTTTAAAATACGAAAACGATTGCGAGAGAGCGAGAGCGAGAGAGAGAGTAAGTGGGAAAGAAGAGACGTATTGCTTAGCAGCGGATTCAACACCGGCGGAGAGCTGTGAACATCGTCACGCATAGACACCCTAGGAGAGAGATAGTAATGTTAACCATATTGAGACAAACAGCAGTTTGTCGCAAATTTCTGTGCGCTGCACGTCTTTCTCAACGACCGCATAATAGTCGTGTAAATCTTTCTCTTTTCCTCTCTCTCTCTCTCTCTCTCTCTCTCTCTCTCTCTCTCTCTCTCTCTGCGGGTTTCTCTCTCTACTAAATACTTTACTTGACGATAGCCAAATGCTACATTTACAATGTGAATATAATATTGAATCTAAAAGCGATTATACTGATGTACGTTTCATTACGACCAACAGCGGTAGAGCACGATTATGAATTTCAACCCATTCCACTGTTCCCTCGTATTGACGATCGAAGGATTTTAATGTGAGATCGGATCGTCAGAGTCGCGCTCAAGTTATTTAAAAATTGTAAAACCAGGGAAATGATAATAATAGTCATAAATACAATAAAATATAGAAAAACTATATATTAGGCAAACGAAGTAAAATTTCTCCGCCGCTTGAATTTGCGATTAACTCAATGAAAAAATGTGTTGTTATAGTGTTTTGGAAAGCTCTCGAGATAAGCTACAAGAATATGTAATGAGAAATCGTAGGTTCTATTTAAGGGCTAACACCACAATTTTGTAGGTAAATATCACAAAATGGCGACACTGCAGCGATTCTCCCGATGCATGTTGAATTTGCGGCACGCAATAGAACTGGTGCCAATTTAAATCTGGAAAAAAGACAAGAAATCTATGGAATCTACATGAGTGTAGCTAATGAAGTACGTAGGGAATTTTAGAAATATTGATTTTTGTGTAATTAGCGAGTATTTGAATAAAATTATTCAATTTTCACCACAAAAAAGGATAATCATTTGTTAATAAATATTGTTTAAATTAATTAATCGAAAATCCTCTACGTACTTCACTAGCTACACTCATGTAGCTTACATAGATTTTTTTCTTTTTTCCAGATTAAAATTGGCAACAGTTATAGTTTGTGCCGCAATTTTGTAATAATTCCCTACAAATCTTTTTTGTAATATACTTAAATATATGCTCAATAACTACCCCAAGTATTATTTCTCCATCACCTTTCCTTCCACCCAAAAGAAAATGTCAAAAAGCGCTTTTTTTAGGTCGCTACAGTGGCGTTAGCCCTTAAGAAACTGAATATGAACTTCATCTGACCATCAAGTCTTATGTCCCTCACGAAGCTTTACAACTTTCGTTTCAAACATTTTTCTTTAAAATATTCTATTTCCTAAAACAAAGGGCTGTACGGATCGTTTGAATCACCCTGTATATATAATGACGTACAGAAGATTGTGGAGACATTGTACCGCTTTCTCGGATCTGTCGAGATTTACGTGCAGCCTGCAGCGTCAGATCTGCTGCGGGCTATCATCGTATAACTACGATAGGTAGACGGAGAGAGAGAGAGAGAGAGAGAGAGAGAGAGAGAGGCAAAGATTGTCTAGCACAGATTTATTTACGAGTCTCGTCTCTCGCAAACTCTCGACTTTCGCAAGAATTGCAAACGCGACATCGCTGATCTTTCGGCGTACCTAATAATGGATATACGTTATTTCTCTCTCTATATCTCTCTCGTTCCGTCTCACTTACGCGTGTACAAACTCATCTTTGTATAGCGATTTCAGCCTCGACCCCGCACGAGCACGTCATTGTATATAGAATCAACGTTCCAATTTTTTCGCCGAGTCTATGCACGATTGCGAAACCGGTGTCATCGATTCGTTGCTTGGTTTTGTCGAGTACCGGGTACGTATAATGCCCATCCAATATCCATCGGGTATTCCCGCTCAGCCATTCATACCGCGATCCTGCACATAGCGGATTCCAGCGAAATTTCGCCAGTTCCATCGCGCGAGAGCAAAATAATTTGTCCTTCTGTTCGAGGCTTTTTTAAATTTTGTTTCATTTTCGAGCGCTCCTTTCCGATATTTCTATCACAACGTTGTTAATTTATTTTTTAATTCTACAATTTTGCACATGGGTATTTCTATGTTTTTTCTTTCACATCAGATTTTTTTTTTTTGGAAAATACGATCGTATAGTTTATTTCATTTGTGTAAATAGTATTATTACGTGATGAGTCGATGTTGCTCGATCAACGAGTTCTTCGCAACGATAATGCTAACAAAATATCCAGGTATTTCGAAAGCTATTTTTGGACGCGAAATGAACGAAGTTACTCGCGCGAATTTGAAATCAGTCGGAGTTTCGGGACGAATAAATCAGCAAGAATTCCCCATATATATCATACATTAGACTACACGGGCATTGAATGTCGATTGCGAAACGCGTGTCGTTGATCCGAGTTTTTCAGTCGCGGAATATAATGCCCCCTCCCAAGTGGTCGGGTCACGAGTTTTATCCTATTCTTCGAGCACGTTCGATTTTACACAGACACACATACACATACACAATAATACATATAAGTACGTGTCGACAGAAACGATAATCATCCAATCGAGGTATATTTTAGATGTAAAAGATCATCGTCCGTGAGTTCAAATCACTTATCGTAACGATGATCGTCTCGTAGTCCGAGTAGGTTCGAGTTGTTACGCGTGTATTTCTATAGCACGGAAGATTATCCGTTATACTACATATAGATAGATGTGAGTATGGAAGAAACGTCCGAATGGACATAATTGCCATAACGAGGAGAAAATTAATTTTAATTCGTTGTGCGGGTGTTCCAATGCGCGGAACAAGAGTCTCTCGCGTTATTACGTATCGCGTATAATTCGCGCATGCGTGCGTCTAAGAGATTATACAATTTTCTTTTTTCTTCTAAAAATCCCTCCAACGCAACGAAATCTATTTTCTCTCCTCGCAGAATCCTCACCCCCCCCCCTCTCTTCCTACTTTCGTTTTAGTTTTAGTTTTTATTTCATTTTCTTTTTTCTCTCTTTGTTTAATACACGCTCTGTACATAGCCGCGAGAGCGAGTAATAATTTTAGTAATAAAAGCTCGACGATGCGGAAAACAACCGCGAGCGATGCGATCCGACGCGACCACGACGAATTCTTTGTTTCGTCCTTTTTTTAAGCCGGGTTGTAAAGCTTCACCAGACCACACTCGTCTCTTCTCCCTTTCTCTACCGGTGCCTTTTTTTGCTTCTCTTGGCGCGTGCTCTCGATTATTGCACATCGCGCCAGTGGTCGGACCACCCACTCCCTCCCTCTCATCCATGGCTCAAGGAAGACAGCGCACAGGATTCGCCTTTTCATTACTATTAAATCCCCCCCGGCTCGCGTTAATATAAAATTTTCCGAGAATTCTCAACCTCCTCACTTTCATTGTACATTTTAAAAAATTTTGAATTACTCTGAATCGTCGTGGCTCTCGTATAAATTAAATATTCGTTTTTCAAGAAACAAAAAAGATCGGTTAATTACTGAAAGATTAAATAAAAATATTAAATTACAAAGTTGCTTAGCTCTTCCTTGCACATTTTATCATAATTTTATTATTTATAAATCGATTCGGGTTGAAGAATCTCAACGGTTGATTTTATTTCAATTTTTAATTATTCGGGTAAAAGAAATGATTTTTAATAAACAAAGCGCGAAGAACTTGATTTATTCAATGATAATACTCCGTGTCGGTAAATGTCGTCCTTCATGGATCGTGGGTAGGCCATTTGGCATATGTGACTGCGTTTCTGTGTGCTCGATCTTTTTCTTTTTTTTTTATTCACCGGTATATACAGACACGAAACGCGTGAAACGATGGAATCGTCTTCAAACGCCCCCGCGAAACACGCCGGGTGAATAATAAATGTATGTACGTATCCCGTATGAAGCGGACAGAGAGAGAAAGAGAGACAGAGAGACCCTAGTGATAAAGTGAACGAGCCCGTCACAATTTCTCACAGAGTTGTCTGATGGTCCGTCCCGCCTCGTGGACGGTCGCGAGGCGCCCTTTCTGTCTCTTTTTTTCGAAGGATTTCGCTTGACACGAATAATTCTCTCAACTCTCGTCCCGTCTCTTCGAAACTAACGCACCCGTCTCCCTCCCCTTCATTCTCCATTGAAAACTTCTCTCTCTCTCTCTCTCTCTGTTCTTCTTTCCTCGATTCCATCGCCGTTGTCGTCCTCGTCGTTGTCGTCGTCGTCTTCACCGTGCAAACTGTCTCTCGAGGGAGACCTACAACGCGCGCGAGAAACCAGAGAAAACGGCAAGGGACTCTCTCGTCACAGCAATGGACAGTGCCGAGAAAAGAACGAATCACCGAGAGTAGGATAAAAAATAAATATTTCAAACTTCGTATCCTTTTGGCTATATCTGTGTATGCTCTATGTGTATGGTTTACGTATTGGATACGTAGGAACGAGAGGAGGCTACGTGGAGTACGCTTTTCCCGATGGTACTTCCCGACTAGAAACGTATATGGGACGTTTCATGATTAATCAACGATTCATCCTCCACAACAATTTTTCATTCGTTGCTTATTTCTACATTTTATTTCCCGTTGAAAAAATAATATATTTATAAAGTTTAGTCGTAAAGTATAAATTAAGTTGGCCAATGGATCGTTACTTTGTTTTCTAAGGGGTTGTCATACGTGTCGATCTATATCGGAGACTTTATAACTCTTTGGCCAACCCCGATAAATAACAAAATTATAGTCGCTCGATCAATCTTCGTAGTTTTTTATCAGCAAATTAATAATGAAAATTCAAACACGGCTTCACGATAAAATCCCAGAAAAAGAAACATTCGATAAGGGTTTATTTCTATCGCAGATGTTGCTTTTACGTTCCAAAATCACGTGGGATATAAAAGTCGAATGGTACACGAATGGCGGAATTTGGTGCCAGATGGCTCGGTGGTTGATGTTGGAATGGTCCATATATATATATATATTATATACATATATAGACGACGTACCTATATAGACGACGTACCTATATAGACGACGGCGAACCAAGAAGAATCCTCTCCTATTTATATTGTCCCAGAGCGGACGGTGAACGCGAGCGATCCTCGCCGCCAACAGCTACAACCTTTTTCCCTACTTGCCCCTCTTGGTTCGTTGTATCGTACGCCAGGCTTTTTCTACTGCGAAATAAATATATAAAAATAGAAGAAACAAATATATATATAATACAAATGAAAAAAAACAACAAAGATCACGGGGTAATGGAGTTTCGACGTTTGCTCGTTCGTTTCCCTGCTTTATAAGCCGATCAGAGAGTTTTCCATTGGAGTGAGGGGAAGAGGAGGATGGACGAAGCAAATAACAAATTTCTGTGCCGTCTCGTTGTTCGTTGTTTTATACGTGTATTATACGCTATATAGGTATATATCCTACACTTCTGTACATAATATATATTTATAGACCAATGTGTATAAACAAATTTCATATATAAACGCCATTCGATTTCGCGTTGTATTACGTACAGAAACTGATACAACGAGATTCGCGAATTATTGTCGGGACAACGATGATGCGATATTCTCTGAGCACGGCGAATTCGTTATATATTTCAGAAACGTACGCGATCCGGATGAGGATTCGCGCGAAGGGATAAAAGGTGTCCCCTCGTTCTCCCAACTTCAATTGCATGCCTTATCGAAACATTTAAATGGGGACAAACGAGGAGAGACGTCCGATTCTACGGTCGATCCACACTCATATCTGTGCACTCGTGAAATTCGTCAACACCACGAGCCATCAGGTCAAGATATTGTGGATCAATTACGAAGGTCAGGCCGTCAGTTTCGGGCAACTCGATGCTGGCAAGTCACGAGGAGTAGTAACGTTCGCGACTCATCCATGGATCTTCGTCGAGGCTCGGACCATGGACAGGTAAACGAGTCTATGATTTATCACGCGTATCAAAAGATAGACGGACACCGATCGAACCTTTTTTTTCTTTTCAAAATTAAGAATAAATGGTAGTCGCTATTGTAGCGAACAATAATTTTAAATTGTTTTTACCAATGAAAATTATAAATTATTTGCGAAAATCATTTTAATTATGATCGAAAGAAAGTAATTATTTTGTGTCGTCTGATTTTGTTAAAACCCTTTGAGCGCTGAGTTGTGCGATGCTGCCCACTTTTTAGGTTAACAGTAACAGCAAAAACCTTAACAGAACCATTTATTTAATTTAACAATAATAGCATGAACATCATATAAAATAGTAAATTATAACTTTTAAATTGAAAATTTCATACTTGTATTGTGTATGGTAGATCTTGAAGTAGGGTTCAATACAGAGGCCAAAGTTAAACTTATTGTATTACATAAGATTGTAATACATATGACGAGCGATTGGAATTATTGTATTAGTATTTATTATTTGTTTCTCACGAGATTGCTCAATAATAAAAATCACTCAAAAAAATGCCAAATCAGTTTGGACACGCTGATTCGAATATTCGCAGCGAATAAAGTTAGTGCTTACCGAAGAAAGATAATTTATTTTTTTTACAACAGACTCAGAGGTATATTTCGATATTTTTTAAATTTCTTTACTTTTATATAGATTAATTATTTCCGAACAGATTTTATTCCACCTCGCGATGAAAAGTAAGCCAAGAATACGTATGAATATGGATGAGAATTATTCGGAGCTATGAGAAGATGAGCAGACAAATTTAAATTTGGCACAAGAAAGACGTAATGCAAATAATAAGAGAATTCGAGAAAATATATTCAAAATTGCCCGTACCAAAAAGGATAAGGGTATTTTAAAATGAAGTACTTAAAAGCAAAGAACAAATATCCAGAAATAGGTACGTAGCTGCACTGATAATTTCAAAAGTCTTTGATAGCGACGATTTAGTAAACAAATACGCAATAAATACACACAAAAGCTTAATGAACGACTCTGATAAAGGATTGCAAAAAATCACACATAAACACATTCTTACTAGATTTTTATATCTCTAGGCTTACAAGCATCAATCGCAATATATGCGTTTATATCCCAGATTAAACGATTGTATAAGAACACATATATGCATTCATAGCCCAAATCGAATGTTTAGGCGAACATCCATATACGCGTTAATAGCGCTCAAAGGCTTGATTATTTAAATAGCTCTAGATAATAATGGACGAATGGGCTCAGTAGCGTTTTGTTTCTTATTTCGCAGGTTCGTGGTGAATGGAAAAGACGTTTATTATCCAGTGCCCTGGGCCGAAAAACATCGTGATCGTCAGACTTCCCCAACCCACATTAACGTCGTCTCCGATACCGTTTACATAACTCTACCGATGTATACCCTCCGCGACATTGCCCTTAGAACAATAAAGTTACTACTGTGCGACGACAAAGACGCTTATCGGCTCGATATACCGAAGGATCTTCAGCGCGAACTGGCCAACACGGAGCCGAGAAAAAACAGCTCGTAATCATCGTACGCATCACATTTTTCTTTTTTCTTCTTATTGTTTTCACGGATCTTTCGCGCTCGTTGCAACTCCGTCGTTTGCCCGTACGAGACGTTCGAATGTTAATTTCATCGAAATCCGAAAAAAAAACAAAATGGTTGACGCTCAACTTTTTACCGAAATAATTTCAATCTAGAATCTCGTTAAATATTTGTACGTGAATGAATCCTACGTTGAAGAATTTTCTTCGCTGCTGTATGAAAATACAAATAATAATACGAATTTTATATTAAATTATACCCGTTGTTCCTGTGGAAGCTTCCAGTATTCGCGATAATTTCATTCGGAACGGATAAAATTTCGTTAATCGACCCAACTTGAATACCAAGTTATGTCGTAAAAGGACGAGAGATCGTGCATTCGTATCTCGAAAAGAAAGTCCCGAATGGAACAAAAAATAAACGCGAAAGATAAAACCTACTATTCCTTTTCCCTTTATAAAATTGTTTCAGGTACGTTGGCGCAGTTGGACCGTAGTAAACACGTTCCGCGAAGAGAGAGTGAGAGAAAGAGTCCAACGATCGTGCTTTCTTCGTACGTCGAATAGCGAGGAGAAAAAAAAAGACTGATACAGTGACACAGGGGACGGGATAAAACGGGAAGGGAGAAGGAGGTCCACAGGTAGGATGGCTTGGAGTTTCGCTTCTCGACCCCGGTCACGTGGACAGCGGATCGTTCGTTCCAAGTTCGTAGAGGCGCGAATCGAATAAAGTTCGCCGGTCGTCTCTCGCTACGCTGTCCTCTGCTGTTCTATCCCCACTCTTTCCTCTCCACCGTTCTTTCTTAAGCTACCGGAGCCTCTTGGCGTCTCCGCCCGGGGCGCTGCGTTCACTTGCGACGCTTAAAACAAAAAACCTTCCGAGAAACACCCTTCAAACTGAATAATTAAATTTTTCTTCATAATTTAAAATAATTATTTGTGTATTTGTTTCACTCACTTTTAATTCAATCAAAACAATACGTTTATTATATGATCGAGGCAAACTCGTAAATTTGTTTTAGACCGCAGAGACATGTGACGTCCGAAAAATTACGCTGACAGACAATTTGCCTATCGCGATCTTTACACGGACGATTCTCTCTTTTTTTTTTTCATGTACCGACTCGCGCAATTTCGCACTCGTGTCGGTCGAAGTCCGCGGGCCTTCGTATGCTGACCCTCCGCTAAAGAGCAAGCCAGGGAGATTCTCATGCCGCTGTCCAGTCACGAATGTCGAGAACCTCGCGCGACTCGAATGAAAAAGTTTCTTGAGAGCGTTCTCTCGCTACGTCGAGACAGAAGAGAGAGAGAGAGAGAAATAGAGAGAGAGAGAGAGAGAGAGAATGGAACCCTCGGCAACGACCACCGACACGTAAACCTTCCAAGCTCTACCTATACAGTTACTACAGAATAGTTTCGTATACGGTTGATATATACAGTTAGGTACATATAGTACCAAGTCGTTCCTTTATTCGAGACGCGTCTTACGAAGGACTCTGTACTTTTGGACGTCGTATTGGAATACTTTGACCCCGCTGTGTGTTCCCGTACGTGTCGCAAAATCGGCTAAAGGCATCGTAACCGCACAGTCAGTGACACAAAGCATCACGTACGTTGGCTGTACGGGGTTCGTGTACCGCGATATCGATCTATATGTATTACATAAGGATGAGCGGCGCATCGATCGAGGAAGATTCTATCGCAATTCTGGAGAGATCGAAAAATCGATCCTTATGTATCACCAAGGTCTTTTACGACAGCGATATCATATACCAATTCGGCCACTTGTTCGCCGTCCCCTCCCTCGTTCCCTAAACATATTCGAAACTCGATTGTTTCGTAGTGCTAATAAGCCATTGGGTTTTAAAATTTTTTAGGGGTCGAAATTCATATTTTCTTTTTTTTATCAGTTTAATCAAGAGAGTAGGATGAAATACGCTTCGTGACATAGCTAGGGTAAGTCTGGGTATTATGGCCCCCGTAAGCCTTTTTGGCAATAAAACTCAAACTGTACGAGATCCAGCTATTTTTGTTGGTCATATCACTTGTTGAACTTATTGGTAATCAGTGATTAAAAGCTTAAGGTAATATATATTGAAATAATAACTGAAAATGGAAGTTTTCGAAAAGGTGCAGAATCGTTGAATTCTGAACGTGCCCGGGTATTATGGCCTAGGGCCATATTGGCCGTAAATGCCGTGGGCCATATTGGCCATTACAGCAACTAATAACTCCCTCGTTATTTTGCGGATCAAAATTCACAGAAAAAACCTGAGTTTGGACTCCTGAGCATTCATCCTGAGCCTACAACATAGATATTGAATACAAGATTCACCTCTGTTTTCCATAGAGAATAGAGAGAGTCACAATACAAGCACTTTGCGTCTGAATCATTGAGTCTATCTGGACTTTCGGAGCTGCCCTTGTACAAATATTTATCTCCTTTATCCGACCTAGATGTTTGTACATTCTTTATTGTTGGCTTTGTCTTTTTGTTTTTCGCTTTTATCCATAGTAGATTTATTGAGTTCTTTGTTTTTCTTCTTTAACGAGTTTTACAATTCTTTTTTGTACGGGGACCAAGTCAGTAATGTCGATTAAGAAGCCTTTCTGCCTCGGTTACCAGGCTTTCTAGTCGCTATTCCTGGTATCGGAGGCAATTGGAATGATGTTATAAAGTTTTGATCTGTGGAAGTAGACGGCTGTGGAGACATGGTGACGGGAACCATAACTTGTTCAGACCCTACAGGTGACGTTTGACTTGGTCCTTTAACACAGGGATCTCTTCATCAGACGCCGCACGATTCGCAACGGGTTCCTATAATATGGAATCTTAATGCAACCAATATGGCCTACTAGGCCATGAACGTTTTTGACAACTAACATTTAAACTAAAAACCAGTAAACCATTTGTATACAAAATCGCCACCACACATAGATTAAGGGTTTACCTACAAAACTGTGAAAGAATAATGGAAAAAAATTACAATTCGAGTAACTGTAATGATTGAAACTTTCCAAAAAATAACATCGAAATACCCAATTTTTGATCGCTGCCTGTAAAAAACACACGCGATCTCGCCGAGCCGCACAAATTCACTGAGGAGGTGAGCGGTAGAGTTGCTTAAACATGGCAGGTCTGTTTTACGCTAATGTTGGTTAGTTTCGGAGAAATAGCAGTAGGCCATATTGGCTACCTAGGCCATAATACCCGGACTTACTCTACCTTTAAACTGACATATATATATAAATACGTACAAGAATTTCGATGTCCACGAACGATCCGCGCGCCACGAATAGTCTCGGAATGTTTGATATATTATTCATGAATATCACGTTTCGTCATATCGCCCCGTTCGGTAGGGGACGTTGAGTCGATCACGACGATCCAACAGAGAGGTTCTCGATGAATTTCGGTGAATTGGAATATGATGAGGAAATTTCGTGTCTAGCTACGGGAAATATGCGCGATAGTTCGCGTACGTAATTTCTCGTCGGGTCGAACGTTCTCGCTGCTTCCGGTATATTCGCATCGCTGCCATGGTAGCCATACTTATTATATAGCGAGTAGGTACAAGAGGACGCGATGAGAAAGGCTCGGGGAAAAAGCAGGTCCTGCGGGCACGAAACCAGCTCCGGTTTTTCTCCCTACCTTTCTTGTCAAACTAATGCTGTCGATTTGTTTTTTGTTCCTTTTTTTGTTTCTCGCTCGATACACCTTTTTCGCAGCGCTCTTGCGCTACGGCAGGAGGCGTTAGGCGTCTACGAAATTGAGAATTAGCGTGCCGAAGGAAGTCGGCGGAGTTGGCTCATTCCGGGCTTTTGCTCTCGTTCCCGAGGATTCCGAACAATGTCGGCTGTACCTTGATAACGCCGTGAGATGCGAGACAAAGGAAAAGTGTCTGACGTTACATTGCTGACGTTCTACGAGTCGACTATATATACGTAATCTCTGACGTAGAAGCGGAATAGTTGAAGTTATACGCTCGTTTTCCTCGAAAATCCGTCGACGTATTCTCATCGTCGTATAACTATTCGTCGGCTGAAATTTTCTAACGCTCGACTCTCCTTTTTCGTCTCGATTGTTCCTTTATTCGTGGAAAATTTATCGACACTCGGCCGCGCGCATCGACGATTCGAACGGTGGAGAACATTTTCACGACGAACTAATGGATTAAAATGTGCTTGCGCGAGAGTTTCTAAACTCACAAATTTATTCGGTCGTCGTTGGGGGTTGGGGGGGGGCGGAACTCTCGCGAAATGAATCGATCGATCGACGAGATTAGCGACGTCAAATATTTAGCAACGGTGTATCAACGAGAATAAGCCGTGAAAATTCTCGTCTCCCGAAAATACGGATTTTCAGATTGATCGTTGCATTTTATATCGAGCCGGGCTCTTGATCAAGAGCTTATTCCGAAATTGCTTTGACAACGAAAATTTTCGACTATTCATTAAATCATTCGTTCGAACATCCATTTCGAAACTGTTCGTTGCCGTTGTTCGCGAAATATCGAATTGTCGATTCGGATTTAATACGCGAAATTCCTCGAGCACGACAAAATATCCATTTGACGCACGTGTCGTTATGTCCGCGCGTGATCAATTATTCCATTGAAACGCCATTACTTTTTGGCCAAAATGATATATTTTTTGTTTTTCGCATTTGAAAATTGACGTTCGTCACGCTCGCACGGATGGACAACGCGATGAGTAATTATAATTCGCGATAAGACGATATTATGAATTCCGAATAATCGTCGTGGTACAGCGGGAAAACGGCGATCGAATTATGGCACGAGGTCTCGACGGATCGTCGAAACGGGCTTTTATTGATCGAACCATTTCGAAACGATTACGTGGAACGAAAAATGTGCCCCGACGTTCAGAAATGTGCACGGCTCGAGATTAATCACGTCCTCGCGCTTCGATACGCAGGGATAACGAGCCCCAAACGATCTACCACCTCGTTCTCGCACTTCACGTCCTATACTTTTCAAATTCTCTCCCTCGCTTCTCGCAATTTCCACAAATTTTGCTTGCCGTTATATCCTCACATACAGCCATAAAATACGTGTTTAAAACGTTACGTACTTCGTGGAATGAAACAAATTAGCGACATGTTGGTTTCTCGTCGAGATGGAAAAAAATGAAAACCGAAACGAAACGTTCAACTTACTTTGAGGCAGTTTCTAAAGCGCGAAACGTTTGATACGACATATTATACATGTATTATGCATTTATGCATGGACGATTCGCGCATGGACTGCTGCACCCCGTACGATTTAACTTTACCGAGAAGTCGAGCATACACACGCTTCTTCTCTGACACACGGTGCATTTGCAATCGTCGTTTCGATAGCGCGTTCTTTTTTCTTTTTAGTTCTCCCTCTCGTCCGAAAGAAGTTTAATTAAATTGCGATATTATTTTTAGATTTAACTGTTGCGGGAATTTTCATTCCTCGTGCTGTCAGAATATTAGTCATAAAATTTATAGATTTGTTTTCCAAACCATAGGAAGACAAAATTTGTATTTTCATCATGCGATATGAACGTAGGAAGGAAAACAATAATTTTGTTTTAACGTCGAATTAATTGGTACAAATTTAGTGAATTAATATTGTATAGTTTGATTTATTACTAAATTCATGTTGGACGTTCTTAAACGACGATTTTTAATCTTCGCAGACGAGTGCCTGAAAATAATGTTGCTCCGGTTGAATTGGCATGACGACAAAAGGCGTTAAAATTAAATGGGCTTTTATTCGGTGATGGCTAATGAAGTGCTACGAGCCGGAATCACCGAACACGGTGATTGCACTTTGACGCTCCATCGACCATTTACGATTACCTTCTTTTTTGACGCAAAAGTGTGAAGCGGTAATTAATTTAGCGATGGTCCGAGAGTGGCTATTTAATAGAGTGGATATCGATTTTTATTGTTCGCATCGCAGTCAAAGTTTTGTCTCTCGTTTTTTTTTTTCAATCGTTCATATTGTCCCTTTTAGTTTTCCTATTATTTGGCGTTTATATATAGTCGTTTGCCGCTAGCCGAGAATGCCGTTAAAAAGAAACTTTACATTTATACATTTTATATCGTGTCCCGCTTCGAAAATTTATTACGTCGTCTATCTCGTGGAAAAAAGGGGAATCGACATTTATTTTTCTGCACACGATCGATACCGCGCCATGCTTTGAGATGGCAGCGCGTTTTTTTAACGTTCCCCTTTTACCTCGATCGCGAAAAATCTGCGGGAGGGGATCTACGACGTATCGCGAGCGCTCAATATTGATCTAGAAGAGAAAAGGAAAAAAAGAGTGGAGATAGTGGCTAAATGTTGGCGCACGCTATCAGCTCCTCGAGAATACATTATTCATGGACGATAAAGTATTCCCTAAGTTTTTTTTCGCATTATAGTGTGCATACGCACGCCCGCGAGTGTATGGGGAAAAAAGAATGAGAATGGGCATTCATTGAAAATCGCAAAGAGACACATGAACCTTTTGTATACCTCGACATTATTTTTTTCTACGGTATCTCCCTTCCCCTCCCCCAAGAATCGATTCAAATCTGCAGATCTTTGTCCGTCTCTTCGTAACGCCAAGTTTATACGTCTTTGCCTCTTTCATTGGATTTTATGTTACGTAAAAGTACATTGAAAGATTCTCTTATCTACGCAATGAAAAATATTCCGTTTGGTTATTTAATGGATTTTGAAAAATAATATTGTTCTATAAACACCGTAGTGTTTTATAAACAGATCAATTTGGTAAAGGATCTTTTCGATCGAATGATACCTACTGCATCTTTAATTATTACGTTAAGAACTTAATTATTATTAATTTCGTCCCTCCTTAATTCTTTCATCGTAGCCCTACATGGTTTTTCGACAAAAGTACACAACATAGTTTCACGTATTTAAAGAAATGTATAAATGATTATCGTTTATATAATTTACAAGTGTTTATATATTATTATTGTAATACATTTTTGTATATTCATAAGTTGTCAACCCCTGGAACTTTGCTCCGAACGTGACAATGAAATTACGAAAGTTCGTACTGACGAACTTTTCGTGGCAATACGATTCTTCAAAGAAATCAATGACATTCGATTTCAAAACTACCAACAGCAAAAACAATCCAATTAGCGACAGTGTACATAGAAAAACGCTCTTTGTACTTTGGTATACGTTATTGGTTCGTTGAAGACAAAGTCGAAAAGTTGAACTCCGTACTGGAGTATCGTATTTTCAATTTTGTCCGTGTTATTTACCGGAGAGTACAGAGCTTCGAATGCGACGAAGTCGAGAGCCCCTCAAGGTATGCGATGTTGCATGTACCAAACTTTCCTGTTGCTCTTTTACAACCTTTATGTGCGCATAGACATATATATGTTCACATAAAAGCACTACATGCATATATATATATATATGTATATATGTATGTATATATGCATGTAGTGCCCCGTTACTTGTATATATATATATATATGTATATCTATATACAAGTAACGGGGTATTCGTTACTGCGTGCTATCGAGAAAAGCTTGTGTTTCCCGGGCGTCTCTCGTTCTAGCCAAAAGTTAGTTTTTCGTTCTGTCCACGCGGATGGGTATATGTGTGCGTGTACTCCGCGGACTGGTAATTCTATATACGTAACTGTAAAACGAGATCGAAAGCCGAGTCAGCGCGATAGTTCTACGTTTCGCTCGGCTTTTTAAGGACGGAGTTCGTTTCAAAGCAACTTTAATGGGATCACTGTGGAGTACCGTTTCGGTTTCTATACCGTATAGAGGGAAATTCCAAGCCCTTTATACGACTTTCCGCTCGCGCGTACGCGTGTTATCACGCTCGCATTGCCCTACACACACACAGAGAGAGAGAGAGAGAGAGAGAGAGAGGGAGACTGCCCGGGTAACTATAAGCTCCCGCGGACATTTCTCTACGCCGGCTTTCACACTTTCTTTTTCATCCCTCTCGGCGGAATAACCACCGCGCGCCTCGGTTTTTAATTAAGATGTGGCAAATTCGTTCTCCTGTAAATGGCCCTTTCCCGTTTTATAATGTTTGTTTTAGGCGTGCTCTCTTGGTTTTTTTTTTTGCGAAACGGCGAGCGGTCCGGGAAGGAAAGAAATATCGCTTCGACGCTCAAGAAGAAATTATAACTTTTGAATGGACGGAGGGATGACCTAGCCGAGTGGCTTGTTTGTTCTGCCCTAAGAACAAAATATGCAATATGTGGACACGATATAACTATATACGTATTTGTTGAAAAAAAACCTTTAAGATTTTATTTTGAAGACCGGTTTTATTATGTTTTGATAAATGTTTTAGTATTACGTAATACATATATAAAGAACATAGAATAAAATTGTCAAGACAAAATAATAGTAAATGGCCAAGATATAAGGCAGTCTGCGAGGGGTTGGAATAAAAAAGGGGGTTTGCGGTGATCACTGCCCCTCATCACTGGATCATCCGAAATCAAACAATTTAGCGGGCATCATTAGTAAATCCTATTACGCGGTCTTTGAACTGATCTTATTTTTTATCTTATTTTTGACAAAATGGCAGATGTTCAAAGGCACTTTTTTTCGACCACGATTTCACCCATATATTCGACTATAAAAACAAAACTATTTACCGCAAATAAAAAACCTTCGTTCAAGGACAGCAAAATTATGTTTAGAACAAGTGGTAAAAATTTCAAAGTGATTCGTCGAGCCGTTCTGAAGTTACAGTGATCACCGACTTTGAAAACGTGCTTTCGAGAAAAACGCGTTTAAAGTTTGCGTCGAACGTGGAGCCTACCACTAACCTACCTACTTGTACCCACTCGACGGGGCTGCGCTCAAAGTTGCACCTCTTTATAAATAATGTCCTGGTTTGTCTAAAATTTTCAGGGAATACTTTTGAAATGTTGTACTTTTAGAAAATGCAAGAAAAAAATCTATTTTTTGAAAATGCTGAGTGACTCTGACCCCTCAAGAGCCTCTCGTGTCTTTTCCTATGTTTTCTTCACTACGACGAGATTACCTACGAAACGGCTAATTGATTTTGATATTTGTCACTTCGACGTTTCGTGATATGAGCGTTTTAGTTTATTTATTATTTCTTCCTTTTTACCGTTAAACTCTATAAACTGTGAGAAAGTGTGATTCTGTTTACCGCGATTGCGTATTATTGTGTACATCGTGACGAAAAATTCGAGCCGAGTTCGTCTTGGCAAGCATATCGTTATCTCTGTCTCTCGATCGCAACATCCGGCCGTCTCCCAAGTGGGCCTCGCGAAATCGGCGTGGCTCTATCGCGGAGCCCGCTGCGTTTCCTTTCACACAAGCGTATCATCTCCAAAGCTAATTTTTATAAAACATTCGGTTACGTATACACCGTGTCTTACGCGAATGTCACTTCCGGTTACGAAAAAAAAGTGACACCCCGTGGCTAGTTAGGTCGGGCTATTATTGCGTACGAGTAGAAATCGCATGTTGGCTCATCGAAAAATGCTTCTTTCTTCTTGAAAAAGAAATTAATCAACATTAATTTAAAGTTGTATCGATGAATAATTACTTAATTATAAAATAACGATTAAAAGATATTATAATTTATTTTTCTTTATTTTACAGTATACATAAAAGTGAGTACCTATAATGAAAGAATAATTAAACGAAGCGAGAATAAACGACGAGACTAGAAATAGTCGAGGTCGGAACGTTTCTCGAGTTTGAACGAAATACTGCGTACATAGACAGACGAGAATCGCTTCGAGGGGGTTTTCAGAAGAATACAAGAGGGTATAATTCCCAGGGGAAGCTGTGACCTCTGGGCTTCGGTTTGCCTACATCTCCACCAACCTACCCTGTTTTTGTCGAGTGTTACCAACGAATCGACACCTGTAGCTTTCCCTTGTCTCGAAAGCGTGCCGGTTTATTCGGTTTACCACCACTTTTTTTTATCGGCCATGTTTTCATTCGAATTTCGGTCCGCGCGGACTTTTTCAAAATTTGTAATTTTCCTCTATCAACACGATTCTCGTTTAATCGACCCTAACATCACTATGTCCAAGTACTTTTTTGCGCTAGCTATGAGCTTGTTCAATGATTAGCCTCGTCATCAGCTAACATTGAGAAAGAGAGACGGATGAAAGCGCAAAGTTGGTAAGGGAGGAATAGAAAATGGGAAAGTCGGTCTTTCGTGCGGCGAGACCACGCTGAATTACCCAGTTGATTACTTTCCCCATTCCATTGCATTTCTTTTTCTTCTTCGTCTCTTCGTCTCTCGTCTCTTTTCCATCAGTTCGCCGAGCGGAAAGAGTTCAACATCGCGTTGCCAAGGAATTGGCTCAAGACCCATTTAAATAATGAAATGTCTCTTGAATAAATGGGCGTTGCGAGAGCTTACCGCGGTTTCTATGAGAGAAAGAGAGAGAGAGAGAGAGAGAGAGAGAGGAATATAAAGAGAAAATATTGTCTGAATAAACTTTTGGTTGATTATCATATTGCGGTACTAATTGACGAGCGTGGTCTTTAACGTTATAGATCCGCGATTATTCATTCGTTCGTTAGTGAGTTGATGAACAATTTGATATTGGATACGTCCTTCGTTATACGGTCGCTCGTCGTTGGATCATGTTTACTACCTACAATGTATATACGTAATCGTATGAAACAGAGACCTCCCCAAATTGCGTCGCATAATAAAGGTAAATAGTATCGTGGCTATATTTCAATTAAATCTAATGAAAACTGTATTTTTTAAATAAGTTTAAACACCCAAAAATAACATTTGAACCGAAGTGAAATGAACCTACGTTATTGCATAATGGTGCAAACAATATTATACGCATAGGGGAATGGAGGGCAAGATGGAAAGAGCCGGCAAAATTGGAAACTAGCTGTATACCCGAACCGCGTAACATGACGCATAACGCACCGTGCACCCATTTAGCCAGGGATCCAGCTACATTAGGGCTAGTATCCCCACCTGCCAATCGGGATCTAGTCGGATCGGATTGGATTCCAGAGACGAATGTAACGCCGGGAAACTGGATTCGAGCCGGGATCCCGATACACATCCGTTAATGGCTCTAGCCGGATTCCTGATCAAATCACGTATGAATAACGAATTGTTGAAAGTATAACATTAAATATGTCAAATAAAAAATGGACGACTAGTTAATTATTAAATTATTTATTTAATCGATATAATTGACACGTCAATGAAATCAATATTGTCGGATCTTATTTATTTATTAAAAGATCTATTGAATTTTGTACATGCATATGATTTATATTTACTATTAAATCAATGTAGTACAGAAAGAACAGTAATGGG